>JAWQEG010000645.1:0-393483 GCA_033782935.1 Petrolisthes cinctipes
GGGTTTAGGGGGGGTGCGGGAGTAGGGGGACAGGCTTGGGGGGGGTTTAAGGGGGTGCGAGGGGTTTTGGGGGGTGCGGGAGTAGGGGGACAGGCTTGGGGGGGGTTAAGGGGGTGCGAGGGTTTTGGGGGTTGCGGGAGTAGGGGGACACGCTTGGGGGGGGGGTTTAGGGGGGTGCGAGGAGGTTTTGGGGGGTGCGGGAGTAGGGGGACAGGCTTGGGGGGGTGGGGGGTTAGGGTGGTGCGGGAATAGGGGACAGGCTTTCTACCCACCCCAAGCCTGTCCCCTTATTCCCGCAGCCCCCAAACCCCCCTCACCCCACCCAAGCCTGTCCCCCCTATCCCCGCACCCCCTTAAGGAACCCCGTGTTGTAGGCAGAAAATTGGAGTAAGTAAGTAGAAAGCCTGTCCCCTATTCCCGCACCACCCTAACCCCCCACCCCCCCCAAGCCTGTCCCCCTACTCCCGCACCCCCCAAAACCTCCTCGCACCCCCCTAAACCCCCCCCCCCAAGCGTGTCCCCCTACTCCCGCAACCCCAAAACCCCTCGCACCCCCTTAACCCCCCCCAAGCCTGTCCCCCTACTCCCGCACCCCCCAAAACCCCTCGCGGGAATAGGGGACAGGCTTTCTACCCACCCCAAGCCTGTCCCCTTATTCCCGCAGCCCCAAACCCCCTCACCCCACCCAAGCCTGTCCCCCCTATCCCCGCACCCCCTTAAGGAACCCCGTGTTGTAGGCAGAAAATTGGAGTAAGTAAGTAAGTCCTTCAAACCAAATAATTCCTCCACACAAATCCAAGCAACAAAACACCATTATTTATGTTAATCTCTGGTCCTGTTTCTGGCATACTTTGGAGGAATCAAGGTGCTCCAATTACCGAAAAGAGATAGACTCCTTCTTAAATATAATTATACACTAATACTAAGATATTACGATTTATACGATAAACACGATACAAGTTACTTAATATTATCCATTAGTTTAATAATAATGATAATAATAATAATAATAATAATGATAATAATGATAATAATAATAATAATAATAATAATAATGATAATAATAATAATAATAATAATAATAATATAATAATAATAATAATAATAATAATAATAATGAGGAGGAAAAGAACAAGAACAAAGACAACAAACATTAATAACGGTAAAATAATAGTAACAACAACAACAACAACAACAACAACATCAACAACAACAACAACATCTAAGGTAGAACTCACTCACTCACTCACTCACTCACTCACTCTGGGCTAATTACGAAGTTCATTATGAGGTTATTAAGAGACTGCTGGAGGGTTATTAGAGTAGTACACACACACACACACACACACATAGAGAGAGAGAGAGAGAGAGAGAGAGAGAGAGAGAGAGAGAGAGAGAGAGAGAGAGAGAGAGGGACACACAAACACACACATAGACGTACACACACACACACACGTACACACACCCACACACACACACTCACACATACACACACACATATACACACAGAGTCGCAGTGGGATGCTGAAAGTTTCCCATTATCATTCCTACCAACTGTTGAATGGGTACTGTCAACACACACACACACACACACACACAAGGAGAGAGCACCGTACGAGTGAGATTTGTTTTCGACGATATATTCTCTCTCTCTCTCTCTCTCTCAGCATCCTTCACACAACCTCGTTTCACTCACAAAGAACTCATTTTACCCCTCATTTCTCATCTCCCCCCCCTCTCTCTCTCTCTCTCTCTCTCTCTCTCTCTCTCTTACACATTATAACACACATTATAACCCCGTTGACTTTACTAATTAGTCTGTCCAAAGTTCATACGAAAAAAGGAGAGAGAGAGAGAGAGAGAGAGAGAGAGAGAGAGAGAGAGAGAGAGAGAGAGAGAGAGAAAGAGAGAGTGTGTGTGTGTGTGTGGAGAGAGAGAGAGAGAGAGAGAGAGAGAGAGAGAGAGAGAGAGAGAGAGAGAGAGAGAGAGAGAGAGAGAGAGAGAGTGGTGGGTTGTGAGTGAGGCTGGGAGAGGTGGAATAGATAGCTCAATATGGATCGAATGTCCTCTTAGCGGATTGTTTACACGGCTAGGTGGGTGGGTTGGTGGTAGGAAAGTAGGTAGGTAGGTGGGTGGGTGGGTGGGTTGGTAGGTAGGTAGGTAGGTGGGTGGGTTGGTTGGTTGGTAGTAGGTAGGTGGGTGGGTGGGTGGGTTGGTTGGTGGTAGGTTGATAGGTGGGTGGGTGGGTGGGTTGGTAGTAGGTTGATAGGTAGGTTTGTGGGTTGGTTGGTAGGTGGGTAGGTAGGTTTGTGGGTGAGTTGGTAGGTGGGTAGGTAGGTGGGTGATAGGTAGGTAGGTTTGTAGGTGGGTTGGTAGGTGGGTTGGTGGTATGTAGGTTTGTGGGTGGGTTGGTAGGTAGGTGGTATTGGTTGGTGGGTGGGTAGCTAGGTGAGTAGGTGGTGAGTGAAGAGGAGAGGGAGGAGAGGAGAAGAAGAGGAATGTCTTGAGTGGGGTAAAAGGAGAGTAAGGGTAGGTAGCGAGAGGAGAGAAGGAGGAAGGAAGGAAGAAGGTAAAAAGTGTCAAGTGGGTGAAGAGTAACTGAGAGGAGAAGGAAGAGAAAGGGATAAATTGATAGATAAAGAGAAGGATAGAAAAGCTAGATGAAATGTTAGACAGACAGACAGATAACAAGAGAAAGAGCATCACACACACACACGAACACACATACATATATATTGTACATAGATACACACACACACTCACACTAACACACATACATACTGTATATACATAGATACACATACATACTGTATATACATAGATACACACACACACACACACACACACATACAAACGAACACATCTTGATACTTGTGGCTGGGAGTGTGAAAAATACATACAGTATAAATAAAATAAAAGTATATCTCAGCTTACAGTAAAATTCTCTCCTCCCTCCACCATGAGTCTCCTGAAACAAGAACTTTTTCCCTCCCTCCCTCTCTCCCTCCTTTTGTTCCTTCCTCTCACACATTTTTTTTTTCTTTCCATTCATTTTCTTGATAAAACTTTACTCTATTGTATTCTCCCCTTCAACTTTACTCTATTGTATTCTCCCCTTCCTTATATTCTCCCTCTATCTATCGAACT
Source organism: Petrolisthes cinctipes (assembly GCA_033782935.1). NCBI lineage: Eukaryota > Metazoa > Arthropoda > Malacostraca > Decapoda > Porcellanidae > Petrolisthes > Petrolisthes cinctipes. Next base: position 3,148 of record JAWQEG010000645.1, read on the forward strand.
ATCTGTACACTTATCTATCTATATGTGTATCTTATTATCCATCTTCCTATCTATCTGTCTTTCTATCCATTTATCTATTTATGCCTCCATCTAACCTTCATCAGTGTACCGACTTATAATCTATTTGTCTATCTATTTATTTATTCCCATTCCAATGCTTGCCACAGTGCTAAATAATCTCCCTTGGCTTGGTACTAGTCCTCATTGTAATAATAATAATAATAATAATAATAATAATAATAGCTGAACAGGAAGGCAATATAATGGAAGCAAACACACTTGGGAATACTGTATAATAATATTTTTACAGACCTGAAATGTAAGTCCACTCCTCCCGAGCCAGACTGGATAAGTTATATATATAATCCACACAAAGTTACAGAGGATGCTACCTATCCCAACTGGTTTGTACACTAGGTAGAAGGTGGAGCATACTATATCTCTATCAACCTTGTACCTTTTACACAGATAAATCTATAAAATACACAAATTCAGTACTGGACTGTACTGTAATAATATCCAAGGTTCATAAAAAATCTTAAGTTGTGTTTAAATAATTTACTGTTAAAATATAATTAAAAATATCAATATTATTTGTGATATTGAATTGTGATAAAAATTTATAATATATTATTTCTTTACTGTACTATAATTTAACCACTTATTATTATGTGGGATAATTACATGTTTACATAGCTTACATACAATATCACATATTATACAGTAGTCTGTATATTTACACTGATCAATTTGGTATTTCTGTCCTAAACTCTTCTTCTATTAACCTTTCTTTACTCTATATTATTGTGGTTTTCCTTCTGTCAGCATGAATTCTGGACAATATTGTATACTGTATGTCTCAATGATCCATTCTTGCATCCCATCACAGTATATTTTCATTAATCCTTTCTCTCTACATTATTATTTCTTTCTCTCCTCATTTTCCTCCAGTACTGTACTATACTATTCTATGAGTATACTGTATATTAATTAATAGTAGAGTATTTACAGTTGGCTCCACATCCAGCTACCACATCCATTATTATGCATTTCATTGGAAGGACTGACAACATTAACTGTGCTACTTGGAAGTGTGAGGAGCCCTACTATTTCAGTCAACACCTTCTTAATTCTGTAAATCTATATTTTCAGAACCTATAAACACCCTACATTACCTTCACTGCTCCTTTCCTTGGTTTCATTCTCTCCTCCATGCCTCACCCTTCTCCACACTCATAGTTAAATAACCACAAGCATCTCAAATATTATATTCGTCTGAACAGTCTAAATATACCAAAGAGCCATCCCCTATTCTCCTCTTCTTTCCGTCTTTCTATCTCTTCTTTCTCCCTCCTCCTGCGCTCCACATCCTCCCTGGTCTCCCCCTCTCTCAGTACCTGCTCGGCTTCTCTTTTGAGAGGGAAGTGGGTGAGCTGTTGCGTCATCAGTGGCACGAGGAAGTTGAGTTTGTTGATGTGACGGTTGAGGTCTCGGATGTGTGTGGCTGCCAGCTGGTCCAGCATTTCTTGCCAAAGTGTCTGGAAGCAAAGAAAATGAGTGAGCGTATGAAAGAAAATGGTATGTAGTATGGTATGTTAATATCATTTGCAACGTTATGGTTTTGTTTGCCTCTTTGAGCAAAGTCTCCATTCTATCTTGCCTGCCTACCTGATCATCTGGTGTGAGTGGCAGGGGTCCCAGCCTCTGCCTTGCCTGTCTCAGTCGCTGTCTGACCGCCTCCCTCTTCTGCCTCACCTCCTTATCCACCATCACCCACTCCGGTGCAAACCCATTGTTGATCAGGTGCTGAGCCATCATGGAAATATAGTAATAAGTGGTAATTATAAATGAATTCCTGTCACTAATGGTATAGCTATTGTCAAAACATTTAGTTCTTTGAAAACAAACATTTGGGTAAACTTACCAAAATGTAAATTATTTGATCAAGATCAAGATTGGTGCAGGACTGTAGAAGCATTATGTGTTAGAAAGGACAGTACAGTATATGGTAAGTTCAAGTGAGGTATGTAACTGACACCCACCTCATTGATCTTTTGTGTGGTGGTGTCAACATAAGGGTTGATGTTGCGCTCTGGTAGAGGTTTCCCAGCCAGACTAAGATTGTCAAAATCACCCCGAGCCATTGCCTCTTGTATCACGTCATCCACGATACGATCAATCCCGTACCTGTCACAATATTATCCTAATTATGGTATAATATACTAAACTTCTTGAATATATAGAAATATATCAACTGTTATATGATCTTATAAAACCTCCCTTGTAAGGGAAGCATTAGCCAAAGAGATGTGGCCAAGACAGATACTGAAAGGACCATTATTTACTTATATACAGTGAACAAACCAGCTTGAAATACAGGCATCTATAATGAAGAGTTAACAAAAGTTATCCATCTGTATATCTTTTTTCTTCTTCACAAGTGTCTTTCATCAATACCTGGTTCGTATCTTCCTTGCTTCCTTCCGATCTCTGTCCACCATCGCTGTCTCTGTGTTACCCTCTGAGATGCGTTTTATTCTGTAGTCAACGACAGAGGAGGTAGCTCGCTGGGCACGAACCTTGGTATACTGCCGCTGTCTCTGGCTTGGGGTGCCAATGCCAATGCCTTCATAGCTCAAGTACTGCCTGTGTTGAGGGGCTGTGTGCTGGGGGTGGTGGAATGAAGTCCTGTACTTAGCTGAATCAAAAGAAACTGTATGTACAGATATATTTATGGATCATACATTTATGGTACTGTAATCACATATTACCCTAGCTTGATGTCAAAACTAACCAACGAATCTTATAATGTAATATAGTAGACTTTCCGAGTAGCAATCCTGTCGAACAAAACTCCCTCCAACGTGCCTAACCTAATCTTATAATACCTAATTAAGCCCATCTTCTCCTTACCTTATCCTTGCAATATTAACAAAGCAAGACTTATCCTACTGAGTTACCCTACCTCACTCATTTCTTTGTTTCCTTAGTATATTAAATCTTAGCTTGTCTGATCATACCCTTCCCTAACCTTGATGCCATAATCTTTCTCTTTTTCTTCCTCCTCCTCCTCTTCCTCTTCCTCTCTCTCCATCTCACGCCACTTCCTCTTTTGCTCGTAGTACAGTCCAAACTCTCCCTCACATTTGTTGACGTTCCACCGCTCGCTGCTGAACTTTTCCAATAGTTTACGGTAAGCATTGTCAATCTGAGTAAAAAGTTGGAATAACAAATAATATTATTGTTATAAGCATTATTCTTGGGAATATGTAGCTACAAAATTCTCCACACTAAAGTAGATTATGGAACTTTGAATGTGATCAATCTTAGGATTTATGTTGTAAGTCTGCAATTGATATTCTCACCTTCTGGAACTTCTCAGCATTGGCCTGTGAATGTCCACTATCTGGGTGAACCTTCTTGGCCAATTTGAGGAAAGCGTCACGTACGGCAGCCTGGTCACTCCCTCCTTTCAGTTCCAGCTCCTTGTAGTAAACCTGACAGTATTGTTTGTTGTTACATTTACAGTATTACCATGCCTATGTGGTCTCTGTATTATCACATTACTATTACCAGTATTTAAGAAGTTTTTCACTGATATTGTATATATTTATTCATCTATAATTTCTACCATTTCACTATAAAAATCATCTTCAAATACAATGACTTGCCAGGTAGGCTTAACTGTTACTACCATAATATTCAACTTACTAAATAATCCTTCTCTCTGGAGTGAAGACATTGAACCGGAATCCAGAGGTTAGGCCACTTGACAGCCAACCTTTTTGATGACGTCTGTACATGCAGTGCCAACATAATGGTCTGCTCGCTGGATGCAAAGGAAAACCACAATTACTACTGTATTAACTCCTTACTGACAGGGCATACAATAATTTGGTATTTATTGAAAGAATTACCATTTTGCAGCAGTGTTGCCAGATCCGGCTGAGTCCCAGTATTTTGCCCCAGTCATTTATTGTACTTTATCACGATTATTTCCCGGTAGTTTGCCCAGGTTAGGTTCCGGTAGTCTGCCCAGGTTAGGTCCCGGTAGTCTGATGCGGTCTAGGTTAGGTTAGGTAAGGTCAGGTAAGGTCAGGCTAATATCAAAATGCCCCATTTGAATATGCCCTATCTAACATTCTTATATTCCGAAATAATATCATGCAGGAACCAAGATATGTATAATTTCGATCATTTTTCGTGACAATCAACCACTGAAATATTAAAATAGTCAAATAAATAATAATAAAAGACAAATATCCTTGCAATTATCACGTCTCCTCCTTATTTCACTCAATATTAAATCATCTTTATACGTCCCTCTTACCTAATAACTCTCTTCTATTTTTTTTATGTGTGTTTGTGTTATTGATACCCGTGGTGGAGAGTTTTGTTTACATTATCAGCTGTGTATAAGTGACATGATTTTATTAGAGTAGAGTTCAATCCCTTATAATACAGATCTTAAATTTTATAATACAGATCTTGAATTTATATCCTTTATTTGTATAAGGAATGATGCTTATTTGTTGCTGGTGAACCTGAGATTGTGTCATCTATTGTTTTTCCGAATTGATTTCTGAGTAAACTTCCCATCGACATTATTTAACTATTTTCCTGCCTTCAGTGTACTAGGGGGAATTCACATCGTATTTTTATTGGAACTGAACTACTTTTTAGAATTATTTTAGCGTATATATATAGTTAATAGATACATATATTTGTTATTTTTTGTATACGAAGCCAAGGTCAAGTGCGAGGAACCGGACCCTATGGCAAAATCTTGCAAGATGGCCGAAACGGAACTGGATGTTGATAACTTAATTTCTCGCCTATTAGAAGGTAACTATTGCACTCCTATTGTTGTAACTTGGTAAGGGTGTGTATTAATGTAGTGCCTAACCATACATATAAGGTATATAGGTGTATTATGGGTAACTAATGTAATAAATGGGGGTAATACATGCGTCTGGCCCCCCCTGAGATTGTGACATGGGTTGTTGGGGCGGGGTAATGTTACTATTGACAGATAACGGTACGTATTCAAGAACATTCATGGTGTATACGATGGTACGGTACTGGTACGATGGCTCCTTAGACAAACAACAGGGCCGTCGTACAGTACCCCACCATCGTATACACCTAGGATGTTCTTGAATACGGCCCAACATTACATTTCTATGAGTTATTTATTGGCCTTTCATTACCTTTATTATAGTGAAGTAGCCTCTCACCATAGTCAGTTTAGAATTTGATATAACTGCTGTTTTGGATACGAATGTGTGTGTGTTGTAAGGGTATGTAAGTTTAGGTTAATTTAGTAAGATTGTGTGGTTATTTTGAGATATGTTGGTTAACATTGTAGGTTATGTTTATTGGAGTAATTTTGGGTATTTTTACGTGACAACTCGTGCAATAGTATTGTCCAAGTTATCTAAAATGAATTTTCACGAATTGTGTTGACGTACTGAATAAAAGTGAAGAACTGTTACATTTTTCATTTTTAGCTTTTCGTCAGGTTTTTTGGTTGTTCCTATTAGTTCTGATCATAATGAGGAAAATTACTTTTAATCTAATCTAGTCTGACGTAATCCTAGACTTTGTGTCAGTTCTAATTAAGTTCTCATTAAGTTAGGTTAGGTTAAATGTTATTTACACACAAATTTATGGTCCAAACTGAAAGGAATAATAAGAAATATTTATGAAGAGAAAGTGGATGTAGCTTAATCAAACTTTTCACTGTAGCTGTCATCAGTTTAATAAAAGTATGACAAAGCAACTTTTGAAAATGATTTTAGTTTGTATTTATCAGTGGCAACCCAAAACTTTTGATTGACTTTGAAAGACATCAGACCCAACCTGCTAGATACATTGTTATTGAGCATATAGAAAGTACCGATACTTTTTACACTATTCCTTTTATTCCCTTCCCTCTTCATAGTGCGAGGATGTCGGCCCGGGAAGAGTGTACAGATGACAGAGGCAGAGGTGCGAGGTCTCTGCCTCAAGTCCAGAGAGATCTTCCTTCAACAGCCTATCTTGCTTGAGTTGGAAGCCCCTCTTAAGATCTGTGGTGAGTTGACAGTGAAGAGTTACAGAGTGATTGGTATTTTTGGATCAAGGGTTGTGGGGTAAGGAAATTGTCAGTCATAGGTTCAAATTCATTATTGATTTATTTATTTATCTTTTGATTTTGATATATCTTTTCCTTGGAACTGGTACACACACAATAATGATACTGTATAATGATAAGGTATTTACCTGGAACTCATGATAACTTATCCATGCAATCAGCACAAAGTCCCAGATCTCTTGGCTGATAAGAGAGTGGGATATATACAATACTTGATGAACTTTTAGTATGGCAAGGTCAGGGTCAATGAGAGAAAACAATTATTGATACGGTAATATTATTGTTACATTGTTAGTGGTACGGTAGTGTTTTAGTTACTCTTTATTTACAATGTATTGTCTTTGTTGACTTTTGCAATTCTAGATTTCTACGTACGGTACAGAATGCCGTGTCTCACTCCCTTCCCATTTGATATAGCTACCGGTACAGTACAGTCATGCAGTACACCAAACTCTAGTTACCTTCATATAAATCTTGTGTAAGATATTATTAAAGAGCAGTATTAATATATTGTATCTATTTTTCCCCAGGTGACATACACGGACAATACACTGACCTTCTCCGACTGTTTGAGTATGGATCCTTCCCTCCTGAGGCTAACTATTTATTCCTTGGAGACTATGTGGATCGAGGCAAACAATCCCTTGAGACCATCTGCCTCCTCCTTGCCTACAAGATCAAGTATCCAGAAAACTTCTTCCTTCTCCGTGGCAACCATGAGTGTGCCTCCATCAATAGAATTTACGGCTTTTTTGATGAATGTAAGATTTTATTCAACCATGGAATGAGTGATACAGTAATTGTTTTGGTGGTAGTAATGAAGGCAGCTGTACAGTGCTTGATTTAGTGTGAATTTTAGTCCCAGCTGTGTTAGTGGAGGTTAATCTGTATCTCCTTGTGGTGCAGGTCGGAGGAGGTACGGCACCAAGCTGTGGAAGACATTCACGGATTGCTTCAACTGTCTGCCCATCGCTGCCATCATAGACGAGAAAATCTTCTGCTGCCACGGAGGCCTGAGTCCCGACCTACAGAGTATGGAACAGATCAGGCGCATCATGAGGCCCACTGATGTCCCTGATACTGGTGGGTTGTGTAGGGATGTTTAGACTTGGATGGTTAATGACATTAGGCTAGGATGAGTTGGAGTGGTAAGATGAGATTCAGGGGAAGCATTGCAATCTCCAGTTCTAGATGAGGTAACAAGCCAGAATACAAGCATGATTCCACTGTGTATCATTATGGTACTCAGGAGAAAAGCTCAGTGACATTTTAGCAGTTCAACAGAATTTAAATGTATTGGTTAGATTACAAAGAATTACAGTAGACTGGTAATGATATGTTTAGCAGAATTATTGGCGTGATGTTATTTTATTAAGAGTGAACAAAAATATTTGGAGTAAGAGAGATGTTTGATGTGAATTTTTATGTTACCTGACCTGTTTATGATTTGTCACTGTCCACTCCAGGCCTACTGTGTGACCTGCTATGGAGTGACCCGGACAAAGACGTGTCGGGTTGGGGTGAAAATGACCGGGGAGTCTCCTTCACCTTCGGGTCTGATGTTGTCACCAAATTCCTTAACAGACACGATCTTGACCTCATCTGTCGGGCTCACCAGGTATACCATCTTATCCAACTGTCTTGTGTATGTTCTCGTATATTCATAATATGTGTTGGTTGTAGATTTATGTGTGTATAGATTATAGTTGTGTGGTTGTACAGTAGGTTTAGTGTTGTGTTATGAATTTATAATATATTTATCTAAAAAGTAAGATATGAGAAGAGAAAGCCAGTGCATTTTCACCTTTAACTTTAAGCCATCAGTCTTACATTTGTAGTACCAATGTTATATGAAAAGTCTGCATTGCCAGTATGTCCATCTGTATAGTCCCATTACAAGGCTGCCTTTTCCTGCTGTAAATCAAAACAAATTAATCTTATCTGACCATATGTAAACAAATCCATTGTACCCTGAATTAATGAGACCATAATTTACAGGTGGTGGAGGATGGATACGAGTTCTTTGCAAAGAGGCAACTGGTGACTCTTTTCTCTGCCCCCAACTACTGTGGAGAGTTTGACAATGCTGGGGGAATGATGTCTGTTGATGAGACTCTCCTCTGCTCCTTCCAGGTTAGTTGTCCCCTTGTTTGTAGTTGTAAGGGGTTATTGAAAGCTATTTGAGGTTTGTATATTGTAAAAAAATTTGTCAGGGAACAAAGTATTTGAATACTATTGGCTTTTATGTCTCCCTGTCAATAAGGAAAAAAATAGTTGAAAATATAATTCCCAGCCCATAAACAGTTTCCCTCTTCTTGCCAGATCCTCAAGCCCTCAGAGAAGAAGGCGAAGTATCAGTACACGGGACTGAACCAGCCTCGCCCCAGCCCCCCTGCACGCCAACAGCAGCAACAACAGCGTAAGAAGTAGCACACGGAAAGCCGGAGGGACGCGTGAGCGGAGGGACGGTGGAAGGGTGGATGGAAGGGAACGGCAACACCAAGGAGAGTGCCGGAAGGTTTGGGACTAGAAGATGAGACTGGAGAGGCAAGAATGAAGGAAGGAAGAGGTGTAGTGTGGGGAGGATGAATAAAAGAAATGGATATGTTTGGGAGTGAAAGTAGTGGCAGTTGCCTGATGGTTAGAAGAAGCCACACTGAGAGGAAGTCATGGTGTAGAAGAAGTGGATGAGTGGAGACAATAGTTGTGGTTGCTGGAAGGATGAGAAGGATTAGGGTGTGATCAGAAGGTTAAGAAGAGGAAAATCGTAGGGGGGATTTGCAGTCAGCATGATATTTATTTATTTTTCTAGTGTGTAAACTTAGTGGGAAGATCATTTATTAGAATGACAGTGCAAGCTTTTGTAGTTGACATTTATTATCATACCAGATAGGGTAAGAATGGAGATATAGTACAAGATGGGAGCAGAAACATAAAAATATGTCCATAAAAAAGGAAGACTTTTGACAAAGAGAGGGAAGTCAGAGAGAATTAGTAAGGTGTAGAAATTGAGGAAGAGGAGCCATAGCAAGAGAATTACCACTTCAGGTTAAACTCAGAAGCAGCCTTATATGTGCAGTGTGTGTGTGTGTGTGTGCACGCTTGTGTGTGTGCTTGTAGGTGTATAATGTAGGAGGGGGAAAATTAAGAGTGGGAGATAGAAAAGAATTGTATGACAGGGAGAAACTGTTGACATAAAATTTTGAAAAGGGTAATAGATGAAATAGAAAGGGAAAATGATTCAAGTCAAATCAAAATTCATTTATTGCATGTGTGGTGAAGTCAATATACAGTAGAGCACTTTCAGTCGATCCCAAATCAAGTGATCCTATAGTTTGAAAATTGCTGGCCAGTTTAACTCCCAGCTCTTCATATTTTAATATGATGAGTGGAATATGTAATAAATGGCTATAGAAAGAGGATGAATAACCTGTTGTCATGCTTCATAACAAATGTGTGAAGTAGATTTAGTGTCTGTGAAATATAGCATTTTATATTTGCAGATATTTTTTTTTATTATGATGTGCCAGTTAGTAGAAGTGTTTTGTAGAATATTGTACACCCGCTGAAGAATTGTTCAGGACCTTTACGATTTGTTGCTGTATAACGAAATGGATGAAACGAGTGATTATTGCACCGTGAGAACAGAAGCTAGATTGTCCTTTCAAGTATCCATCAAGCCCAGGGTGTTGAGTTATTGTGTGATGGGTGTCCTTTCCTTCAATTTTTATAGTCGCCAGTAGATTCAATTTGGCATAACATACGGTAGGCCTACATTTAGCAATCAGTGTTGTGGCCATAGAGTGTGTGTTGTACAAGGCTTAAGTTATGTCTAGAAAACGGGTGAAATCATCTCATGGAGAGCATGTCATTTGGTGCCAGGATGCAGTTCTCTGTCCAAGTGCAGGATGAGCCAGTATCCTACATGGGCAAATTATAACACTGCCACATTTATTCATTGTATCATGAGCCAAGGTCACAATTTATTTCATTCAGATGCTGGACCTTATTGCACTCAGTCAGACTCTTGCAGCCTGACTTTCAGTGTTGGCTCTAGAAACATAAACATATTAAGTAAACAGATATATATGTTGCCGTGCTCTTGTCTTTGAATGTACAGTACAGTCACTCAAAAAAGTATATGAAATGGGGTCCAATGTCTGTGAGAGGTGAAAAGTATGACTCTGTGTGATATTAAAGCACCGTCAACATGTTTCCTCCTTTACAGTGTGTAGTTTCAAATTTTTCAGATAATTTTTTGAGGAACTGTACGGATTTATGAACACTATGCAAACTCCCACTTGACTTCTTTAGTGTCCGTCTGAGTACGTAGTTGTTTCATCGTTTTTCTTAGGCAGCTCCTTAATGTCTTCACTCTGGAATAATGGAGAAGATGGTGACCAAAGAAAAGGACAGAGAGAAAAAGGAAGATAATAGTTTTTGAAGATAAGGGTGGGAGGGAAAGTGTAATAGAATTATAAATAGGAAAATAACAACAGATTAAAAAAGAAGAGGAAGGTAAAGGAAAAAGTTAGGAGGGAAACCTGATTCAAGGAGATAAGCTTTTTATGTGGAAATTGACATTGAAGTGGTAGCTTACATACATTACATACACTACAGTATTTATAAACAGAGATAGACTTAGCTCAGCAGATATTGAAGGAAAGTCAGTGTAGTAGGAATCTGACAGAGAGTATAATTTCACAAAACTAGGTGTAGCTGGATTGGAGGAGTATTATACATCACAGCAAATGTCTGTGTAGTGTAGGTGTCTAAATCCTAGGTTTCTGAATAAGTTGTACTGGTAATGATAGTTTTCCGATTTAGGAAGATAATACATATGGAATGTCCCCAGATAGGATTAAAATTCAGGGTGTGTTTTGGATGAGGGGTTGTGTGGGTCTCGACAGCCTTATTGATCAGTGTACTTGGGTAAGGGATGGAACAAATCAGGAACAACCCAAGAATAGCTCTTTAATATATTGATAGTATAAATAGGGATGAAAGGCTGCACACAAAATAATACCATTGTGAGTATTGTTCTTGCCTTTACATGATAATAAAACACACAGAATGACACTTTCAATATTATTCATGTTGTGTGCACCATCACCCACACCCTCATTGCAAACAGTTTCCTCCATATAGTCCAAACATATTCATTTTAGATTGGATTAGTTTTCTTTTTAATTTTTCTCAAATGTGCATCATCTTCGTCTCTCAGGGCAGTCCTGCTGTAGAAAATGAATGTTTTCTCATTCAGCCAGACTCAGAGCTACTGTTCCTGATATCATATGTTTAGACTTTTCATCACACACGTGTGTCATAGAGTTTTATTTTACTGTATATCTTTTCATTCACCCCATATCCCAGACAGTACAGTAACAAGCAGTAGTGTTATAATTACTGTACATGAGAGATGGGACCAAAGAATATGTGAAGAGGAGTGTGTAAGTGGGAGGAGTAAAATGGAAGATCATTATGCAGGAGGGGTGGGGGGAGGTAGAGCTGTAAGGATAGGATTGCCTGAAGACCTGGCCATTCTGTAATGTCCACACCCATTGAGAGACTTGTTCCATACGAATACTGTACATACATAGACCTAGGAAACCCACAGGATAGTCAGGGGCTCAGAGAGTAGCTGGGAACATACATCAGTGGTATAACATTTCAAGCACAGGTCTTGGGGTCGTATTAAAAAACATTGGTGGTGCATACGACGATGTGGTACTGGTACGATGGCTTCATAGACAAACAACAGAGCCATTGTACCTATACCACACCATCGTCAACACCACGGATGTGTACTTGCATGCAGACTATAGATATACTCTTTTTTCTCAAGTGCCTGGTTTTAAGTCTATATGAAGATAACTCATGGATACTTTAGTGAGCATTAAATAAAGTGGTGAGTTTATATAGAATTTACAGTCATTACAATATTACAAATGTGCCTGGATTTTAAGGTATCCATAACTTGATAATGTATGGAGTTCTTGATAATTTGACAAGACCATTTAATTTATATATTAAAGCCTGAAGAGTTAAACGTGATTCTCATCGGTGTTACAGAGTAAATGTGAGTGAAGTTATTATAGGATTCTCATAGATGTTACAATTGTGTAATTTAGTGTAAAATTGAATTACATTGTGTTGCAAGGAAGGGAATTTACTGTATAAGGTGTGTAATTGATGAATTGGCAGGAGAGATGTTTGAACTTGGAGGAGGTGACATAGGCTAGGAGGAGAGGAGATACAAACTAAATGGTAGTACTGTTTGCTAGAAGCTTTGAAACAAGAGTACAGTAATGTTTAAAGATGCCAGGAAATATAAACTTTCCATGAAGTTTTTCTCTAGTATGAGTTCTTGTTTGTGGCACAGTTTCAAGAAATCCATAGTCCTCATTATTCTGCCTTCTGCCATCCCCCATAATACTGGTTTCCTTCTCTCTCTCTCCTATTATCACATTCTTCATCACCCTTTGTATGTACTGTACAGTGCATCGACAGCACAAATGATTTCAGGTTTCATACGTGTAAAGGTAACTATTGTAGCCTGTTAATTTGACTTTCTAATGCAGCAACAGACATCTTAAGAATTGATTATAAAATGAATATCTGTTGGTTCTTCATCAAACACGTATTTCCACATGTACCTCCTCTCTCCTGTCCCATGCTGCCCCATAATGCCTCTAATCTATGCAGTACAGTACAGTAGTGAGATAAGTCCTGCTTGCTGAGAGTAGATGTAAGCTTACCACTCCAGGCTGAAAACAACATGATTCTGGCTCAGATGGCTAAAGTACATACCAGCTTTGAGTCCTGAGTCCCCTTCCCTCTCTCCTGCTGCATGTGTGGATCTCCATTTTCTCCCACCAACTACAAACTTGGATCCCCTTTCCTCCCTGCAGTTACATATATGGGTCCCCATTTTCTTCCATCAACCACATACTTGGGTCTCCTTTCCCTCCTTGCTTTTGTATACTTGACCCTCTCCCACCCTTGTCTGTTGATTTGAGAACCTTAGCTCCTTAGCCTGGCACACAACATAATTATTCCTGGCTGAGTGAGTGAGCCGGGGAAGCAGACGGGATAATATTGAGTTGAGGATTACAATATGCTCCTTGGATGGATACCCTGGACTCTCACCACCACACCCCGCGCTGCCTTATCGTGTGTCTGTGGAGTTGCCTTGTGCTTGTAAATAGTGTACAGAACGGATTTAATGATAGTCTCTTGTTATTCCTAACAAGTTTTCTTTTTTATTATTATTTTCCTTCAATTCAAACATTGCCCATGTGACTTAGTATTTTGTGGCTTGGTCAGAGGATTGGTGTTATACTGCACCTTCTTTTGACATCAAAGTCCAGGCTCTAATATAAACAGATTCACCTCACTGTTGCTGGAGTCCCAGACGTGCATTGGAGAGTGAACCAAAGCACGTATGGACAGAAATTTTCTTGTGTTGATTAAAAAAAAATGAAAACTAAATAAATAAATAAGTAACTGCTGGCACTTGAGTGTAGCACCAGAGATTGTGTTGTAGTGAAACACTTAGTTGTTAAGGTGTGTTGCATCAGAGGAGTGGAATAAAGTTAGTGCCTCACAAGTACTGTAGTTGACATGAATAAAGCACCTTGATGATAATATTGTACTGAGTTTAGTTTATTATAGTTGGCTTGTACTGAGTGGTCATAATGTAGAGTTGTTTATAGCAACATTGCACAACTGCTGCTTCAAGTCAAAGAGCACTGTAAAATTGTGTACCTAAAGGCCCAATATGGTTTTCTTTTTCTTTTTCACTCTAAATATTAATCTGGGACTCGAGTAACATTGTGTGTGACACTTCTGCTCCAGGAAGATTTATGTAGTCTGTGTGCATCAATCATGGATGAGAGGCTAGCTGAAGGCACCAACCTGTTAAGATAGTCCAAATAAATCTCAATAATGTTAATATATCAAAATTCATGTGTGGTACCTTGAAATGAAACTTGGGACCTTACAGGAATACTCTTGAGGGTCTATTGGAGGGCTACCGAGTCCTCAAAACTATGTCACGAAATAGATCCTGTATTCATAATACTGAGGTAGTTTGCTTCCTGGCATAGTATAGAGGAATCAGTAGCATTCCAGTTTATCACCAAAAGATTCTCCCCATAAGCAAGAGAAGTTGTGTATGGGCCAGGCAGTGATGATGACTTGTATGTTGGCTCTACGCAAAGTCAAGTCCCTGAAGCCATTGTCTCGGTTAGTAACATCATCCATCCCATGACTTACCTTGCTCATGACCCCAGGAATCCCAGCCAAGCGTTTTGCACCACGTTTTTGTAGTCTTGAGATATAAATTGGTTGTGTCTTTCCTCCAAACTTTCAGTATTTTAGCTACTGTACATGGATTGTGTGCGCAGGAGGAGAAAGTTCACGTATATTGTTGTGTTTGTTCACATACATGCATTTCAAAGGTGAGATATAGCTTGGGTAAAGTAAAATGCCTGTGTTATTATTGCCATACATACTCACAACAATATAATCTGTTTGGAGGTGAGACACAGCTTCTTCACTGTCACTGTATCTTTTCAGAGTGTCTGGTGGCAAAATGTTGATAACAGGACAGTACAGTATACATATTCATCAAAGCAATAATTTATTTTAACTCCCATCACATGCTAGTTCAGGGATCATTTGGAAACTTCTGCACCAACTTCTTCATTTCTTAATTCTCATCTCGAACACCCTATGCCCCTTATTTGTCTTTTTTTCATGCAGTGTGTTAAAGCTCCTGTTGCCACAAGTCTTATGGGGTGAAGATGCTGCCAGCAGATTGAAGGCTACTGATATTCCTCCAGTGTGCCTAGAAACATAACACCTTACTCTAGTATAATTGGCAGTAGGTTTGGATTTGTAAGACATTGTGCTTGTGCTTCCTCAGGTTAAAGTCTCCAACATAAAAACCTATATATTGAATTCATGAAGGTAAAACAGTAAGATTATTAATTTTTCTTTTCTGAATTAGCAAAATATCTGTGAAATCATGGTTGCTCATTATGTGGTAGTCACTCCATGCAGAGTCTAATTTCACCATGTTGCTGTTTTTATTTGTGAATGTAGTCTTACCTTGTGGCTGCTGCCTGGTTTAATCTCAAGCTGGTGGTATCATTCACCCTGCAAACCAAAAATGAATACCAGGTATACTGTAGCTTGGAAAACTGAGGTGTAGTGCATGGTTTAATATAACAGTACATGCTTGCAAAAACTTTATAGTCGAGACCTGGTTTACAGAACTTCCAAAATTTGGAGTTTTGGAAGTGTGCAACATATTTTTATTAATTATTTCGACCTGGTGCACAAAAGACTTGATTTGAGGTTTGCAGTGGGTAGAGTGCCTGTCAAAGTTGATTTAGGATTTTTTGTAATAGATAACATAGTAGTCAGATTTGTGTTTTAACTTTTGCATATATTATAAATGTTTGTCATCTTCAAAACTTTAGTGAGTCAATACATTACTCTATCCTAGTTTCTTGTTATATATGTTTTACAGATTTTCTAGAAGTTACTGTACTATATCATATCTTTAAAGAATATTTTCGTAATGTCTGGTCTGTTGACAGTCGAAGTCAGAATAATGTTGTTACTCTTATGGCAGAGGAAGATGTCAGTAACTTGCAAACTACTTATTCCCCCAAACTGTACTAAAAACAAAACACCTACTGTATACCATGGCAATTTGGAGGAAATTGTAGTCACTTACCGTATTTACTGACAGTAGCTTAGCCTCCCAAACCTATATATATGTGTTGTGGACTTGTGGAGTGGTGAGACTTTGAAACACAACCTCAGACAGGATATCCCTCAAAATGTTGTAAAGAAAAATGTTTGGTGTCTTACAGAAAGAATTTATCAGTATGAGGAGAGTTACTTGTATGAAGAGAAATGCCATATGAAGAAAAGTCTTTTGTCACTTAACATTTTACTAAGGCAAATCATTTTAAGTCAGTGAATATCATTAAAGGGGCAAGATGGCACCAAATTGAAAGCTATCAATTTCTTAAATCTAAAAAAATGACTTTGTGTTTTACATCGAGGTTTTCCCAAAATAGATTCAACTTTGCCAAATATATCTTGCCCCCTTCCCATTAACCAGAGGGAAATAGTCAACCAAACAAGGATTCTCTTGTGGTGGTTCTTTTCATCAACTCACTTCTTTCACACAGCTTCACTGCACTTAAGCACTTAAACATAGAAAGTGACTCGCTTCTGATCTCGACTGTCGTCCATAGTTTTTCATAAATAGATGAGCTTTATACAGTTAGTAGCGTACCTTAGACTTGTGTACGACCCGCCAAAAGATTATCTATAATCCCCCTCAGCGGGTTACATATGGACAGACTCTGGGATAATTGAAGTTTTCCTGTCTCGCTCAGTTTTCTAATGCTAATATCACTTTTAAATTACTGCAGAAAATCATGCATGCCCAACCTCACGTCACCCTGTATCTGATTATTTTTAGATTTATCTTTGATACAAATTTGAGTCAGTGGTTTGTACTTTTAAGAAAATAATGTGGGTCTCATTACAGCAGAGCCGAGTAGTGTCAGATTTCTGTCCCTATGTGGCCCTGCCAACTCTGTTCCCTTTCAAGGTGATCTTTGTAACATGAGAGAGATGTGGCCTATTTTTGTGTCTTCAAGGCAAATCTTTATAAACAAAAGATATATGATGTGACACTTTGACTACCCCATTACTCTTGAGTGTTTTAACATTTTTATGATTGTGTGACACTAGTGATGTCCATAGTATTATGTTCTCTGTTTTTTCATATTTTTCAACTGCATTCATAATGTATGATGTTTCACAGGGAACCACACTGATGTCCAAAACATGAACAAGGCTGAGTGTGTTAATGTCATAAATTGTATGTACAGTATATTATTTTTGTTGATGCGACTCATATTATGGGCTCATAGGAAGATACTGATCTAATAATTCACTGCAAAGTACCTGCACTGTGCTGAGCCAGTCTGTTTTTTGACATAACTTGGAGGAATCAGGACCTGTATATTCCAATTTTGCAACATAATCTTAGCACCAACTTCAACCATACCACAACAAGAAATTGGAGAAGATTAATACACAAGTTTACCCTGTGCTCTTCAAAGCTTTATTCTTAAACTTTTTCTAAATATTACAATTAGTATTGGAAAGGGTCCAAAGTGTATCAACAGCCACAGAATGATTGCCAAAAATTCATCACGTTAAATGAACATACACCATGCATGGTTGGCCACAGGAATTCTTACACAGGCTATATGGAAAGAGAGGTCATTATTCTGAAAGTACTGCAATGTATGGTCTACCAGGTTGCTCTGTGATTAGCAAAATAACAAACCTAATAATAATGTTGTATTGCAGTTACGTTGTCTTGCATTATCTTACATTATGTTATAAATCCTCAAAAAAAACAGCATGTGTACGAATTCTTGTGGCCAATAGTAGACACACCCAGGATTCAAGGTTATGAAAGTAAATAAGACGCAATGCTGGGGAAAATATACACTGACTTACTTGATGGATATGATGAAATTTAAATGTAAACAAAAAAATAAAAGGGGTCACTTACAACACCTAACCACGACACAATGGGACTGAATATGAAAAATGAGAGCCGTATAAATGTACAGACAAAGAAGAAAGAGTAGAAACCAGTAAACATCAAGAATATACAACAGAATTCGAGGGAAGACTAAGTACCAAATCCCTTATATGACCTGGTATTGTACTATTTATAGTCTAGAATTACTGAATTGAATTGTAGGAAGAATAGAGAGCCTATGACTATGGAAACACAAACTACACTCAAGACGTCACAAGCATCTTGAAATATTTGGGTTTGGTGGCCATGCAGCATCCTAACTTGTGAAATGCAGCTGCCAGAAGGAAGAACACAGGTCAGAGAATCAATGAGGGGATATGAGGCGCGCCGAAGCAAAAGGATACTAACCGCCACGAAGGCAAAAAATGAGATTTTTATATCTACAGAATCTGGCATTCCTGCTCTACAAGTTGGTGGAGTTAGTATTGTTCTTCTGACACTTTCATAAGGTTGGAAGTCCTATTGTATACAAAGTGGTATTCTGCTTAGATTACCTCGAACATGCTTAGGCAGGGGACGCCAGTGCAAATGGGAACTAACTCCACCCGCTCTCAACCAGCCAATGTGAGACGAGATGCAAGATCGTCGGGCCAATGAGAGTGTGGGACCACGTGACCATTGCCTGCCTTCCTCATAACTCAGTTCCCTACCTAGCTGTCCTTGTGATTACACAACGTGTGCTTACTCCCTGGATTTACTCCTTTTTTTTGCCACTTTAATGGATAATTAAGGCATGAAGAGTGGGGTGGGAGAGTTGAGGGGGATTTTGGAGAGGTAAACAAAGTAAAAATGAAAGTCAAGACATGGATTGGTGAGTAGAAAGAACAAAATTATTACAAATAATGATAATATTTTGTGATCAAATTTTATGTTATATAAATTGAAAGCTGAATTACTCGGCTTTCATTTGATATACAGCACTTCATTCTAACTCAAAAAGTTTTTGAACTGATCATTCCCAATCTTTAACTGCATTTTCTGGCGAATATTGATTTTGTTAGTTAATATCCTTATGCTTCGGTGTGCCTCATATACTGTATATACGCTGGACTGCTATGAAGTGAAACTCGCAACACAAAACATGAAGTGAACTTACAAGGTATCAATGTGTGTGCTAATGGAATAAGATGATAATACTGTATGATGAAGATTTTATGTAATTAGAAATGGAACAAAACAGATGGTGAGATCAGTCGTAGTTGTCCACAGTAATGTCATCATCTATGTTGCTAGGAGATGTATCTATCTCCTCCTCCTTGAAGTCCCTGGAATGAAAGGTACTAGTATTATTAGAATAGTAGTAATCAGAACTTGCCAATCAAATGTTCACTTAATCAATAATATACAAACTATTCAATATTACAAGGAATGAAACTACAGGAGAATATTCCTATATATAAGAACAGGTGCAAACTATTAATGTATGGTATCTTTCCATTTTATGGGAGCACTCAACTGTTGTAATCAATAATAAATTTTTTTTTTAAGAAATTCAAATGACTTTACCATGGAGAGATTTTCTGAATAATAGTTCTCTATGAAGCTGTAAAAGTCAGAGCTATGCTATGTACAAGATATTTCCATAAATTTACCCTTCCATGATATCTGAGAAGAGCTGATTGGGTAGTGTAAGGGAAACAGTGGTGGTGGTGTAGTCGTTCATGGGTTGTCTGGCTGCCAGCCTCCTCTCCACTTCCTCCCTGGTCAGTTGTCCATCCGTCACCCCAACTGTACCCCCTGATGCTACCACCACTCCCCCTGCTCCAATGTGTCCGATGCGCCGAGACTGACCCTGGTGTATAGAATAATTGTACTTATTACAACCTTAGCAAGCAAAGACCAGTAATGGCAAGAGTAAAACAAAATGTACACAGTTTTAGAATGTTGAATATATAGGCTACTTATTATGAACTCATTATGCCTAAATCACCACAAACTCAACTGCCATTAATCCATCTAATGGTCATGTTTTGGTGTTTACAGTCCTGGCACAAACAAACTGGAAGACGGCCAGAAATGTATAACCCACAAAAAGTTGAGCATTGTAATTCTTCCATGGATAGCAGCAGAACTAGAAAATATCTGTAAATTCTACCAACTTACTGTGACTATCCCTGCTGAGGCAAGCTGTGCAGCTGTCAACTTGCGTACAGTTGCTGCCCCAGCCACCGTTACTGCTGTGGCCTGGGTGTTACTGCTACTGGCCTGCTGTACATTGCTGATCTGCACCTGAGTCAGGATGATGCATTATGCTGTTAGTGATGCATTGAATGTGTGTCTGAAATGTGTATTGTACATACTGTGTGATGAGACAAGCACTAGGCCTGGTACCTACACTTGCCTGTTTGCTACTGTGTTTGCTACTAGATTTGGTACTTCCACCACCACCACCACTACCACCACTACTGCTGGACTTCTTCTTTTTGGCCGGTGGTGGCTTTCCAAGGGGGCCAGGGGAGTTGGATGACCCCCCACCACCAGCCCCTTCCATACTAAGACGCTTCCGGCAGCTGAAGTAGGGAAGAGAGAGTCAAGATTTAAACTTATGAATTCCTTCCATTTTCTTGTCCGACGTCATGGACATTTCAGGTAGCTGTACTACAATATATTGAATTATGAGTAATTTAACTTTCCACCACCTATAAAAATTCATCAACAAGAGAAAAGGTTAGATGATATATAACCTTAAAGCTTCTGTAGATTTCCCTGTCCCAAAGACTTTTTTTTATTCTTTTAGTTCTTACCTCTTGGTCTCTACCTCTGTGTCTGAGTCTTCAGTCTGTTCAGAGTCTGAGGAGGAGTCTGGTCCACGCTGGTATTGCAGGAGACGGTCTAACAAAAAGGATTTGTCTCTGCGAACCCTAAGCAAGGCTCGCTGGGCTTTTCGTAGTTCCTCCTGGAAGCATTCATTCTCCTGTGTAGCCAAAGGGAGAAAAAGAGTTCTCAGGCATTTTAGCCAATTGAAATAATTGTTTTAATTTCTAACCACAATATCAATATTTATAATACATACTTTATTTATATATACAATACAGCACAACTTGCTCAGTTATGTTTCCACCTGGAATTGATGGTAAAAGACTGAACAAAAAATTCACAGCACTTTCCTCATGTAGACTTACTGCTACTAGTAATCTATTCCAGCACCAACTTACATATATGAGTAACTTTAGTTTCCTCTTTAATGTTTTGTACTTGGCTTTGTAATCCTCCGAGCCTTCTGTCTGCACCGGCATCATGGAGCCTGAGGAGAAGGGAAGGGAATGGAGGCTGACACAAAATTGAATGGTAATTGTGTAAGAAAACATCCTGTCTGTAGCCTATATTAGTAGCAACACAAGAAAAAGATTAAATATTCCTAGTTGAGAGCCTTACAAAAACCAAAGACATTTTATCATCACATAAGTAAACCAAACTAATAAGTGAGAACATGTGCAACATTTCGTCATTCTATACTACTTTGGAAAGACAAAACAACTATAAAGTTATCTTAATGAATATAACAATGATCGATATAATTATTACTTCAAGATTTCTTTGAATCGTTTCCATATCAAAACTAGACTGGTATACTAACCAATGTCTTTTTTAGTCTATTCAGGTTGAATTTACCTTCTATTGTTGGTCTCCAAGTAGAAAATAAGAATGTCTCACAATCGGTGGAGGAAAATACAACAAATAATCTGCAATCCCGTTGCGGGCGGAAAATCTTTTGTTTACATCAGGAGTCTACAGGCTACAACCTACAGGTGTAAATGTTTAATATTTTTAATTATATTGTATTAGATTAGATAATAATTAACCCATATCTTACACAAAAAATACTCTGGGACATTCTACAACAAAGAGTTAAACATTGGCAGTTGACATGATATATTCACAGTGTGGATATATTATAATTTCATCCAACAATTTCTTTTTTTTCCTGTTATCTGCAAAGCCTTTTCCTTTATTGTAATGCATAAATTACAACAACAATAAACTTTCAATTCAATTCACCACCAACCCCACCGAAAAAAAAGGAATAAAGTGCATAATAAGGAGGTGCCGTTGGAAATATGGAAATGAACGCCACAGCTCGGAGAAAAATGATTAAATTTCTTCTTAACGTGGCCACCGTGGTGGGAGGATGTGTGAAATAACCAGCTCCTGTATTATACCACTTATTTCCCTGCTAAAGGTATGGCTCATCATTATTCTAGTATACAGTGCTTCCTTACCCACTCGTGTATGTGTAGTGATATGTTGTGTGTGTGAAATATATATATATGCAGGATAAAAATGTATATAAGAAGGTATAGACAGCATGCTTGTAACCAGCAGGGGCCGTATTCAAGAACATTCATCATGGTGTATACGATGGTGTGGTACCGGTACGATAGTATAAGACACCATGTATGTAACCAGCAGAGGCCGTATGCTAGAATCTGTGTGGTGCATACGATGGTGTGTTGGCAGTACCATGGCCCTGTTGTTTGTCTATGGAGTCATCGTATCGGTACCACGCCATCATATACCCCATGAAAATTTTTGGGAAATATCTACCCTATTGCCGGTTGGTATTACGATGGTTTTACCTTCTTTGCTCACTAATTTATACTATTCTAAGACTTTTCTTCTATGGCATTTTCTTCAGAAATGCCACATTTCCAAGATATTCAAATGGGGCATTTTGAAATTAGCCTGACCTTACCTATCCTAACCTAGACTGCACCAGACTACCGGGACCTAACCTGGGCAAACTACCAGGAAATAGCCGTGATAAAGTACCAGGACCTCCGGGGCAAAATACTGGGACATAGTCGGATCTGGCAACACACTGCTACAAAACAGCAATAGGCCTAGTCTAGATAAATACCAAAAAGTGTCTTAGAATGGTATAAATTAGTGGGTAAAGAAGGTAAAAACATCGTAATAGAAAACGGCAATAGAATAATTACAGGACAGTGCCCCTTTGTTATTTCTAAACTATTTTTTAATATTGTATTAGCTTCGCACGTGCTGAATTTTTTAAGTTGAACCCTCCCTCCCCAGCTCTTTCTTAGTGGTCTGCCTTGGTCTTGATTAAGTTGTCAGGTCTGCATTTATTTCATTACACATAACCCCACATGCTTTGCCCCATCCCAAATCCCAATTTCTCACGCATCTTCAACCCCTACGGCCCCAGCCACTCCCTATAAGTTCTTCAACTGTCCCTCTTTTCATTTTGTTTACTTCCTGCTTGCTGTCACACCTCTATCACGTTTCTCTGGTGTCTTTTAAATGTATACTTGGAATAAGTCTGCACCTATTAGAGCCACGATAATCTTTGATGGTTTCGTGGTGTCGGAAAGTGTGCCAGAGTAATGGAGGGAGTCTAAAGTGCCACAAGGGTTTAAAAGCCTAATGAATGGTGTATTAGCATCCTTCTCACAAGCTTAACTAGTTGTAGTGTTTTTGTCAGTTATTTTATATGCAATTTACAATTATGTAAATTCTTACTTGGTATAGTAATTTATGAAGCTAGACACATTTTTACAATGTTAATCATGTATTGTTCTCTCCCATTTTACAGACAATCATGGCAGACTTTGATGATAAAGAGGTGTTAGCAGTGGCCCAAATCACAGTAGTGGAAGCACTGGAGCTGCCCGAGATTAAGCTGTTTGGGAAGGGGTCACTTGGTGTTCCACTCAACGTCATGTCTTTACAGGTAGATATACAGTGATAGTTATCAATGTGTTTACACTAAAACTGGTGAAAATAGTTCCTTCTTCACTATCTATGTTTACGCACCTACGCTAGAGCCTAGCAACCACTTGTTGCCTTGGTGTTGGAAAGTGTGCCAGAGTAATAGAGGGAGTTAATAGTGCCACAAGGGTTTAACAGCCTAATGAGTGGTGTATTATCCTCCTCCTCACAAGCTTAACTAGTTATCTTGCTTTCATGAACCAGAGGTTATTAGTTTTTCATAGGTTTTGTGTCTAATGCATCTTTCAGTGTTGTAAAATCTTAATTGTTACAGTAATTTATGTATCCAGACACATCTTCATAACCTTGATCTTTCATTTTCATTTTTGTATGTACAGACACATCTGCCCAACCTGGTTTATTTTATAGTGTCCACTCTTTGTGTTACAGACAATCATGACTTGACCCTGATGATGGAGAGGAGGTTGCAGTAGCACCAACCATTACAATAGTGGAAACTTCAAAACTGCCAGAGATTAAGCTCTTTGGGAAGTGGTCACTTGATATTCAGCTCATGTCTTTACAGGTAGATATATACAGTGATAGGTAACACTAATGTGTACACTGGGTCAAGTGGGGTCCGATGGTTCTGTAAATGATCGCTACAGCTCATGATAAAGAAGCTCGTTTTCAGTAGCCATCGTCTTTGGAGTCAAAATGATTCACGAGGGAAATGAGCGATATTTTTTTGATCGTGTACACACACTTAAAAAATCTATTGTTACTAGAAATTTATTTTGTATCATACAGGTGTAACTATACTTTTCATTGTGGAAATTGATTGATTATATAATACATCCCTTGGGAGCTGTATGACCAAAATAAAAAAAAATTAGTTGAGTAAATCAAGTTCCATTATTTGTGTTTTGTAAATGTGGGGTGGTGATTCTATAGGTCCCAACACGGCAAATTTAAAAAACACCCGAAATCTCCTTCAAAGTTCGGCAGTGTTTTCATGCCCGGCCAACCACAGAGTGTAACATCTCTCCGTCCATGGTTTTCATTGGTGGGCCAACTATCGGTTGAACACGCGGGTGAGAGTCAATGAAGTAATATGTGTTGAGGTCATAAGTGAACTAAGCCATTGTGTCTTTTGGTCTTCAAGGTTTTAGGTACATGACTTTAAATATGTACTTGGAATAAGTCTGCACCTATTAGAGCCACGGTAATCTTTGATGGTTCCGTGGTGTCGGAAAGTGTGCCAGAGTAATGGAGGGAGTCTAAAGTGCCACAAGGGTTTAAAAGCCTAATGAATGGTGTATTAGCATCCTTCTCACAAGCTTAACTAGTTGTAATGTTTTTATGGACCAGAGGTTATCTGTTTTGTCAGTTTATCATATGCAATTTACAATTATGTAAATTCTTACTTGGTATAGTAATTTATGAATCCAGAGACATCTTCATAACCTTGATCTTTCATTTTCATTTTTGTATGTACAGACACACATCTGCCCATCCTGGTTTATTTTATAGTGTCCTCTCTTTGTGTTACAGACAATCATGACTTGACCCTGATGATGGAGAGGAGGTTGCAGTAGCACCAACCATTACAATAGTGGAAACACCAAAACTGCCAGAGATTCAGCTCATGTCTTTACAGGTAGATATATACAGTGATAGGTAACACTAATGTGTACACACACTTAAAAAATCTATTGTTACTGGAGATTTATTTTGTATCATACAGGTGTAACTATACTTTTCATTGTGGAATTAATTGATTTTATAATATATCCCTTGGTAGCAGTATGACCAAAAAAAAAAAAAAAAAAATTAGTTGCAGTTGAAGTAAATAGTTGGATACTTTAGTTGCAATATAAACAATGGACTATATCAAGTTCCAGTATATTTGGGCCGCTATTTGTGTTTTATAAATGAGGGGTCGCGAATCAAAAGGTCCAACACGCCAAATTTAAAATTTGCCAGAAATTGTCTTCAAAGTTTAGCAATGCTTTCATTCGGGGCCAACCACAGAGTATAACGTCTCCGCGTCCATGGTTTTCATTGGCTGTCCAATTATCGGCTGAACACGCGGGTGAGAGTCAATGAAGTAATATGTGTTGAGGTCATAAGTTAACTCAGCCATTGTGTCTGTTGGTCTTCAAGGTTTTAGGTACATGTCATTAAATATGTACTTTGAATAAGTCTGCACCTATTAGAGCCACGGTAATCTTTGATGGTTCCGTGGTGTCGGAAAGTGTGCCAGAGTAATGGAGGGAGTCTAAAGTGCCACAAGGGTTTAAAAGCCTAATGAATGGTGTATTAGCATCCTTCTCACAAGCTTAACTAGTTGTAGTGTTTTTGTCAGTTATTTTATATGCAATTTACAATTATGTAAATTCTTACTTGGTATAGTAATTTATGAAGCTAGACACATTTTTACAATGTTAATTATGTATTGTTCTCTCCCATTTTACAGACAATCATGGCAGACTTTGATGATAAAGAGGTGTTAGCAGTGGCCCAAATCACAGTAGTGGAAGCACTGGAGCTGCCCGAGATTAAGCTGTTTGGGAAGGGGTCACTTGGTGTTCCACTCAACGTCATGTCTTTACAGGTAGATATACAGTGATAGTTATCAATGTGTTTACACTAAAACTGGTGAAAATAGTTCCTTCTTCACTATCTATGTTTACGCACCTACGCTAGAGCCTAGCAACCACTTGTTGCCTTGGTGTTGGAAAGTGTGCCAGAGTAATAGAGGGAGTTAATAGTGCCACAAGGGTTTAACAGCCTAATGAGTGGTGTATTATCCTCCTCCTCACAAGCTTAACTAGTTATCTTGCTTTCATGAACCAGAGGTTATTAGTTTTTCATAGGTTTTGTGTCTAATGCATCTTTCAGTGTTGTAAAATCTTAATTGTTACAGTAATTTATGTATCCAGACACATCTTCATAACCTTGATCTTTCATTTTCGTATGTACAGACACACATCTGCCCATCCTGGTTTATTTTATAGTGTCCTCTCTTTGTGTTACAGACAATCATGACTTGACCCTGATGATGGAGAGGAGGTTGCAGTAGCACCAACCATTACAATAGTGGAAACACCAAAACTGCCAGAGATTCAGCTCATGTCTTTACAGGTAGATATATACAGTGATAGGTAACACTAATGTGTACACACACTTAAAAAATCTATTGTTACTGGAGATTTATTTTGTATCATACAGGTGTATGTAACTATACTTTTCATTGTGGAATTAATTGATTTTATAATATATCCCTTGGTAGCAGTATGACCAAAAAAAAAAAAAAAAAATTAGTTGCAGTTGAAGTAAATAGTTGGATACTTTAGTTGCAATATAAACAATGGACTATATCAAGTTCCAGTATATTTGGGCCGCTATTTGTGTTTTATAAATGAGGGGTTGCGAATCAAAAGGTCCAACACGCCAAATTTAAAATTTGCCAGAAATTGTCTTCAAAGTTTAGCAATGCTTTCATTCGGGGCCAACCACAGAGTATAACGTCTCCGCGTCCATGGTTTTCATTGGCTGTCCAATTATCGGCTGAACACGCGGGTGAGAGTCAATGAAGTAATATGTGTTGAGGTCATAAGTTAACTCAGCCATTGTGTCTGTTGGTCTTCAAGGTTTTAGGTACATGTCATTAAATATGTACTTTGAATAAGTCTGCACCTATTAGAGCCACGGTAATCTTTGATGGTTCCGTGGTGTCGGAAAGTGTGCCAGAGTAATGGAGGGAGTCTAAAGTGCCACAAGGGTTTAAAAGCCTAATGAATGGTGTATTAGCATCCTTCTCACAAGCTTAACTAGTTGTAGTGTTTTTGTCAGTTATTTTATATGCAATTTACAATTATGTAAATTCTTACTTGGTATAGTAATTTATGAAGCTAGACACATTTTTACAATGTTAATTATGTATTGTTCTCTCCCATTTTACAGACAATCATGGCAGACTTTGATGATAAAGAGGTGTTAGCAGTGGCCCAAATCACAGTAGTGGAAGCACTGGAGCTGCCCGAGATTAAGCTGTTTGGGAAGGGGTCACTTGGTGTTCCACTCAACGTCATGTCTTTACAGGTAGATATACAGTGATAGTTATCAATGTGTTTACACTAAAACTGGTGAAAATAGTTCCTTCTTCACTATCTATGTTTACGCACCTACGCTAGAGCCTAGCAACCACTTGTTGCCTTGGTGTTGGAAAGTGTGCCAGAGTAATAGAGGGAGTTAATAGTGCTACAAGGGTTTAACAGCCTAATGAGTGGTGTATTATCCTCCTCCTCACAAGCTTAACTAGTTATCTTGCTTTCATGAACCAGAGGTTATTAGTTTTTCATAGGTTTTGTGTCTAATGCATCTTTCAGTGTTGTAAAATCTTAATTGTTACAGTAATTTATGTATCCAGACACATCTTCATAACCTTGATCTTTCATTTTCGTATGTACAGACACACATCTGCCCATCCTGGTTTATTTTATAGTGTCCTCTCTTTGTGTTACAGACAATCATGACTTGACCCTGATGATGGAGAGGAGGTTGCAGTAGCACCAACCATTACAATAGTGGAAACACCAAAACTGCCAGAGATTCAGCTCATGTCTTTACAGGTAGATATATACAGTGATAGGTAACACTAATGTGTACACACACTTAAAAAATCTATTGTTACTGGAGATTTATTTTGTATCATACAGGTGTATGTAACTATACTTTTCATTGTGGAATTAATTGATTTTATAATATATCCCTTGGTAGCAGTATGACCAAAAAAAAAAAAAAAAATTAGTTGCAGTTGAAGTAAATAGTTGGATACTTTAGTTGCAATATAAACAATGGACTATATCAAGTTCCAGTATATTTGGGCCGCTATTTGTGTTTTATAAATGAGGGGTTGCGAATCAAAAGGTCCAACACGCCAAATTTAAAATTTGCCAGAAATTGTCTTCAAAGTTTAGCAATGCTTTCATTCGGGGCCAACCACAGAGTATAACGTCTCCGCGTCCATGGTTTTCATTGGCTGTCCAATTATCGGCTGAACACGCGGGTGAGAGTCAATGAAGTAATATGTGTTGAGGTCATAAGTTAACTCAGCCATTGTGTCTGTTGGTCTTCAAGGTTTTAGGTACATGTCATTAA
Organism: Petrolisthes cinctipes; assembly: GCA_033782935.1. Classification (NCBI taxonomy): domain Eukaryota; kingdom Metazoa; phylum Arthropoda; class Malacostraca; order Decapoda; family Porcellanidae; genus Petrolisthes; species Petrolisthes cinctipes. The sequence continues at coordinate 31,770 of JAWQEG010000645.1, forward strand.
ATATGTACTTTGAATAAGTCTGCACCTATTAGAGCCACGGTAATCTTTGATGGTTCCGTGGTGTCGGAAAGTGTGCCAGAGTAATGGAGGGAGTCTAAAGTGCCACAAGGGTTTAAAAGCCTAATGAATGGTGTATTAGCATCCTTCTCACAAGCTTAACTAGTTGTAGTGTTTTTGTCAGTTAGTTTATATGCAATTTACAATTATGTAAATTCTTACTTGGTATAGTAATTTATGAAGCTAGACACATTTTTACAATGTTAATTATGTATTGTTCTCTCCCTTTTTACAGACAATCATGGCAGACTTTGATGATAAAGAGGTGTTAGCAGTGGCCCAAATCACAGTAGTGGAAGCACTGGAGCTGCCCGAGATTAAGCTGTTTGGGAAGGGGTCACTTGGTGTTCCACTCAACGTCATGTCTTTACAGGTAGATATACAGTGATAGTTATCAATGTGTTTACACTAAAACTGGTGAAAATAGTAACTTCTTCACTATCTATGTTTACGCACCTACGCTAGAGCCTAGCAACCACTTGTTGCCTTGGTGTTGGAAAGTGTGCCAGAGTAATAGAGAGAGTTAATAGAGCCACAAGGGTTTAACAGCCTAATGAGTGGTGTATTATCATCCTTCTCACAAGCTTACTTGGTTATCTTGTTTTCTTGAAACCGAGGTTATCAGTTTTTCATAGGTTTTGTATCATATGCAGAATGCAATGTTGTACTCACTTGGGACAGTAAGGCAAGATTCTCACTAGCCCGTTTAGATGGTGGGAGTTCTAATTGCTGACGTCATGAACTCAACATCCGTGCGGGCACTGAGTAATATACCAGGAGAGGACTGTAGTAATGTACAGCTGTCTGCTGCTATAATTCCATGTGTGGGTTAAACTGGGTTTGTTTATTACCAGGGTCCGGTGTTGCCGGACCTCCAGTTCTTTAGTACATCATTATTATTAAAAAAGATTACTTGAGTTTATCTTTAATTTTGGACATCGGCTGCTTTCGGGAAGTTGGCTGATGGGCTCTGGTTCACACTGCTGGCAGCCATACATGGACGCTTGTGAACATCCACCTTGAAAACGGGCTAATGAGAAAACCGCATAATTTATGAAGTCAGGCACATCTTCATAACCTTGATCTTTCATTTTCCTCTCCTTGTGTTACAGACTCATAATGGAGAGGAGGCGGCAGTGGCACCAGTTACTAATCACTACAATAGTGGAAACACCGGAGCTGCCAGAGATTAAACTCGACTACATGTCTTTACAGGTAGGTTTATAGTGATACCAATGTGAGGTTTAGTTATTGTTGCTGGTAGTATTTTGTATCTCATTAGGTGTAACAATATTTTTTTGCCCTTGCCTGCTGTGTGAAGCTGTTTCTAGGGAAGGAGCCTTTATTAAACCAATGGGTCTGATGCTCTTTCAAGGAAGGTCATGGGCCAGGGAAACTAGTTGGAGTGCCATTAGTTTAATAGGTTACTCCTTCAATTGCTTTATCTTCTAGACACCAGCACCTAGTTTGAGCCTCTGCAACCACTTATGTTGCTGGGGTGTAGTAAGTGTGCCAGAGTAAGTGGAGGAGTAGAATGGGCTATGAGGGTTTAACAAGCCCTGTGAGTGGTGATTTTCTGCTTCCTTCATACATACATGGAAGGATGAGAAGGGGTGAGAATGAGTATATTTCATCCTTCATAGACATAAGGAGTGTGACAGTGTACAATATAAGAAAGACGTGTAATCGAAGAACACGAGTAGCAGGGATTAGGAAAATAAACAGTATATGCAGGATACTGTAATGTAGTTTATACCTCAATTATGCTTAGCAAACAGTATTTGTATGCTAATGGTAAATTGTATTCAGTAAATGGACGCATCACTCTTTTTTGAGTAATAAAAATTGTCAAGTTTTTACACAGATGCTCTATTCTCGCTTAAAAAATTATAACATTTCACATTGCAAAGACCCAGGAGGAACTGATCCAACTGGGCACTCTAGCAAAGATAAAAAAAGAATGAAGGGATGATTGTAAAGTTGATATGGAATATTTTAGAGAGGTTATATTACTTGTCAGATATTATGTTTATAATACCTGCAGTAGCAAAACTTTTGGTGCCAAGAAGTATTTTTCAAATCCACATAGTAACAAAATTAATATAACAAGATCAAATTGTATGTATACTGTATTATTTATATTTAGCCTTAGACACTTATAGAACTATTTTGTAGTCTAGAAGTAGTACAAGAACACTAATGACTGGAAGGTATTAAAGTTTAAATAATTTGTTTCATATTTAGTTCTACATATTAATGTAGTGCCTTTTCTCTTTACAGTGAGATGAAGAACAGGACTAATACAAGAGGTATTTGATAATTGGGTGAAATTATGAATATTTGACCCCATTTATTTCTTTAGTATGTTCAACAAAAGAAATAGATAATATGGAACCAAAGTTTCTGGGAAAGTTATGAGAGGTGTGGTCTGAGTGAGAAGGGAGTTGGTGGCATAAGTCAGGTTAACATTTATTATTTGAAAATTATATATATGCAGTATACTTTGTTGGTGTTTATAAAATAAAAGAATTCAAATACTGTTTTGTTTTACTTTATATAGTTACCTTTGAGTGACAAAGTTGCTTCTGGTCTGTCGAGGTGTGGAAAGAAAGATTGAGGATTAATGCCCTGTCCATAAGACCCTGCGTAAAACATTTATACATGGTGTGATGGTGACCCCAACCAGCACATCTCTACTGTTTGACAGAAAACTGAAAGGAGATATGATGAGGGAAACCAGGTCAGAGGGGCAAATCAATCTTCCCAGTCCCTCCTCCACATCGTATGTGAAAATATTCATACAAACACGGGAAATAGTAAGGAGAGGAATGTTTATACTGTGACTGGAGGGCTCTGCCAACCTGCAACAAAGAAAAATGTAATAATTTTAATTAACTATACATAGTAATTCAAGATGAGAGTAATTAGTGTAAATGGTCCGGTTTCTTTATGAAGAGGATAACAAAAGATTTTGAAAGCCATACAGTGCATTCATAAGTGTAAAAGTATGTAGGTAATGTGAATAAATACTTTTATTTTCGTTCTGTTGAATTTTGAGGTTATGGTCTTGTAGAACAAAATATTTGACTGCTATAGTCAAACTCGCCTAAATTTACGGCTGTGGTGTGGCTTTCACCTCTTTACAGTGTTGCCGCAAAATTTTCAGTACCGTTCTCTCTCTCGTTTCTTTTATTTATAACTGCTTTCATTTGTTAATTTGAAGACAATTTCTTTAGCCTGGCTGTGTAGATGTGAGGAATTGGTTGAACTTTTTGTCATGCTGTCTGTGCAAAGGGCATAAAGAAAGTGAAAACTGAAAAGAGGTCACCGCCAGGAAGCTATCCTGTGTCAAGGCCACCGCCTGGAAGTGTTGCCGCTCACGAGTGATTTTTTTTTTTTTTCTTTTACTTTGGTATTGGCAAATGACTTATTTTGTTCTACATAATAGCTTACAGATTATGAATGTGATTATTCCTCACCCTTGAAATTACGGTAAAAGCCAGTAAATGTGATCATTTTATTCTACAATTATAGCAACACCTGGGGGGTCTGGGTGTAGGTGTGGGTCTGGCTATGTCAGTATTGCCACCACTCAAAAAAATTATATTGATTATTTCTTTTACTTTGGATAATGGCATATTTCTTCTTTTTCAAGCTTATTATGTTATATCTATAACTGTGATATTATTACCCACCCGAAAACTATTCTAAATTCCATTAAAAGTTACTACAATTTCTTTTAGCAACACTGTACAATATTTATGCCATGTTTCTGTGTAACTGTATAAATGTTTTATGCATAATAAGATTACTGTTGATTAATCCATCTAAATACACAAGTGGATGTTGTATATATCTGAATTTATTATATTTGTGATGCCTTGTACATAAATAGCTTCCGTTTCACATCGCAAGTTGGGGTAACGTGGCAACACTGTACAAAATAGCGGGACACACCACAGCCGTAAATTTAAGCGAGCAAGACTATAGGTGGACACATGGTAATGGAACAACAGAGTTCTATTAATTATGATGAAAGAAAAGATGGCAGTGCTGTTTAACATAAAAAGAGGGCCCAACTAGGGTCAAAAAGGAAAGTTAACATCTATATCCTATATTACCCCACTCAGCTTGATTATTTAACGATACACGAGGTTCAACCCATTCTTACCTCGCTGGTGACAATAATTGGACCTTTACAACCTCATTTGGGATTGAGATATTAAGCCCATATCACACGGAAACTTTTCCTGCAATAGTTTTCTATACTTTCCCTAGACAGCTTGTCATAAAAAAAATTCCTGTTTTCTGTAATATATCTTCAAAATGTTGTCGCAGGAAAAAAGTGCCCATGTGATACGGGCTTTTGTCTGAAGGACATTGCAAGTCTTGTATATGTACTAATGGCTACAAGAATTTGTGTACACGCTGTTATTTTTGAGGGTTTACAACAAATAGAAAATGTAAGACTATGTAACAGCAGTGTAACATTATTATTAGGTTTGTTGTTTTGCAGGCACTTGTAGACCATTCATTGCAGTACTTCCAAAATAATGACCTCTTTTTCCAAAAGACTAAGAATTCCTGTGGCCAACTGTACACGTAGAAATAAGCTGACAGTGACATGGAAAATAAGGGCTAATGAACATAGAAAATATCTATTAGAAAAGTGAATGGCTAACAAGACAATATAATCAACAAAGAAAAGTGCAACTTACCCAGCAGTTGGCTTGATTCCAGCATTCCTTCATCTGTTTTCATTGCATGTAGGAAGGTAGAAGCTGGCAGCAAGGTGGTGTCCAAGGAGCCAGGATGTGTTCAACTAAAATCAAATAATAATGTATATTAATTTTTATAACTGATAACATAAATATGCACCGTTGTATACATTAAAATAAAATATTTGCAACAAATTCCCTACTGTACTGTTCACCTATAGATTTTCTATTGGTAATAATCTTTTCTATTGCCGTTTTCTATTATGGTGTTTTTACCCACTAATTTATAGACACTTCGGTAAATATCTACTCTATTGTCGGTTGGTGTTATGATGATTTTACTTTCTTTACCCACTAACGTTAATTTACACCATTCTAAGACACTCTTCTTCTATGGCATTTTCTTCAAAAATGCCCCATTTCCAATTTTGAAATTAGCCTGACCTTGCATAACCTAACCTAGATCGCACCAGACTACCAGGACCGAACCTGGGCGAACTACCGGGGCAAAATATTGGGACCTAGCCAGATCTGGCAACATTGCTACAAAATGGTTATAGTTTAGATAAATACCACCTTTTTAATTTATTTTAGTATCATTATATGTGTGTGATCCATTTCACTGGGTATTCTGTATTTTTGCTTTTTTTCCACTCTGGGTTTGGATCCCTCCACCAATCAAAGTTTTTAGTATGAAAAATGTATAAAGTACTGTATAACCTTAACAATTAGCAATACACTCTACTCGGTATTTATTGAAAGAATTACCGTTTTGTAGCAGTGTTACCAGATCCGGCTAGGTCCCAGTATTTTGCCCGGTCATTTCCTGTACTTTACCACGGTAGTTTGCCCAGGTTAGGTCCCGGTAGTCTGCTGTGGTCTAGGTAGGTTAGGGTAGGTAAGGTCAGGCTAATTTCAAAATGCCCCATTTGAATATGCCCCATCTTGGAGGAAATGCCATAGAAGAAAATTGGGTATTTATTGAAAGAATTACCGTTTTGTAGCAGTGTTGCCAGATCCGGCTAGGTCCCAGTACTTTGCCCCAGTCATTTTCTGTACTTTACCACGGTTATTTCCCGGTAGTTTGCCCAGGTTAGGTCCCGGTAGTCTGCCCAGGTTAGGTCCCGGTAGTCTGATGCGGTCTAGGTTAGGTCAGGTCAGGTCAGGCTAATTTCAAAATGCCCCATTTGACTATGCCCTATCTTTAGAATGGTCTAAATAAGTGGGTAGTGAAGGTAGAAAAACCGTACCCAATAACGGTAATTCATTCAATATTTACCGAAAAGGGTCATAGAATGGTCTAACGTTAAGTAAGTGGGTAATGAAGGTAGAAAAACTGTATGCAACAACGGTAATTCTTTCAACAATTACCCTCTGATCTTTACCAAGTTGGGATGCATTATACTAACCTTTAGTGGCTGTCAGGTCCTTATTAATGAGAAAAACCACAGTAATATCAGATTTTGACACTTGTTAATCCCTTCTGTCACATGTTGCTATAAACTCCACAAGGACCACAATAAATATCACTTGTGTAAAAACAAAATAGCATCTCCTTCCAAGAAAGTATATTTGAGTAGTATATAATTTTCCTCTGAATCTTTAGAGCATGATATATATTCTCAGCAATAACTTTTAAAAATTAATACAGTTAGAGTAGGTTATAAATAAATAGTAATAGTACAACACAAAAATTATTCTGAAAGTAATAAGTAAAATAAGGATAAGGTGATGTTTGGTTCAGTCGTCTATATTCGCGCCAAAATACCAAAATATTATTACGAGGCAAATTGTTGGTTACGGCTGAGAATTTTGTGAATCTTCTTGGTTCGAATCTTGGTTAGGTTTTAATACCCATACACCAGGATTTTTGCAAGTATTTTTACAGCTAAAAGTATATTTGTCATGGTTTTGGATAATTTTCTAATATATATATATAATGGGAGGAATATGGGTGGTGGTATTGTCTGTATATACTATTTTTGAAATACAAGGAGGCACTTGACAATTAGTATAGTATTTTGTGGTGATTAGAAATGTATCCTGGTATGATTTACATTTTTGAGTTTCGCTTTATGATTATTTTATATCTGATATTTCTGTAGGATTCTTTCTAACCCTATGATACCAATAATAGTATCTGGAAAACCACATACCGGTACCGTAATGTAATGTATGATTTAATTTATGGTGTATTTACAGCCAGATAAATACTAGTTATTTAATTATCTTATCTTATACAGTTGGATTTATTTTTATTATATTTTCAGTCAGATAAATCATAGTTGTTAAATTTCCTTCCAGTATTTGTGTTTTATACGGTTGGAATTATTTTCTACTATGATTTTAGTCAGACAAATCATAATACTGTAGTCCTTTGATTTCCTTCCAGTATTATCCAAGTTTAAGGATGAACGGTGTTGATGCTGCCGTAGACATAATGAATGAACTCCATCCCCCTGAGGAGTTCACCTTTCCCTTCCCACCATATGACATTCAGAGGGACTTCATGAGGGCACTCTTTGATGTGCTGGAGAAGGGTCAGCTGGGTATATTTGAGAGCCCCACTGGTACCGTGAGTTAACAGACGCTAGATATGTACAGTCGGCAAAAATAGTACTGGAACTACCCTATGGATAATTATAGTTGATTTCAATGTATGGGTGGTTCCAATACTTTTTTTGGTGACTGTACAGTACTGTATTCACAGAAAAAAATATATGATGCTTAACTGTAGTTACTTGAACTATAATTAACTAATATACTTTACTAGTGAATTTTCCACTATTTTTAATGATTTTCACACTCGGTTTATTCAGAAATGCTTCGTTTTGGAGATAGCCCCTATCTTAATACAGTAAAACTATACCAGTGCTGCTAAAGTCTATGGAATAGTATTATAATGGTCAAAATCATTTCTATATACACCCATAATATTCTTTATATAGGCTACATCTCTTTAACTAAATAACTGTACCTCAAATAAAGCTTATCTCAATTAAAAAACTAAACCCAATAATGTATGAATCACACAGGGAAAGTCACTGAGCCTGATCTGTGGTGCCCTGACCTGGCTCCAGCACCATAACACTCACTACAAGGTCAGTCTTCATCACCATGCAAGCTCAGTGGGCCTTGTTTTTATTTCTTATGCATGTGTTGTGTCTTTACTCGTGGTGTTTATATTGTTCATTGTGTGGTACCAAGTGTGGTATATATTGTTCTGTATGGTATATTATATGGTGTGTGTGAATGTTTTTCTTTATAAGTTAGTATAGTAATTGATAATGCTATATACTGTACTGCTATGCATATATTTACCAGGCTGAGCTGACCAGAATGGTGGAGGAGACTGATGCGACCAATGCTAAGGATGACAGCGGTCCGGATTGGTTCACCGCAGCCACCAAGAGGAGAGAAGGGGAGGAGCGAGCCAGGGAGTGGCGAAAGGAGCTGCGGCGGCTGCAACAGGAGGAAGTCAGGGTCACACACCTCAAGGAGAGAAGGAAACACATCAAGGTGTGTTGTTGTTGGTACAATAATCAAAGTACTGTAGACCCACGATATATGTTGAGTAAATACAATACTTGTATCTACCACTGCATTTTACACTCAGTCACTCATTGAAGACCACCAAATGTATTCCCAGGCTTCTGTTATTCATTATCATACAGACTAAGTGATTTACTGAGCCTGTGTTACAAGTGTAGTGCTAAATTCAATCATCTTATATCACGGGACTACTGTTTATGTTTGGTATGGTTTAGAATGTAGCAGTAACCAGAGTGGAAAAAATAAATGAATTCTAGTAGAGCCAAAGCAAATAAGGTAGAGTTTGACTGATTGGAAAGTAAATGATATAGTGGCTATGCAACATTTTGGGAAGTGAGATAGAGTGAAGAGAGCAAAATTTGAAGGCAGATCTAGACAACCAAGGATAGCTGAAGAGATGAAAGAGATTGACTAGTTACTGAAGGGACACATGGAAATATGCAAAAAGGAGAATAGGAAAGACAAGAAAATTATGTGGAATGAAGTACAAGAAAAGAGATGAAAACAAAATACCAGTATGACACTAACATTTGTTATGATTTGTTTTTGATTCCCTGTTCCTTTTGCTTCCTGCCAACAGAGGCCAGCAGTACAGAAGATAGATGAGGAGTTTGATGAACTATTCCGGGACCTCCATGAAGTACAGGAAAGTGTGAGGAGGGAGCTGAGCACGTCAGCTAACGGTGAGCACATCGGCTGAGTGTTCTTACCTCGTTCCAGGTTATACTCTGGTTTTCATTCTTGGGCGTTTGATATTTTTCCTGCATCTGAGAAAGAAGTATGCAACACAATAACACTTAAAATTATGCATCAGTACCAATTAGCAATACAGTTTATAATAGAAGAGTATTTAGGGACCTGTGATGTCAGTGAATAGGTTGTTACTGATTTTATAATATATTTTATAGTTTTACTTATTGTACAGGAAGTGAGACTATGTAGTAGCTTTTACATTACAGCTCAGCAATTTATTCCATTTTTTATTTCATGAGACAGGAGAGGAAGCATTGGGAGCAGACGAGGCAGCTTTCTTACTGGATGACTACCACAGTGATGATGAGAGTGAAAATGGCAGGGGAGAGAATCAAGAGGATGAAGAAGAGAATCCAGGCTGCCTCAAGGTCTGTCAATGGGAATGTTGAGTTTTGCTTTTGTGTACCATTATTTTTTCTGTTGGGTCAGATTAGTCTCCATTTGAATGCATTTATGTGTTTATAACTGAGGTACAGTAGATGAATTTAGAACGATAACATAGGTTATATAAATGAAATAATACAGTATTGATGAGCAAATGTAAAACCTACCCAAGGCTAAGCAATATTATTACCATACGTCAAAACACTATATACTGTACTGGATTACCTTTTGCTGAATTATTGTTAAGACTGACATTTCCAGAATGCTATTTCAAAGGGCATATCTGTTCAACAGATCTTCTTCTGTAGCCGAACACACTCTCAGCTGTCACAGTTTGTGAGGGAGGTACAGAGATCTTCATTCAGTGCTGACGTGCGTACCGTGTCCCTTGCCTCACGTCAAAACCTCTGTGTCAACCCAGACGTCACACGCCTTTCACACGTCTCCCTCATCAATGATCGGTGAGCCATTACTGTACCTATTATAGTCCTTGTAGTTTCCAGAACCAATAATGGAATACTGTATTGCAGCCTACGGTCTACTAATGAGTTAATGCAATACAGTAATAGAAATGTCACATTAATGTAGTCAGGGTAGACTATCACCAAGGATTACCTCCCTTAACTGATACAGTAGTCTTAAAGTCTCATAGTATTGTAATGAATTCATATTTTACTTTAACAAATTTCCCCAATGATTTTCTAGCTTGGAATAATTCACATGTAAACTGTTATAGTACTTACTGTGTGTGTTTAGGTGTGTGGAGCTGCAACGAGGGAAGAAGGGCCGGAGCACAAAGGTGGAGAGTGATGGCGTCACCAGCAAAAAGAAGAAGTCTAGTTCAGGCTGCCCCTTCCAGCGTCAAAACACTGTGCAGGCCTTGGCAGACCAGGTGAGACAATGTTGTTAAGAGATGAGAACAAAGTTGTCAATTTAATGATTTTCTCACAGCCAAATTTGTATGACATTTATATCTTTCACTCCATATAAGGTTTTCTTTCATACTGGCATATATATTCTTCAGTACAGTACAGTTTGGGGGTCTTTTTATCTATAGTATGAGATCAGCTTTGTTTTTTACTGTACTTACTTGCAGTTCCTTCTGGAGGTGCAAGACATTGAACAGATGGTGACTGCAGGAAGAAAAGCCAAGAGTTGTCCATACTATGCTGGCCGCTATGCTATCAGGGATGCCCAGGTGGGTTACTGGTAGGATTTGGCACATGTATAGGTTTATCATTTAGACTTTACTTCCCCGAACAGTGTAGGTTTTAGTGAGAAAATAAAGTTGTTTGTAGAGTGCTAAGAGTGTAGGTGCATGGTGTACTTTACTGTAATATTGTGCTGTATGTTGCTGCATGATGACTGTATGGATGTACATTAATAATACTGACATACAATATATATATTGTAGTGTGGTCCTGATAGTTCGACACTGTTGATATATTTTGCTTTGTTATAACAATGTTGAGGTGTGTCGTACAGTATGGTGCATTATGTATATTTCTTACTATGCTGGTGTGTGTTGCAGTTAGTGGTGGTGCCATACAACACACTACTACACAAAGGGACTCGGGAGGCCAGCGGTATCAAACTCAAGGGTAACATAGTTATTGTGGATGAAGCTCACAACCTCCTGGAGACCCTCTCAGGAATACATTCTGTTCTACTCTCACTCAGACAGGTTAGTTTTTATGTATTTAAAACATTTGTCAAGTGTGGTGTTTGCCATGATAAATCCTATTATGCAGCAATGGGGAGTAAAGCTTCTACACAATATAGATAGGTGGATGAAGTTTCCCAGAGCACACTAACATTATCCATCCCAAACTGCCACTTCTAAATTTAAATGAAAAAATGGAAGAAACAAAATCAAGGACCATAATACTTAAGATACCTAAAGATATTCCCCAGCAAATAACATGGTGAAAGAAAAACATCTAAGAACCATAATCAAAGGTAAAATAATTCCAAATATATGGACACACTACATAATTATTTATGAAATATACTGGAGACCATAGGCAGAGATATGAATGCAGGCAAACTAGTAGAGACATATTTGGCAGTACCTGAAAACTCAACATATCTCATGGTAATCAGTAACAACCTTAGTCCTTTTTCTGATTTCCAGGTGCGTGGGGCAAGAGCACAACTCAGCCACTACAGGGAGAAGTACAGCAAAAGATTGTGTCCACGTAACCTCCTCTACATCAATCAGATCATCTTTTTCATGAGTGCTATTATCAAGATGTTGGAGGCAGGTTGGTCATTGGCTATGGTCGGGTATTCCCTCATTCCATAGAGTAAACTGCTATATACATCTTGGGTGGCTTGCTGGGGAAGTCCTGTAATTTATGCTTCTCAGTAGTATGATTTATAAACTGTTCCTAGCCTTCCACAAATCTCCTTAGGGATGAACAACCCTGAAATTTTTCCCCATGCAGGAGCAAACAACAAACCCACAACAGCGCCTGAGGTGTCCAGCCAAGTCTTTGATGTGGGCAAGTTTCTGGTGGAGACTTTCACGGATAATCTCAACCTCTTCAAGCTCCTTCAGTATATTGAAGAGAGCAAGTTGGCACATAAGGTTGGTGATACTGGCTAAGATAGGGTGGAAGTTGTAAAGGGACAGTACAGTACTTTTTTTAAGTACTGTACTGTAGTGTTAATCCTGAAGATGTATGGAAAATCTTGAAACTGGGTGATTTTTACCTGTGTCAGGCATTGGAACTGGCTATCCATTCAGGCAATCTCGCAAGCACCTAGAAGATGTACCGGTAGTAAAAGAGACAGTATGAGATATAAATAGAAAGAAATAAGAAAACTAGTAAGAGAGACAGACAGAACAGGCCAGGGTATGGTAGAGGATGCCTATTTTCTCACTTCTGGATAGGACCAGCCCTCACTGTAATTACTCTGTTGTTATTATTTCAGATAGGGGGGATTTTGTCTTTTGATCATGTTTGTATTGGGAAAATATTCAGGAGTTCTAATGAGTAATTATCATGTCCCGCCACAGCTGCACTCCTTCAGCCAACACTTTGAGGGATCTGTTACCATCCACAGGAGACAGAGACCACAACCTCCATCCTCACAAGCTTCCTCATCATCATCCTCTTCCTCTCAGGTAACCATTCACAAACATTTGCATACATTACTGTATATATCATTAAGATATACATGTAATACTATATATTGTAGTACCTTCTTGCTGTTCATAAATTGTTGAAAATCTCATATGAAATTTTTGTACTGTTTTCCTTAAGTGATTATATTTGGTAATGAATTTCATTTGTTGCAACACCTTGTTCAGAATGAAAAAGAAGATGGCATTTTAAAGGAACTACTTACTAGTATGTATTTTGTGCTATTTCTTGTCAAGAACTGAGGGGATGTTTTCATAATTTGAGTTGCATTTATTTTCACCTACCTTTGTTGAAGTATAATATAAATTCCCTTACATTCCAGGTTACTTCTCCATCCTCCTCCACATCATCATTTCTGGCCAGAATGACAGCCCAGAAGAAACCACCGGGGAAAGCAAAGGGTCAGTGTAATAATGTTTCATTAATGAAAAACCATTTAGAAGGATGAAACACCAGTTTCAAGAGAAATTTTTGAAACTTACAAACTATTTAATTTTCAGAAAATGTTAAGCCTGAATCTCAGAACGAGATCATTACTGCGAACAACTCTGGCACCAAGGAAGAGGATGGGCCACATGATGAAGAGGAAGAGGAGGTGGTGAGTGGATCACCATTATTACAGGTGAAGGAGTTCCTGGGTGCTCTGGTACACGGGACAGGGAAAGAAGGTCGAATTGTTGTGACTCCGGGACGAAACCTCAAGTACCTCCTCCTCAACCCTGCATCACACTTTTCACAGGTGGTGGCTGAATGCAGGTACAGTACACTATTAACTTTTTTTTAATCAAATAGCCGACAGTATGGCACAGTCATAATTCTAAACTTCATTTGGGTTAGATTTGTGGTGTTTCTTAATGTACTAAACACACCAGAATGTTGGAAATAGTACAGTACATGAAATGGTAACTGTAAGTTGGATAATTTTACAGAAAGTTGAAGATACAATATGGTATACAGTTCAATACCTTTATGTGCCAGAGTGAAATATGCATGGAATTGATATGACCCAGAGGTGTTTGTGTTCATAGGATGACAACTGAGCACTTACTGATGTTTCTTACTTGATATTCATTTATAATGGTCAACTTTTGGAATGATCACTACTGTGGGCAGGTCAGTCATTGTGGCAGGAGGGACAATGAGGCCTGTGTCTGAGTTCCAAGATCAGCTGTTCCAGGGCGGGGGTGGCCGAGTGGTACACTTTTCTTGTGGTCATGTGGTAGATGCCAGCACTCAGCTTCTGCCCCTTGCTGTGGCTCGTGGACCCTCAGGCCTCACCCTTGATTTTACCTACCAACGCAGAGGTGACCCAAACATGGTGAGGCATGGAGGACTGATATCATACATGCTAGGAAGTGTATAAATATTTTCATATAACTTAATGCTCCATCCCTTACCCACCTGACCTGTCCATTATCCTACCCAGCTGGAGGAGATAGGGCGTGTGTTGGTGAACGTGGTGCGTGTGGTGCCAGGTGGAGTGGTGATCTTCCTGCCTTCATACCAGTACGAGAAGAGGGTGGTCGCTCACCTCCAGGCCTCGGGAGCATGGACCAAGATTGCTGAGAAGAAGGAGGTGAGTTGGCCAAGAGTAGGGAGACAGGAGAAAGAGGGAGAAAAGAAAATGTCAGCATGTTACAAAAAGTGGGATACTGGAATATACTGTATTAAAATTTTTTCCCACAATGTTCCCACAGTTCATGTCAGTTTGTACTTATAGCACTGTCTTCACCAGATCTTCCGTGAACCCAAAAAATCAAGTGAATTGGATGGTGTTCTGAGCAGCTACTCCCGTGTCATACGCAACTCCCACACTGCCACGACAGGGGTCACTGGTGCCCTCCTACTCTGTGTTGTGGGTAAGTTGTTACCGGTACTCATCACTTGAATGTCAGTCTTGGTTTGTTTTATATATTGACCTGTATGTTGGTAATCATTTGTACAGTACAAGTATATGTACTGTAGGTTCAGAGTAAGACGAGTCTCTTACACAAGTTAAAAATTTAGACGTGACATAGCTACAGTTTGATTTAAAACACAAATGGAACAAATCATACCTGATGGTGGTTATATTTTCAGGTGGAAAGATGAGTGAAGGTATTAACTTCAGTGATGAGCTGGGGCGGTGTGTGGTGATGATTGGACTGCCCTTCCCCAACACTCACTCACCAGAACTTAAAGAGAAGATGGACTACCTAAATAAATATGTGGCATGTATAAAATTTCTTGTTGAACTGTATTTCTTATGACCAGACAACCAGATGAGTTTATTATTAATGAAAATTGTAGTTAAAATCATCATCTCTCTTTTTCACCCCAACACAGGCAACAGGCCCTGATGGGAGGCAGGCAGGATCAGTGTTTTATAAAAATCTGTGCTTCAAGGCGGTAAACCAGTCCATAGGTCGAGCCATACGTCACAGGTGAGTGTTGAGGGCTTCCCTAACCTTATTAGCTCACTTGTGACCTTTATATATCAAATGAGTTCTGTACTACTTCAAGACATTCTGGACACTCAGCCTAACACAAAGACTTGTATGGCTTCAGTAACTTGAAGCAAGGGCTCGGACACTTACTAGAGTGGCTAAATAATTTTATTAGTGACTGACTACCTTGCTATGGATGGAAATTTCCAACTGCCTGCCAACCCACTTACTTTAAATGTACAGTTAATGCATTCTGGCACCCACAGACAAGACCATGCCTCCATCTTACTGCTAGACCATCGCTACACACTGGACTCCTCCATCTCTGCTCTGCCTGACTGGATCTCACAATACCTGCACAAACCACAAACCTTCTCTCAAGTGTTTGGTCAGCTTGTCAAGGTAGGTGATGCCAGGTGCACATCTCTCATCTCTGTATCTCATATGTACACCTTACCACCTGGGGGATGTTGTTGTCATAATTATGTTACGAGAAATATTCAGACATGATAAACCTGAAAATGGAAATTTATCATCTAGCTAGGAGAGATCATGTGGTAAGGCCAATGTGACATATACAGTACATTGAAGACTTATACCATGGCTACTCCATGACATTTTTGTCCTATTTTTGTATTATCCATTTTTTGGGTGGGTTTCACAAATGAATTCTTAAATAATAATAGCAATAGATAGTAGCATCCAAGTATTATACATCAATTGGTAATATAAAAGTTGATTTAAATGACATCACAGCTGTGTAAGTACAGGTAGTATTAACAACAACTTAGCATTACAGCACAAACTTCCTAAGCTATAGGGAACTAACAGAGATGATATATTTCAGTTTTTCAAAGGCCAAAAGGAGAGGTCTACATAGCTGCTCTTCTACCCAACTGACATCAGATCTGGATTCTGAGGAAGATGGTTAGGAATAAAAGAGATGTTTAAAAGAGCACTTCTTGACTACAAGAATTGTCTAAGAGTATTAACGTTCTAGGGTTGCAGCCAACTACACAAAATAGACCAGAGGATCAAGTCAAAGTCAAGGTTATTAAACAATTAAATTTATTGTTCATAAATATTTTCTATGATGGGTAAGGATTAACAATGACTGCAGGGTGGAGAGACAATCATCAGAACACAATTAGAAAATGGACAAAACCAAGATTATCATAAAGATACAGATAAAGAAAATAGTGTGAAAATTACAGTTACTAAGAGAGGGATAGAAAGGAATATCTGTAAACAAGATTATTACAAAGACAAGGATAAAGCCTGAGTGAAGTGAGTGAAAATGAGATAACATACTAGAGCTGAAGATGGAGTAAACAGGAAGTGTATAACCAGAAAGTGAATGAGTTGAGCATGGGGAATGGATGGCAACATGACCAGAACTGTACACAATGAGACATGGACAGTGTGGGACCAGCCAGTGGAGGGGCAAGCTAGAGTGCAATAAGCCAGGACTCTTATACCGTCTAATGAATGTTAACACAATGCCAGGGATAAATTTGTGTGTAACAAAATTATTTATCATGTGGAATTTGTTGATAATATGAATAATTAATGGTTTCTGTATTATTAGTGGTGGTGCATACACTCGGCTGCTGCTTGAAATGACTCGGAAGGAAGGAAGATGGAAAGGAACTCAAAATTGACTAGGATGGTAAGGGAGGAGGAAGGAGAAAATCCCTTCTCTTACCCACTCCTTCTATGTCCATTTTGGGACAAATGATGGAAATTAACCAACTTGTCATTTACATTATCAGTATCTTTTCAGTTTATCAACAAATTCAAAATTTATATTTCATAATTTTTTAAACTTTTTCTAATAAAATATTCAATGTCACTTGTCTTTTCCTATACAGTATAAATAAACATGACACTACACATATTTCCTCATTACTCAAGGTACTGTGCTCAGTTAATTAAGCCTTTATATAAAACAGCAAACAGGTACTGGTAAATTGGTAATAACTAAATCTGGCTCGGAATCTATTTGGCCGAGTGCACGTGAAAATGGACCAGTCACGTGCCTCCTTGCTCACCCTGGCTAGCCCCTCTGAGGACAGACACATGTAGTGAGATACAATACAGGCATTCAGACAAATGGTATATATCACAAAGGACACACCCTCCTGTCGACACCACACAACTAATGATAATGACAGAGTGATGTGTGTGTGTTTGTTTGTTTGTTTGTTTCTTTCGGGGAGGGGATTTCACCTGACACAAGTAAAGAAGGTGATGTGCAGTATTGTATTACATAAGCCACATTAACAGATGAAGGTAAGAACAAGAACCAGAATCGAGATAATTGACGTTTCTGGCTAAATAGGTGAGGATTTAGTTCTCAATAACCTTCACTTAGATTGTGGTGTCTAGGTTGGAATATATTGTAACACAATTCAACTGAAACAAAAAAAATATCATACTGTATCACTTATTAGACCAAATATATATTGTTATAAAAGGTAGGTTCCCCTTTATTCACACACACACATACACCATTATTTGACAAGATAAAATGTTTACATACTAATTAATAATATCTATATAAAGCCTTCTCATAAACATTACATTGCGGCTCGCACCACAATCCGTCAGACACAAAAAAAATTTACCTAAATGAGATACACTCCACAGTTCACATGCACCCTGGAAAATATACTTGCACTCATAGATAACAATATTTTGGTACATTACTCATAATTATATATGGACAGTATGAAGCAAGTTTTAACTACAGTAGTAAAAAATGCCATCTATATATTTATATACAGACACTTAACAAACCAACTCTAAATGGTTAAAGTCACAGGTATTTCAGTAGTGTTCTCATTCTAAAAAAGACACAACAAGTGGAATGGCTATCGTTACTGGCTGATACTAACCTACGTAGGAATAACAAAAGACACCAAACTTTTAAACGGAATGGCAATCGGTGGGGCAGGATGAGGGAAATTAGGGCAGCGAAGGCCAGGGCTACATGAGGAAGTGATGGGCTGGGCTGGGCTGGGCTGGGCAATGCAGGGCAGGGAAGGGGATGCCAAGGTAGGGTAAGGAAGTTTGGACAGTGATGGGAAGGGTTAATACTACCTAGGACAAAAGCTGGAAAAGCAATGTAAAGCAGAGCAAGGTAGGAATAATGTTGGGAAGAGTAAGACAGGATTAATGTTGGGAGAGGCTTGAACAAGAAGAATATCAGCGTAATAATAAACAAGGCCAGATCACAGAAATATTGTTATACAAGGGACATTCATGGAAGTAAGAAAGGGAAGTACATAACTGTACAGCATGCAAATCAAGGCAAGCTGAGGCTATGAATAGGTCACAGATTAAAGGCAAAAACAAAGGGTAGTCATGAGACAGGAAAGGTAAGGAATGGGAGGGAGTGTTTGGACAGGATATGATACAATAGGTCTATTACAGCAAAGTACCATTTTAACCCTCAATGTACAGTATGTTTTTCACTTTCAAAAGATGTTAATTCTGGACCTTTTGTGCTGATTCAAAGTACAGTAATGATTAATAACTGTATACTATTGGCTACACATGTGATGGTACAGTTTTCAGTACAATATCATACACCAATGTTTTGCCATTTAAAGTACAAGCTCCCAAGGTCAAAATTAAGTTCAATTACACTTTATCTCTTAATGATCTAAATTCATTCTGTAGCTCATATAATGAGAGAGAGAAATAACAATTTAGCTAAAGTCTCCTGGCCCTCATAAGTCTGGACACAAGAGGAAGAGGAAATAAAAAGAAATGGACATGAGCTCAAATTTATAATGGAAAAGATGAATAAATTATTGAAAATGATTAGTATGTAATATAATTTGAGGGTTAACATGGTTTGCCATATAATTGGACATCACAGTATTACCATGAAATTCTCTTCCCAAATGTGTGAGATTCCATTACATTCACCTGAAGTAACAAACTCATAATTAAACACATTATCACACAAGCATAATTCAACACATATTTTCATTTGCTGTCTATAATTTGCAACACCTGTTGGCAAAAACTAACAGGACATTTTATATCATTGGATATTATCCAAAAGGATATATGGAAGCTGAAAAAAAATCACACCGAAATATTATTTCATATCAAACAGGTCTTTAAGGAATATAATAATCATTGAATTATATTGTAATTGAATTTAGTTGCCATACATGAGATTTTTCTCTACTGATCAAGAGAGATGCCAGTATATCTCACATTCACAAAAACTGATGAAAAATAAATAAACTAAGCATCACAAACACACCCAAGCCTTGTATGCATCAGTCACTTTTCATACCACCACACAAAGTAACAAACTGCAACACTCAACAGTAATTATTATATCATGTTGATACAGTTAATTTTAATGTGATAATACTTTACATTGGACCAATATATATACATCAAAAAAGTAACTCACTAATTCAGCAAATTATATTATCCATGAGTGTGTTGGGAGTGATATGTTGAATGACCAGACTTTTGTGGGAGTACAGTAAAAGTATCTTCAGTACCTTCAGTACATTACTCTTAACAAACAATACAATGGGTGGTAATCCCTCCGTATTAGTCTCCATAAAACTGTGGCATTTTACTGTATTTTTATTATCCATCTATTAATACAATATAGATAATTCACTACCGTGTCAACTATGGCACCATGGTGGCAACAGCCTGCTTGATTGCACAAAAATAAATACATTGAGAAGGAGCTTCTTCACAGCAAATGCTCCATGAATCAGTGTTCATTTTATGCAATCTGTTTGTGATTTCATTTGACAGCCACAAGAGTTATACATGACACATGTAACTCCCATTAATAATATGCCACTATCACTGACAAAATACCTGACAACACTACAGATTCCTTGTCTGACATTAGAGAAGTCTGTACACATCCTGTCCAATTCCTGTTCACTTCCTCGTATAAACTTACAGTCTACTACAGCCATGAAAACCTTCCATACACTCGCTTATGGGGAGATGGAAAGGTGTGTGTAGAGATGATGTGGGGTGCCTGTACTACAGCATGAATGTCTATGCCCCACTACCAGTGGAAAAAAAAAAGAATAATTAAAGCTATGGTGGGTGTTACCTATATATTAAAAACATGGGAAGGTTGGGTCTAAATGCACTTTGGCTTTGAAATAATAAAGGTTACATTCAGCCCAAAGTCTTAGTCAAACCACAGTTAACTGGCTCATAACCTGACAGGTCAAAGGGTATATCTGATATGGTTCAGTAGAAAACCTTACTCTGGCAACATGGTGTACCTCAGCATTACAATAATTGTGTGTGGTACAGGATAATGCTTACCTGAAGGATCATGTGATGTTCAGCTTGGAAAGTCTCATCTGGTCAAGACATTTGAACCCAAATTACAAATGAAAAATGAAAAGCATCCATAGATACATTAATGTACAAAACTATAACATGTGGTACTCATGAATACTGTAATAAGACTCCAGTACTAGATGGTGGCTGTCAGTGCTAGCTGAAACATTCCTAAAATGTATGAAAAACTGCCAGCCGAGTGTCATTGGAAGAGTTTACATGAACACCAAGCTTTTTCACCTATCTCAGCAAGAAACTTCAGCTTCTCAGTTTAGCACAATGCACCTGGGGTGTGAGTCTAAGACCTTGGGTGAATCATGATTTGTTTACAATCTTGGAGCCTTTCCTCGTTGTCTACAGTTTGCATCTAAAACAGCACCTGAAAGAATATGCTCCCCTTTAACTAACATCTGCCACCAAATATCTACATAATGTATATCTATATATATATAAAATCTTTATCATCTACATTTAGTATGATTAACTGCAAAATACCACCGGTAGATCAACATAATATAGTATAATCAATTAAACTTTGTCACGATAAAGACACACGGAATAGTATTTAAAAAAAAGCTCTGCCCTCCCTCTCAAAATTGCAAGATAAGATCCCTCGATGAGAAATGGATATCATATTTTCATATAACATCAAAATCTACACACAAAAATAATTCTCCTAGTTTTAGCTCTCCGTTGGGATGAGATGATGTCATGCTCTGTTTGCCATCGTTGCGCATGTCACTGAAACAGTCAACAAGTTTTCAAAGCTTTCAGTGCCCCTCTGCCCTATTATCAAAATACAATCTTAACAACACCAGAAGACTGGTTAAATAACACTTTGTTCCTGGTAAAACAGTGAACTCGATGGTTTAAAGCTGCATTAAAAATACTCTAGTACAGTAACACACACATATATGAAGTGCAATGACCAATCAATCAATAATTTTCATGAAATAGATTACTATATCTATTCCCTTGTCTTTATGATGCAAAACAACACTAATAGCTAAGCCGTACAGTATGTTGTAAAAACCTTGAACTTTTAGTAATCTTTTGAGGAGGAAAAATTGCAAACACTTTCATTCCAGCCTTTGCCCTTGTTAAAATGTCACAAATATGAGTTCCTAATCAAATCATATTTATACTTCATTTCACTAATTATATACATTTCACTTAGTTACCAGAAGCCATAACAAGGTCTAGATATAACCACTCACACCTCAAGTTTACCCTCATTCTTCACTTAATACAAATTACCAGATAATATCTATTGAAAAACTATATCTACACAATCCAAAATGTTTTCAAACATATCACATACAATATCTGAATGCATGCTTACAATCCATAGTTTCTATTTCACCCAGGACAAATAAAATTTAGTCAACACAATTGAATCTGATTTAAGAAGAAAGCATGCACTAGCCCTATAAAAACCCTGTAGCACAAAAGAGAAGGAGCAAGTACAGGGAAAGAAAAGGAGAGGGCCAGCAAGCATTCATTCAAACCCTTCCACAATGTGCTTTTCTCCGGTCAATCATTGTAGTGAACAACCCAAGGCGAGGTGGGGCAGTCTAAGGCATAGCATTAATATTTCATGCCAGTGCTCTGATTATTGTGTGTATATATGTGTTTTATACATTTTTTTTTTTTCATACTCTAAACTAAGGTTTTCATAATCAACAGAGTTGTGGTGAATAGACAAATGCTGTTAAATGCTCTGTGTTCTTCAGTCTGGAGCAATTTACACAATACACAGCATTCAGCAAGGGATGGTAAGAGTGACTGCAGACAATGTAAACACAATATCATTATAATATAAAAATGGTAGCTCCTGTTAACTCTGCTTTATCCATCCTGAGTAAGCAAAAAAAAAAACTATGGATTCCAATTGTAACTGTTCTGTGTGTTATCCTCATTTGCTTTCACACTAACTATTTTTAGATTTCTTAGGTTTATTCAAGCTCTGGAACTGGTATAATAACCAATTATGAACATAAAATTTAGCCAATACTGCAATTACATCTTGCACATTTATACATCTGTAGATGCTGATTCTACACAAACAATTAGCCTCTCATAATATCTCTCCTTATCATCTCACAACCAAAATTTAATTCCTAGAATCTATAATCTGGTGTGGTGTCTTGTATGTTGCTGGTAAAATGTATTCTAACACAATAATTTACAATTAATTTGTAGCAACTAAATAACAAAAAATAAAAACCATACTATATCAGTAAAAATTTGTTTGGCAAGAGTGGAAAAAAATTTGCTAAGTGTATGTATGAATGTTTCTGATGTGGTTCACAGGCGCTGTTACTGCTGACTACTGGGAAAAAAAAAATAGAGATAAATGCTCATTATTAAAAACAGCAAAAGTAAATGCAGTGCAATGCAAGACCTGCACACTAATAATTGCCCTCTCCTTGAAATAATTGAAGACAAAATCTCTCCAGCAGTGGCTTACCAAATATAAAAAACAATCTAGACTAGACTGTGTAACCAATGGGGCACTCATGACCTTTTCCCAAAACCTGACAATCTGATATTAACCACTTGAGATGAAGACAACACCATAACTCCAAGCATTTGTCTGTTATTTCAAGACATCTTTGGTGAGATGTCTGGAAACACTGATAAAAACATATGAGTTAAAAGTTTCTATTCAAATTTTCCACGAATAAAATAGACTTTAGGGGCCCAAACATCTTACCCCACATATGACTGTTTGTAAATGTTGCTCAATTCATTAATAAAAGCCTTTCCTTCAGTACTGACACAAAGATCACACATGCTGCAATGAGAATATCAAGCATTTCTCAGACTTGGTGGTCAGTAAGCCACATCCCACAACCTAAATTCAACTTAAAGCGCCGACAGAAGTACCATTCACGCACATCATAAATGCATACATATAAAAAGCCTACTCCACACTGTTTGCTGTTGTCGTACAGTATTCATACATATAAATAGTTCTGTGTTTACATGGATCACAAGAAGGTTTATACAGGGGGTTAGTAAGCTTTGATTATCGCACATTAAGTTCACTTATGTTTGGCAATTCAAGCAGAGATCATCATCATCATCTTCATAACACAACTGATCTCTGAATAAATACTATATCTTCACATCTATGTTCACAGTAGCACTTGCGTATTTTTGATGTATTGGTAATACTTACAGATCATTACAATTTTATAAATTATGTACTGTATCTCATTTTTCACATACTTTCTTCCACTCAAATTATAATACATGCACTTCTTTCACTCTTTTCATATTATTTTCCATGCACTTCTTTAAAACTGGTTTCCATACACAATATCCATTTCATTCTCACAATCTTTCTTTCCTCTCTGCACCTCTTGTTGTGTTTTAAAAGATAGATTATCGTCATTCAAACGTGGTCCACCTTGCCTCACTCTTGCCTTCCGTTCCTTGGTCCCCTGGTTCGTTGTTGTTCGAGATGATGTTATTATTGTTGTTCCCCTGAAGTGTGGTGGAGTTTATGGTAGAGGGTGTTGCGGAGAGTGTCGTCATATCGGAAGGTTGAGTTTCATGGGATAAGGTGGCGGGACTGTTGACTGTCAGTTTCTGGAAGTCCTTTGAAAAATCCCCTAGGAGGTCTTTCTGTGAGAGTCTTGGAGGGCGCTGAGGGGTGATGGTGGTGCCAGCTGCTGAACCCAACACCTGGGATGGATTCAGGGGAATAGGTTTAGTGGTGAGGGAAGGTGAGGTGTTCTGGGAGGCGGCCGCTGGGTTGGAAATGCCACTGGAGTTGTTCCGAGGTGGAGCATACAGTGGCTCAAATTGCACATACTGTCCGGTGCTGTTTGCCCCAGGTGCCCCCATGACCCCACTCGCCTCTGCCCCATTACTTAGCATCTTGGAGGCGAATGCTGCTGCTGCATTGCCTGCCCTGGTTGTGGTGGGCAAGATGGCTGGAGGCTGGTGCTGGGTATAGAGTGGGTTCTGGCAGCCAACAGGGGCACCTAAATTTTTTTGTAGTGATGAAAATGGCCGGAAAGATCCCACGGGTTGGTTTACCGTGGGTGGGCGAGGTTGGGATGAGTTTGGCAGTAATGGTCGTGTTGAAGTGGCACTGGGAAGACCCGTGGTGTTTATGGGGGCAGCCAACCCGAGAGGGCGGTGAGAGGAGGGAAGCCGGGTATCGCTGAGAGAATGAATCAGGGTAAGGTCACCGCTGCCCACACCTGCAAAGACACACATCAGTACTGTATAGAATTAAAAGTTATAGCCTATCATTTGAACATGTGAATAAGAAAAGATTTTTCTAAGGCCATGTCAGGCATGAAAGATATCACACAAACAGTACTGTATCAGCTAATTATGATTAATAAGTAGATTTTTTTAGTAAACACAAGCAGGCATTTCACCTTCATTTGTTCAATACTGTCCCTATCTCTAATCACACAATAAATTGAGAAACTATTGTCAACGACAATTTTCTATGACCACAGTTACCTCGTAAAGATGGTGCGGACTTGATGGTTGAGATGGTAGAGGTTGGTGCTGTGGGGACTGCGGGAGGTGGTTGGCGTGGCCTGACGATGGGTGAGGAGCCTGATGGATGGATCTTAGAGGAGGAAGCGGAGGTGGCGAGAGGATACTTACCCGTGGACAGACCCAAAGTTGATGGAATTTTGGAAGATGAAGCAGAGGTGGAGAGGGGAATCTTATAGGCTGAGGAGGAGGGAATGTCTTTGGAGAGGAGGGGGTCAAAGATCTCGTCTTGGGGTGACTCGAGGAAGATCAGGTCCTGGGCTGACCCGTCCTGTTGGGGGGGTCATGGTAGAGGGCATGTCAGGTCATGGATATATGTCAACAATAAGATAATACAAAACTAAAAATAAATCAACTGAAAAAGTCTAATTAACAAATTCAAGTAAGATAAAATAAACACAGAAAAAATCTGAAAAAGAAATAAGGAGGATAACTGAAGTACAGTACTGTACTGTAAATGAAAATGACCTTTATGTGGGATGATTTCAGTAAAAATTAACAGATGAAGGAAAAAAAAACAAAAACAATGTGCTGGTGACTGCCTGCAACTCATACCATATAAGTGTCTCTTTAACCTGACAATAATATTATACCTATAGCAAACTGAACTAATAGTATAAGCCATAATAAGCAAGAGAAAATCCTTACCTGAAAACTTAGCAATCTTAATTTAACTTGACAAAATTATTAAGACTGAATATTATTTAACTTACAGTATTTAAAATTTTAATATACAACTAAATGTTAAGTTAATAAAAGATATAAGTAAAACTTACAATTTACAGTTTGAATATTACAGATGCAGTAAACATATATCAACAAATCTATTTCAATTCACTACACATTCCTATCACTCATGCACTACACACACACACTAAAATATGTTTGATGGAGGGATGCTGATATGTATGTATTTTGCTTTACTGTACTTGGACACATGCATGATACATGCTCGGCATATTTTGTGTTTGTGTGTGTGTATAAAAGTTATGCACACTCTATATGCACTGAGTGTGCGTGTGTGGGGAGGTTG
This sequence comes from Petrolisthes cinctipes, assembly GCA_033782935.1. Taxonomy (NCBI): domain Eukaryota; kingdom Metazoa; phylum Arthropoda; class Malacostraca; order Decapoda; family Porcellanidae; genus Petrolisthes; species Petrolisthes cinctipes. Next base: position 57,721 of record JAWQEG010000645.1, read on the forward strand.
TGTACTGGCATGTGTGTATTTTTGTGTGAGTGCAAGGGGGCTGTATGGGAGGACTTTGTGTGTGTCTATGTATAGAAGTACAGTATGGTGTATGTGTGCATAGATGAGCAGGTATGTGTACTTTGTAAGAGTACATAAAGGAGGACTGTTAGCAATACACACTGACTCAAACATACTCTACAAGGTTAAGTCTGCAGGGTACATCAATACTACACATTCAGACACCGGTAGTACACACTGAATACTGTATCCTGTGTCCATATGTTTTGCATCACACTTTTTTTGTGGATTATCACTGTATTCTCTGTAACAGTTGTATATATGTTGGATGTAAATTTAATAGCAAAGTTTGCTAACACTCCCTGCCAGTATTATGTATGCAAGTTACCTCTGGCAATAAATCTTCTGGTACTGTCAAATATGAATTGCCTTTATTTATGTCTTAGATTCAAAGCAACAGTATTAGTGAGTTTTCATCCAATACTGCCTTGATTATGAGAGTCAAAACTCTCAAGAGTTCAAACTTAACAGTAAGGGAAGAAATACAATTTTAATTGTAAAACATAGGAGAGGAGACAAATGTTAATGAATAGAATGACTATGTAATAACTTAAATATTATCACACAAATAGTAATGTGTCAAAACGAGTGACCATGTGAATGGAAGGTAAAACATGTATAGGTTAAATAGCAATGATAAAAACATAATGATGACAAGGAGTATCACTAAAATTTTGCCCTTGATTGCACATACTTACGCACGGGGTCCTGAGTGTCAAATCTATAGGGACAAGATAATATAGCTCTGGTAATACAATGTGTTTCATGATCTATGTTGCATGAAGTACTGTGTCATCACATACTGCACATCACTCATACACGTTAATAAAGCAACACTATATATGGAACACTTAGCAGACATCAATTTAAAGTACCTCAACACACACTAAAAAATACACACACACACACACATATATCAAGCAAGGCGAGACAAGGCATAGCATATCCAAGCAATGCAGGCTGTTAAAACACACACACATATATTTTGTAAAGTTACTTGACAACCCCACACAGGTCCAGTGCCACCAGGTATGCACAGTGTTGGTGGAGGAACTAATGCTCTCTCATTGTAAATGTATATGAGAGTGAAGTGAAAGTGTTGTTCAGGGAGGAACAGTTAATGGGAGAGGGTAGTGATAGTGGAGCAGGTGTGTGTTTGTGTGTGTGTGTGTGTCTTTGTTGTGTGTGAAAGACTGCTTAGGCAGGCTGTGGCAAGTGTACTTGTAATAGTTCTTAAAGGCAAGAAATGTAATACACAGACATATACAGGTACTGTATATATTTATACAATAATATATAATATAAATAATCATTTAGAAAATCTAAAACATATAAAAATAATCAATTGAAAAATTAGGAAAATAATCATCCACATATCAATAACAATCAAACAGCTTAAGCACAAATCATGATGACGAAAAATCCCCAAGACACACCCATATAAAAATAAGCCATGTACAAAAAAAAGCCATCGCATGTACCAAAAAAAAAATAGATATATGTACACCAAAACAGTCTTCCAGCTAAAAAATCAGGCCCCCCTAGAAATAAATAAAAAAGTACTACACCAGCCAGCCAGCCAGCCAGAAACATCAAAAAAATAATAAATGAATGAAAAAAATACAGTCAGGAGTCGGGAAAACGTTCAAGCATCCAATTCTAGCCTTAGCTTTACCTCCTCCCCCGAACCTGGGTAAGGAGCGGGGTGAGGGCCTGGGGTCCTTCCGCGTCGGCTCAGGGCTTGTGGGGGCGGAGGGATGGGGTTGTAGGGGGATGTCTGGGGAGGGGAGAGAGACGGGGTGGTGTGCCGGGGAGGGGAGAGAGATGGGGAGGGGCACTGGGAAGGGGAGAGAGATGAGGAGCGGTACTGGTGTGACTGAGACCGGGGAGGGGACAGAGACGAGATAGGGTCCTGTGGTCTGGTGTACAGGGGTGGGGAAGTACCTGAGGGGCAGTCAAATTCTTTTGGAGGAGGTGGTGGAGAGGGACTTGACAATACTGCTGGGAGACTCATAGTCATTATATCGGTGGGTTGCAAAGCTGGAGAGAAGAAAAGAAAGTTCCCAGCATACCCAGGCCTTGAGGATGATACACAAGGCGAAGCATAAGCAGAATTGAAGTAAGACGAAAAAGAGTGTGAGGAGAAGGAATTGGAGGGGGAATGTGGGAAAGAAGATGGACCGCCCTGAGGGATAGGGACCGGTGAGCAGAGTGCAGGCTCATCAAATATCTCTGAAGGCTCGTTCCCAGAGATTGATTCCAAAACGTCTTCCTGTGATCGCGTCAATTTGGAATAGAAGTACCCAGTGGTATCAGGTTTAGGGGAGTATTTAGAGAGGGATGCAGAAAATGCCTGACTCGCCCCATACTTTGGGAGGTCGGGGAATGGAGAGGGCAACTTGGGGTGTTGTTGTTGTTGGGAGTTCTGTTTTGATTGTGGTGGTGGCGGCACTAACTGGTGTTGGTGTGAAATTTGGTTCGTCGGTTGATTTTGCAGTGAATTTTTCCTTGCATGTTGATGTTCCTGGGAATAATGGTATGAATCTCTTCGAGGATGTGATTTGGTTTTGGTGTGTGGCAAAGAAGGGTACTGTGGTTGCTGATTATTAGAAGCTGATGTTGTGTTGTGTGACTGTGGTTGTTGTTGCTGTTCTTGTTTATGTCTGTGTTTGTGTGGCAGTGTCTGGGATCTGTGGTGGCTGGAGTGACTGTTGAGTTTAGGTGGTAACTTGGGTTGTTTCTCCTGCCTAGTCGGAGGTGGTTTGGGTAGCAGTGGTGGTGGTGGCTGTTGCTGAGGTGGTAAGGGTGCAGGGTGGGATTTGACAGGCCTGTAAGCTGGGTACCGAATAGTAGTGGAAGCTGTGGTTGTGGCGGTGTCATGCTTGCGGTGGCGTGGCAGTGAGGCTGATCGATGTGGTGGATGCTGTGGTACTTGCTGTGGCGGTTGTGGTGCCTTGCGGGGGTGGGACAGGGTAGCTGAGTGGATAATTTTGGGATGGCTGGTGGACCAATCGCCGGAGGGGAAGGGGGAGTGGCCGGAAGTGGACACACGCGACTGGTTGGTGGAGGTTGGGTAACTGGGACGCTCATAAAAGAGTGGATTGGTATGACTGGAGGAGGGTAAACTGGAATGGTCGGATGATGAACGTGTGCGACTATCTACTGGGTAACTTGGCTTCACATATGAGGAATAACTATTGTGGTCTGATGAGGAACGGGAACGTGTGGACGATGGGTATTTCGGCTTTTCATATGATGGAAGATTAGTGCGGTCAGATGAAAACTTAGGATTAGTAGAAGAAGGATAATTTGGTTTTTCGTATGATGGAACATTGATGCGGTCAGATGAAGATTTGGAACTGCTGGATGAGGGATACTTTGGACGTTCGTATGAGGGAAGGCTGTTGTGATCGGAAGTGGGAGGGGGACCGGAGCGTTCACCCGAGAGGCGGGAACGTTTGAAAGACATGGAGTGGGAAGATGTACGACTGGAGTGGGTTGGTGGACGGGGAGGGAGAGCAGAGCGGTTAGAAGATGAGGATGGAGGAGGAGGAATAGAGTATGGCAAAGAAGAAGAAAGAGGAGAGACAGCATTAGATGAGGATGAGGTAGGATTCAACTGAGGGTAGTGTGAACGTGCTTGTGTCGTGCCTGCTGCTGTCACTCCCTGCTGCAGCTGCTGTTGCTGCTGCTGCTGTTGTTGCTGTTGCTGATGTTGTTTGCTGCTACTTCTGGTCCGAGGAGTGGTCACGTACCCCCGAGCGAAGGTGGAAGTGTGAGGGGAAGAGGAAGATTTGGAGGAAGATTTGGGGGGTCTAGGAGGTGGAGGAAGGCCGTGGGAGGATAACACACTGCCATCCAACCCCAGCAGATCCTCCCCAGCGGTATTTCTAGCGTCGGGAGGGTCGAGGGGGTCGGAGAGCTTGGGGGAGCGGTAGTGGTGGTGGCGGTGGTGACGGCGGCGGGTTTTGGTAGGAACAGTGTTGGTTTTATTCTTAACGGAACTACCAAACCCATCCCCATCCTCACCATCATCATCATCATCGTCAAAGGACATGGGGAAATGGTAGCCAAAGGAAGCCATGATGGGAGGTGGGAGCTCTATATCTAGGGAGAGGTCTATGAGGGGTAGGGAGGTGAGACTGGCACTCAGTTGCTGCATGATGGGAAGGGAGAAATAAATGACAGTCTTAGTGTAAACAAATGCCAGCCATCTTTGGTTTCTATTCCCATGCATAGTAACATGTGCAAACCAGGCAAGAAATGATTAATTGACTATAATGTATACTGTAACAATGATGATGATAAAACATTACTGCATCATCATTAAATTGTTATAGTCAGTTGTGCCTAATACTTGCAATCAGTTAATCAAATTTCTTGTGTTGCTACAAGTGACTATACATGTCTTTTCATTCATTTTTAGATAGCAGAATTCCAAGACAGGCTTGCCAAATCTCTCACACACTAGGCAGACAAAGTACTTTAAATATGTACATAGGCCTAAGACACTGTACTCCCAATGTGCTATGTACAAATAAACAAATTTTCTACATACATGTAACTCCACACACAACATTACTAAAACAAGATGCTACTGCACACTACACATCTCCCAGTAGACTGAGAGATTTGGCAACACTGTGGATATAACTAAGCAGTGAGCATGGTAAGTTGCTTTACCTTGTCAGCATAAACAGGAAGATTATAAAGAAGGTTATGTTACCACTTGACAACAAAGATAACGCATAGAACACAAACGCACATATTAGAAACATCTGTCACATAGGAAACTGTCAGAGAAAAATGATCAATAATCAAACCTTATATAGTATGTTGTGAAAAGGAATCACAACAAACACCTTAGCATCTGAAATTTCTGAAGCCTACTTCAGTACCATATATCACTTGGTACGTAAGTTTGTTTTATGGCATGGATTGGAGGAATCAATAACCTCAAATTTCCACCAATATACAACCCTCTGAATAGCTAACAGACTTAAAAAGGCTTCGAAGACATAGTTTATGTTCCAGGGTGCACCATGATGACACCTTGACAGTATTCACAATTAAAAACAAATACTTTTTTGTTCACTACAGGTAATGTACTGCAGAGTAATTCATAAAGAGATGGGGCCTAACATACAATACTCATTGTTTTTATATGCAGGCATGTACACTACTGTATGTATAATGTATATAAGAGTGTGTGTATGCATGTACAGTAATGCTATGTATGCTTTTCTAGAATGCAAAAGGCAAGGACTAAAGGCAAGACAAAGCCAGACATCTTCACCTATGATGTGAACAGAGTTTTATATCCAAACTGCATGTATATATGAATCCATGAATTAACACGCTACCCTTAATTAACGTACAAAATTCAGTGACAAAAAACACCCAGCAAACAAAAGCAATAAGTAAAAAATGGAAAGGAAGGAAAGTTCAACACCAAAAGGGACTGATTTGGGACCAAGGGGCAGACAAGAGAGAAAGAGAAGTAAGAGGAAAGGCAAACAATGAAGGAATATCAAGGAAAGGGGGGACACTTTTTGAGCTTAAAGTACAGTATTTGACTTAAGATTAAAGGGGTATCAATCCCCCCCCCCCCAAGTTATGCCTACATCTCTGCAGACTATGCCAGGTTGATAACATGTGGTTAATGACAGTACAGTAATAGGTAGTGAGAACAGTGTGGACCGCCAGCACACAGGGGTGCATTATCCCTTTGCATGCAACAGTCTAAACTCCCTTCCCCTTTATGGTCCCTTCAGGACTGGTCTCATGGAAAGTGTGGCCCCACTTGCAGCAATTGTGGTAATGTGGACTTGGGCCCACAGCACTGGCTGTGGGATCAAAGACCTTCCCCCCAATCTCCCTGGCGGTCGGAGGCCCCCAGACTCCCTGGTCCAGTAAGCTCTGGTCCCATCTTCCTGGGATGTGCTTCGGTAGCCCAGGCATATAGGGCCAGCCCATCCATTATTTTAATTTCTTTTTCACTGCAACCAGAGTGTACTGCCCCAGGAGAACATCAACAACAACAATAACATTTCATTTCAACTTGGTACCAAAAATTTTCTCACCATAACATTACGATGAGACACCAACAATCAAGATCTTACACTACTAAAGATAGTAGGACAAGGTAGTTCCACACCAACCTCACAAAACTGGTATGGAACAAATTATGAGACCAATCCCTTGCTTCACTCCTTCCTAACCAATACTGCTTACAATAAATAAACAAATAAATTTACTATAGACCAATTACATATATACTTTTCCCTCTCTCCAACACCAAGCCAATTCCAAAATACATATACAGTCATCCAATACTAATATAAATAATATCATTCACCATTCTCGTGTCAATTTCAATGAGCTACATCCAATTACAGGGTTTAATCTTTGGCTGACAGGCATAGATTTTTATTTTATATATTATATCAGGGTGATGTTAGGATATGCGATGTTAAGACCATCTTTATCACGATTTTAATGTTAAGTAAAGCTGCATCCATCCGAGCATCACATGACCAAATGCACCTAATGCCCTGCTTGTGTACTGTACTGAAAATATCAGTTTCTTGGTATAGTTGGGAGTCATCACCAGCCCTTCGATATGCTGACAACAGAAGATTTCATTAATATCTAACTCACACAGGATGGACGAAGTGAAGCTAAGTCAGATTATAGTATCTTTTTGTATGATGTGCTATTGTTTATTTGCATTTGCACAAACATGTCATTAAGATCTTGTTTCAATTGCATTCGAGGACTGTTACACAAAAAGGATAGCTGCTTTTAAATTCTTTACATCTGTCCTGGAAATGCTAGTAACTCTGGATTGCAACTGTACAAACACTAGAATATGCAACTCATGTACATGAAGCCACAGTATGTAACACTGGGCCATCAGCAAGTACATGTACTGCAGTGTCTGGGTACTGTATAGTCATCATCACAGCCTTGTCCAGGATTTTTCTTAATTGTGGCCCATTGTTACAACTTCAACTTGACATTGCACATTTCAGAAACCATGATCAATATTACTGAGTCACAACCCATTTCCAGGTACAGTACTATGTTTAAATCTTAAGTTGTTTTTATTTTGGATGCTACACAGAGGCTTCTTAGTGTATGCAACTTATCTTGATTAGAAATTATTATCAATTACAAATGCAACTTTAAATTAATAAGCAAGTCCTAACTTCAACAAGCCTTGGTACATTTCACTATATTGTACAACTATATCACATCAGTCTGCAAACAGTTTTAAAATGTAGACTATTACTTGAATGGAAAATACCATTTGAACAGCAATATGTTGATAAAATTTCACAACTAATGTACTCGAGAGAAAAGCAGCAGCACACCATTGTCAATATTGAAAGAAATGCTAGATCTTCATAATTCTACCCTAAGCAGGGGATGCAGTTAGAAAATCCATATTACTGTACAGTACACTAGTTTACTGCAGACTCAAAACTGAATCCTCAAAACTTTCAACAACAGAAGTTTCTGGGTTAGAAATGGAATATGTAATGAAGGTAATATCTTAACATTAGGTGAAGCCGGCGATATGTAGCTCACAGCTTAGCATGGCAATGGCCTGAATCTAATATGACAAGCAATGGGAAAGTCAAGTATGTCACATCTGTCTAAGTTCATCACAGAGTCAGTCAAAACCTTGGAGAATTACTACACTCACTCACTCACTCATGAATATACTGTCTCATGACATTATAATCTGAATATTTTAAATAAAGTTGTAATTTACTTTTCTCTTCTATTTAATTGTACCCAAACTGAATTAATAAAAATAATAGGTTAAGTTTATATCAAGAAACACTTACGTTAGTAACACACTATTTTCTGAGACTAGTTAGACATAAAAAGTAAATTTTTTTTATATACAGGTATCTATAATCTGGTACAGTTTAAGCACTCAGTACAGTATTATTGCAAAAAGCTTGTGAAAGTCTCTATGACACAAGACAGAAGTGAGTCACACCTCCATGAACATTTTTAATAAATATATTTTGTGATGTTCGGCAACTAGCAATCTTAAAATGGCTGAATATTTTGGTGGTCAGCGTTAACTAAGCACTGACCTGCGCTGCTATATCAGCTCTAACTATGCAATAACTAAGTTAGCTGGCTCAACAATAATTAACAATACAGTACTAAAGTCACTTTTCTCTTAGCTGTGGGATCCTAGTAAATAACCACCACACCCATTGTAACTTATGTGCCAAAACCTAATGCAATAATCCAGTAAAAAATGACTGATGACTTTTAGATTCTGTTATGACAACACCAGATGATTTTTTTTTCTCAGATGTAAAGAATACAGTATTTCAATTAATCCAAAAACAAACAAACACCGTACAGTACTTCTTTATGACTCATTATGACTTCTTATGACCCAAGAAATCCTCATTCTGAAAGATTTGAGTTACATATTAATTTGATTTATTCATAAGAAAATTATTTACTAATAATACATGTAAGCCAATTAGTTACAAGGAGCATGGCCAAGTACCACCAAATGCTAAAAAAAAAAAAAAAAAAAAAAAAAAAAAAAAAAAAAAAAAGACTAAGTACTATATTGTCAACGAGTGAGCCAGGAGCAGCAGCAGGGCATGACGACTCTTGCTGACTCACCCCTCGGTACACACTCCCTTTGAACATCCAAGATGCCGGAGGCAGAAAGAAGTTCAATTTTAGTGGCCTACGCGAGCTCCAGGGCCGGGGTCTGGTCGAGGAGGAGGTGGTGGGCGAGGGCGGACAAGACTGACACACACACACACAAACACACACGGAAGAACTTGGATGCAGCAATTACAAAGTAGGGGAAGATAAACTAAAGGAAGGAAGGATGGCTATTACTGGAAAAGTACTGGTTAACTACAGTATTGCATTACTGTCCTGGAAATTTTAACTAATTATGGAAGCCAAACATAATCTTTGAAAACATTTGTTAATACCATACGTGGAATGTAGCACCATTAAGGAGAAACCACAAATAGAGTGACAACATTCAGCACTGCAAAGCCTTTCCTACCTGAAGAGGCTCACCAGAGTTAGAGAGTGTCACTCATGTACAGACCCTCTCCCCATGGTATTCAATTTCACATACCGTACCCATCAGGTACCAACAAAAACAAAGCTTCACAGAAATTTCCTTCCATTACAGTATAAATTATTCCAACAAACAATTAACACTTGTACAACACTTTACTTATTATGTCAATACAGCACTTTTAACAACACTAGGTGCTATATATCATACATATGTTATGCTTAATTGCAAAGGTTATCACAATGGAATGAAAATCCTGAAGAACTTCTGATTTCATCTGTATCCAAGCTTCTGAGATTGACAACAAATTGATAACGTAAATCATTAAAAGTAACAATTAGAGGAGGCCAGCAATTGATGAATATAAGAAAAAATGTAAGATAGAACAATCAATTGGAAATAATTGAGGGGTCAACATTAGAAAGGGTAAAGTGAAAGATCGTCAAAAGAAAACCGTGACTTGAAACATGAAAAATGTATGGAAATATTACAACAGTTCCAGTAACAACTTTGACTATGTTGTTATGCATCTCAACACAAATGATCAATAAGCAAAGGGATAATACATTCTTTACTAAAAAAAAATGTCCACTAATGCCTTTTATAAATGTGACCCCACATGTGAAAACAGTTATCAACTAAAAAAATCAACCAAAATACACCAGTGGTTTTATTAGTTGTACTGATAATGTGAAGCAAAAAATCAAAACAGGTCACTGGAGAAAAGCAGGCATACATATTGGGTGCAGTAATCATTATTACAGTGCTGTAATATTAATTCTATAAATATAATAATAATAATGTGAAAGAACTATGCAGTAAATGATGTAGCATGCTTCCTTAAGATGGGAACCACAAGGGAGAAAAGAGTAACCTGGCCCTCATGGGGATGGAAACATGTAAAAATAAAAAATAAAATTATGAGCTGATAAAAATGAATGTGCACAAAGTAAGATGGGAGGAAAATACCTGGTACATAACATAAAATTAAGCCAATAGGAAGAAACCAAATAACCAAAGACAGTACAATGGAACAGTGCTCTACATACTGAAAAACAATAACATGCAAAAAGCTAATCAGTGAAGAAAAATTAAACGTGGGGAACCTAGCTAATACTGTACTGTATACTATGTAGGAAAGCATCTCTAAAGTGGTGATGTCTAGCAAGAGCATATTTGGGTCAATCTACTAAAAAAAATGCTTGGCATAGATAAGGATGTTGTACCTATCATCTAATGGTGGAGGATTATGAGGGGTGGACATCAAAAGCCCGTGTGTCAAACAAGTGTTTACCAACCTCATTCTATAGGCCCACATTAGATGGGAAACATAAAATGAGGAGAGTCTTCCCATGAGTGATTGTGTCACTCATTATATTCCAATCCAGTCTCTTGAGAACATGTATCAAAATTTAGAATGCTCCCTCCATTGGTCAAAAGATCATAAGAAAGAATGACATAAGCGATAATAGTAAGACAATTATTCTTCGCACAAGTTTTCCATAACCCACAACCCCAAGAAGTGTTAATAATAGATTTTATATGAGCCTGCTTTCAGCATAGTTAGTTTGCTTGTCATTACAGAAACAGAGATACAAGTCAGTAAGCATCATGTTTTGGCTTACCCAACAATAGAAAACATTTTAGAATCATATTCATAGCCATTATTGCAAAGGACAACCAAGAAGAGAAGATTTAGGGCTTTATGCCTATCGACTCATGGTGTTGGTCATTAAGGTAGTCCGTCTTGTTACATCACCACATCTTCCCGCAGCCTACAAGGTTGCAACCCTTGCTCTTACAGTCAGGTACCTACTTACTGCTAGGTGAACAAGGACATAGGGGGCTGGGAAAATTGTCCAACAATTCCACTGACTCGGGAATTGAACCCAGGAACTCTAACGTGCAAGGCGAATATGATAACCATTACACCATCAGCACCCCCGACAACCAAGACTGGCAGAAGCTCACCATCCAACGATTGGAGCAACACATTACCTAAACAGATAAAACCTACTTACATCACCCTTGACCACTGCCTCTGGGACAACTGTGTATAAACCTTACAACTGCTACAAATGCGGGCCACCAAAGAAATACTTCACTTTCCACAAAAATGTGAAGCACAGGTGCAGAAAACAGCTATATAATGTTTTATGTTTCTGTGCTATGTGTAACATACAGTACTGGGTGTTAAAACTTGCTTTTATACACAGTTTCAGGCCACTCAACTACCCTAATGCAGAGAGCTTGGCAACTCTCTGCATGAGAGAGTTAGTGTACACAAGAATTCTACAGAGTCCAGACGTAACACACACACAAATATACACACACATACAAATGGTTCCATGACAAGTCAAGAAACCAACAAGTAAACAAAAACAGTCCTGACATAGTCCAAAGCAAACTGCACTCAGTAATATATGACTGGCTGCTTTTCAGAATCACTGCTAAAGAATAAACACCACAGAATAAAGTCTGAATCCATGTCAAACTGAGCACTGTTCACAATGCAAAATATATTATGGCCTGCAGAACTTGACACACACATCAGGTTTTGGGAGTACTGTACAAAACTTGAAATGGAACTAAAAAACAATAAGGTTCTGAAATATTCACAATTCAACATAAGATCTACGGTATATCATTATTCTTCAAACTACAGCCTCAGCTATCAAAGTAACATGGCAGTTAGGCTCATATGCAAGAATGGTAATGTGACCAGTAAGATGGCCCCATGAATGTCCATGGAGCTATTATACCTACTGTCATCTTCACCAAGCCTATGGCTATTCTTGCATATGGTCAATCAAATTGGTACTACAATCTAAACACAGCAATTCTAAAGTTGAACAATTAAACTTCATCAATATCAGCCTTTAAAGTTATGTACCGTACTGAAAAGGACAAAGAGCACAAGCTCAAAACATTCTTGAGCCTTAATACGTCCAAGTCAGACTTCAGATATCTTGCACACCATGATCTTGCAACACTCCAAACAGAGTACACACCATCGAACTCCACACATTGTGCAATGCAATGGACCTAAAATATCTTGAAACCTATCAAACTCCAAACATCTTGCAAACAAACCTTGAAACTATTTGGCAGACATTAATCAACATAAGAGACATTCAGGAGCTTGCCAGAGTGTAGCCCACACACATACATACATAGACACACACACACACACACACACACACGCACACACACACACATACATACACTAACCTTGTGGGAGGCTTGAAGTGCCGTGGGACTGTCTGCTTCCCCCCGTTTTGCCGCCATGACAGTATTGGTGGAGCCTGTGGCACTCTCCGACCCCAGGCTGTTCCTGATACTGCTGTGGCTACTCTGGCTGCTGCTGCTGTGACGGCTCTCATCATCCTGTGCAGAAAATGGCATCAGTATGGAAAGATTCCTGTGTTGCAGCCGGAATTTTGGAGGTACTGATTCCCATAAATTGCACCAAGAAACACATTGCTTCAGTACAGCCTAGATACAGTATTGTACTTCCTTTTTTGGTACAATTTGAAAGAATTAATAACTTCATACTTGCTCACAATATCATAGGCCCTATAAGATGAATCCTAGTGACATAGCATTAACTCTTAAACAGCAGCTCACACCAGGATATTAGAAAGTTCACAAGAAAACCCAATCCTCTGCAAGTTTGAAGCAGTTTTCCACATAGGAAAAAATAAATGTTCCAACACCTTTTCTCCCAATCTTTGTTTGCTGATCATTTCCACAATATAAAGAAGGGGAAAGATGACAGGACCTTACCTCATCCTCATCATCAAAGTCTTCATCATCATCATCATCCTGGTCTCCATCCTGGCCCAGTTTGGCTCGGATGATCTCCTCCATCTCACCTGCACAACACAACCAGCTTTTATCTCTTAAACTCATAGTATACCATACCGTACTTACACCATCATTTATTAATTATATACAAAATTAGGATATTTTATATGGTACATAAGTATGCATAAAAACAAAGTCTGCTAGAATTGGCCAAACTGCTGAACTGTTCAATACTGTAAGTGCAGTATACCACATCAGGTAAATTAATAGTGTCACATTCTGTATTAAAATATCGAACAATAGGATGGGTCAACTTACCCATGAGGTCAATGCTCTGAGGAGATGGAGTACTGAGACTGTCAGTGGATCCTGGTGACATGAGGCCACCTCCATCCCCAGACTCTATCAGGTCATACTTCCTCGGTCTGGGTGGGAGGTTGGGAAAATTAATGTATGAGGCTCAAATCTTTCCTGTATCTTGATGGAAATGTTAGCAACACTGTTAAAAATGTTATCCAAGCAGTAAAAGAATATGGAAGATGATGTGTAATGGGAAAGAAGGCAGACAACTAAACAGGAATGTCGCTGTTGCCCATTTATTAAAACGTCTGTGATGTTGTCGGTGAATTTGGAAGCCAATGGTTTCTTCTATGTGCCACTCTATATTGTGGCATAGTTTGATGATTCAATAACTTCCATTATGCTGACAATAGTTTACCTCTTTTATAGATTTAATAAACCTGTGTCACACCTGCTGTCATCCCTGAGGTTGTGTGAGGCGCGCTTGTATGTGGCCCGAGCTGAGAATCCCGGTGGTCCCTCAAAGTTGGTGGTTCGTGGTCGTCGCCTGGTGGAATGCGTTGGGGAGGAGGGAGCTGACTGGGGTTTCTTGGGTCCTTCACCTGATGGATGCCAAAAGACACGTGTCATAATGACTGGTAAAACAAGTCCGCCTGGTGTGTAGTACTGTACGACTTTTCTTTCATATGCCCCTAAGTGTAAATCATAGCAGTATAAACAAATAAAATATTTCCATGAAATATCTCTTGCTTTGTGTATAAAAGGGCGTATAATGTTATTTCTATCATTCTTATGCAAAAAATAAATGAGTATTCACACATCTACAAATGATGGGAGTACTGTACTGTATAAGAAATGTCCATCTATTTTGTGAGGGGCTCTTTTTTTAATGCAGCAACTTATAAATCATTAAGGGAGCTAGGATAGTGTTGGCAAATTGATGGGTAATGCTTCCTACAAACTGTGCCACGTAACATATTGCCTCAAATAAAGAAACTAAAGCCCAGGCCATGTATTTCACAGCACAATTTGGAGGAATCTGTGGCCTCCAATTCACCAAGAACATTATTACTCTGGCACTGACCATTCATCCAGGGTTCGCCAGTGTCCTCACCGCGGGCTTGGGGCACCTGTAGGTCCTTGAGGCGGCCACGAAGGTCCTTGTACGTCTGTCTGCTACGCTCCTTCACCTGTTTTCCCCCCTTGGTCACCTGGCAGGGGGCAGATGGGTGGTGTGAGGACCAGAGTGGTGGTGGTGGTGGTGGGGTAAGGAAGTAAGTGATAAGGGTTAAAGCAGGTTAGGGAAGAGAAAAAGGGGTAAGAGGTTGGAGGGAGGGAAAAAAAATATATGTACTGTATACCGGTACTCTACGTATAGAAGAAAGATGGAGTAAACAGTAGAGAGAAGAAATATAGAAGATTATAAGAAAAGAACATCAATGAGGATGTTGGGATTGGGACTAGAAGGTGGGGAAGCCAGAGAGGTAATGAGGAGAGGAAAGATGGAATATCAAGTATACAGAGAAATGAAAATGAGAGACTACAAAGAGATAAAAGAAAACTTGAGCAAGGGGAGGTGACTGAAGTGAAAGACTTAGAAGGAAGGTGAGAGAGTCTATGACCTAAAGTATGTACATATCACACTGCTATAAGAGCAAACCAGCTGAAGAAAATTCAACACTACTGAGTTAAAATATAAGTAATAATCAACCAAGATACAGTAAACCATTGTTAACTAGGCATAATAATGACTAATGCCTCACTGACTTACCTTGTATTCTGACTTATAATAGTGACCCAACTGGGTGAGGTAGAGTGGCATGTGAGTCATGAGGGCAATTCATGTTTAAATCACCAATTTACTGGGTTATGTTAAAAAAAGATGTACTAAGGTGATGCCATGCAAAAGGAGGGTCTAACATTTTCAGGTACTGTACTGTACTGTATAAGTCAGCATGTGACAATTAAACTGTCATTCTTCCAACAATTATTTTTCACTTTTTTTTTATTAATATTTCTTTGCCTTGCTGATTTATATGAAAATCAGCCTATCAAATTGCCAACTTGACAAGGGATTACTGTATTATCAAAACTACAGTAGTCATTAACATCAATACATAAAACAGAAAATACACCAGAAGCAATACCCAATATGCGTAGCTTAACATTTATCATCACCTGCACCTCAAACCATCACCAGAAACCACAAGAAAAGAAAGCACCATCACCGTTCTAAACCTAAAAGTCCTGCACAAGCCCTCCAGAGACATGCATTAACCCACCTTAAGGAATCTATGATGCTGTCACAGAATTGGAGGTTCTGAACCTTCCTAAATGGGGTACAAATCAGTACCTAAACTGATGGAGTGTTTTGTGGCATAGCTTGTAGGAATCAGTAGCCTCAAATATGTAAACAAAATCACTGTTCAAAAATACCTTCTTATACAACAATGTCAGTATACTGCATCTTCATCCATGTGTAGCAGTATTATTATTAATAATCTTTAAAAATGAAATATGCATTAAGTGTAATACTGTACTGACGACGGCTAAACAGAGAGATGATAATTGGATCAGATGATTCTGATGGTGTGTAACAGAAATTGCTAACAAGTGCAACACATGCATATATCCTACTATATTTCAATTCATAAGTTTGTAAAAACAGCATGCCTATTCTGTAATATCCATTGTACAACAGTGCTTCAGGTGGCTTTGGATCCAACTTCTCTATTATGGTATCCTAATTAGCAGCTACAAATATTCAGATGATGCAATAATACTTTTACTATCACTGATGTAACCTAAAGCCACCTTTCTTGCCTGGAGACTACCTCAACATGTTTCTATGACTTGAAGAATATTTTGTCTGCATACAGTATTTACAGTACAATTCAAGGTTTAACACATTACAGTATTCCCATAAAGCATTATAGCCACCCTCAGATTTTATGCACAACTTTGTTTTTTCATGTAGCTACTACTACTGTATATGTTCACCTTCTACACAGTCTCACAGCTCAGAATTACAATACAGTATAAGTATGCTATTATTTTGCAGTATTCTACCAGTCTATTTCTATACTGAATTCTATCTACCTGTATATGTAGTTTCAGAGCTCAAGATTATACTGCAGCCTCAGTGTTTACCCAACACTTTTCGACTTGCTACTCATTCCTCTCAGCTTCCGTACAGACAACTAATGTAATATACACTTCACAATGATTTGTCTCACCTCTGGGCTCCACACCTTCCAATGCACAAGAGGAAATAACATGTATTCAATTAATCCAGTAAACCTCATACAGTATTTCTTCCCTTAACCACTTAAAGAAAAATACAGTGCAGTATCTGTAAATGAAAAACATTAAAAATCAAGAAATATTGTCACAAGCTGTTCATGACCTTATACAAATGGAAGGAATGTTATCCACTCCTAAAAATACCTGTTTTAGACTAATGTTAGGCTTTAGTATTTTTACACTCGATCATCCTACCATTGTCGAAATAAAGGACAATAATTAACCCCAAGGCTGGCTGAGCACTGCAAACACTCCAAAAACCTTGCCAACCAGAGCTACCAAATGCTCGGTAGTGCTTCTAACTCTCAGGCTCACAGAGGATTCAACCTAAACACTTGTTAGTGGCACTGATTCTCTAACAAACCTCTGACTGTAAATTTCACTGTACATGCAAGGTATTCAGCCTTATCACCCTAGCTACCAAAAAAGTTTTAATGATAATATCTCCTCAACACTAACAAGCACTGGTCACTCATGCAACCAAACTAGTCATTCCATTAAAGAAGCCATAATATCTGCCAAGCACTGTAAACACCTGTAATATGTATACACTGCATGTATGATTTTTTATGTACTCAACCACTGTATACTTAGTGGTAACAGTTGAGGTTACTACTTCTTTAGTTAGGCAAGGTTGATGATTTAATGGGGTGTTGAACGAACAACCACCCATTACTTCCATAAACTGTGATGTTACCATACTACCATTGAAATGGATAAAGATTCAATACACTCCTTCTGTACCTATACCTACTTCAACCCACCCTGGAATAAGAGTAGCTTTCAACTAGACAACAAGAATGTATTAAACTCATCCACACTATCATAATTGAATGGCAACAATGAAAGTGGAGAAACAATGTCCATAAAGGAAAGAAATAAGTGATGAGAGGACGTTTGATCCCAGCTATTCACTACCCTGTAAAAATATCAACATTGCCTTGGTAGTCACGCAGGACCCTCAACTGTTACCATTATTGGTACAGTGCTTGCATGCAATAAAATATATATAATGTACACAGTGAATACATGTTTCAATATGTATGGGTAATTTTTATTGTGCACAAACACATGTAAACATCAATTAAAAGAGACAGGAAACTAGATCCACCTGTACATGGTCTACTTAATAATGTATTTAACCTGTTAGTATGTTAGTGGATCTAAGGTCTACTTACGGTTTTAACGGCGGACTTTACAGCAGGGTTGGTCTGTGGGGACGACAAGGAGGCAGCGATTACCAGAAAGCGTAAACAAAGCCAACAAGTGGAGGTACCAGCCTAAAAATATTTAGTTCCCAGCTGCCTGCAACGTCCCGAGTGAAGTATGGTTAAAAAAGTACAACTATAAAAGCAGGATATAAATGATAGTACAGTATACAGTAAGCAGGTAAAAGCTTAAAATATTCTATTCCCTTCACCAGCTGCCGAAAAATTTAAACCACAAATACATAATGATATATATTGTAATGTCACCTAGATATACATTAGTGCAAAGGAAATAGTGCTTTGGAAGTAGCTATTCAACATACAGCTTCCTCCAACAACCCAACACAAAGGTAAAGATAAACTTGTGCAAAATAATACTGCACATAAGCAAATGAATCTCTGCAATACTGTACATACATTACATACCAATGTGTACGATAATTTCTATTACTTTTTCTTTGAAAGGTGCAAAACCAAATGTCAAAAAGGATTAAGAAGTCAACTATCCCATAGAGGCAAATGCGAAAAGGTTAAGCTGTATAAACTACCACAGATAAAATGGCAAAAACCTGGAACAAATGGAAAAGTCAGAGGGTTACTGTACTGACTAGCTTCAATAACACATTATCCAAAGAAAGTAAGGCATAAATAAGTATGTACCAAACCAACATGATGCTTGTATTGGCAATACATGAGGACATCACTGCACCATCACAGACACAGGCACACAGGAACAGGTTATTAGTCTACCTCTTCAAGCAGAATCATTTCAACTCTATAGCACATATCCTACACAGTGTATGTATTTCTTGGCACGGTAGGTGAACATGGTCATTTGACTTTCTGTCAGTAATCCTTTAGATCTTCATTCCTTTTTTACCAACACCCAGCATGAAAAACAGTATTGTAAGTATAATTAACAGAATGCAGTACTGTATTCATATAATTACCAATTATTGTACCACATCCGCCAACTCTCAGTGTGCTAACAGATTTATCAGAGTCATTAAGTTGAATCATCCCACTTGAAGATGTGGTCTAATAAAATAACTGACAATCCAAAGTAAATGGACAAAACAAAATGTTACTTGTTAAAAAAAAAAAAAAAAAAAAAAAAAATGCAATCACAAAACAAAACAAAATTATGAGAATGGAAAGTGTCCCACAATCTGGACAAACAAGTGAGGTGACAAGACAGAGGCCAAGCGCAGACCCCCACAATTGTGAGAGTAAACAAAACCGTTGCCAGGCACTCTGCGGCAATTCCCATCAGCAGTGGTTTGGGTGAGGATGGGATACTCACAGTGTCTTTGCGTGGCCTGAACGGACTCTAAAGGAAGGAGAGGAAGGTGATAGGATGAAGTGGTGGTGGTGACTGCTGGTATTTAAAGTTTCCAAAGACCTTGCACACTGAAACTTTTGCTTTGTATAAGATATTCCACTTGCCATATGAGGAAGAAACTTCACTGGCATTTCAGTACTGGTTCTTCAAGTCTTGATCTGATTATACAGTAGCAAAATACAGTAAAGTAATTCATTTGTTACCCATCCATTCATATGTTACTCAGCTGGTGTTTTTTCATTTGCATACTGCTTCTCTAATTTTATACAGTTTTGTAAATTTAAAAATATACACATTACTCCAGCCATTCTGAAATAATAGATACAATGATACTGTACTTACAAGCACACACACTAATATTGAGATCTGAAGGTCTATGATAAATAATATAAAATAATTATTCCCAAACTTTTTCATTCATTCCCTACAATGTTGTACAGATTATCCATCAAATGTAATTGCTGTGTTAGTAAGGAATTAATTAACCTGGTGATCATGAAGGCAGGAACCATAAATGATTGACCTGTAAGAATTCATTACATACACAGATATTGTACAATAAAAAACTAAAGATATACCATATACAAAAATACAGTGATCACATAATAATATAGCCTACTAGTTGTTGTGTCACACTACAACAAAAATTAAAAATTAAGGCCTGTATCATAATTTCAGATCACAGGTTTACATGCTGTATCTTCTACACAGGACGGTGGATATGCAAGGTCCTGGGGATGTCGAGATGAATCACCACTGAATTTCTTCACTAATGTTCTACATGCTTGAGAGAGCTTTCAACCTTGTTGTTTTTCTCTTCTGCTTGGTGGATGCATGGAGAGTAAATACATACAATAAATTATGTTAAAATTTTTGTGTGAGACAATATGGTGAACAAGATGACCCATACCAATCATGAAGTAACAAAAGTCAGATTACTGTATTCAATTCCACATCAAGCTACCCTTGCTTATGAATACTTTTCATAGGCATTGTACTGTACTAGTTCTCGAGCCAAAACACTCTTCCTGCTCCCAGAGACATGTGGCTTGTTTATCTGTGTACCTGTACAGAGCTATAAAAGTGGTAGCATCATGGTGCCATATGTGACCTTGCATATGCACCAACCTATTTCTGTATTATAAGCATCAGAATTTTAAATCATATTTTCTGTAAGTACTTATGAATCCCAATGTAACCATCAAGAATTAAGGTTATCCATGGTCTCTACTATTGTCTACACCTGTAACATCTCCTGTTCCATTTCTTCTTTCTGCTTATTTTTCACATTACTGTACATCCCTGCTTATCCCCCTCTATCTACTGGAATTTTTTAGTCAGCAGTAGAACTTTTCCTTCTACTGTATTTGAGAGGATTACAATCATAACATCAATCATACTGGCTTATGGTTACCCCTGCTCTCAATTTATCTCCCAAGCCTTCTCAATCCACCATGTACCATTTTGACTGCCACCCACCTTGCTTTTCATGGTCTTGACGATGGCACCACCCTCCTTGCGAACACTAGTGACGAACTGCTTGTACTGCTGCTTTACCTTGCCTCCACCACCTTTCTCTGAGTACACGCTTGCCTCCAGCTCAAACTCATCCGATGTCTGGCTGCCCCCATTTAGACGCTCCAGTCGTTCTTCGATAAACTGGAAGCACAAGAGCAAGGGGTGAGAAAAATTTTAACCTTACCATATTCATATACCAAGAGATGTAAGATTAATACTGTTATCACCCACAGTACATACAAGAATACCATGCAGGAAATTTTCGAGGTCACCTACACACTTGTGGCCTGTGACAAAATTTGCATCAAGTGGTACAGTACCCAAATATGACCCCACGTATTTAGGGCTAGTAACAAGTGCATTGTTCTTACCACTGCTACCACAATACCATAACTGTTTCCATCACCACTACCACAAGAATAAGGCCCACCTGCTGGAAGATCTGTAGGTCGAGCATTTTCTCCACAAATGGCTGGTAGTGTGCAGGTCGGCTGGTAACAAATTTCTCTTTACTGAAGGTGATCTTCTTGTCCTGGTCACGGAATTGTAGGGCCTCCTTGTAGTTCCCTATGAGCTGGACGAGAGCACGGAGGAATGCCCGAGCCACACCGTCCCCTAGAGTATTGTTGGCAGCTTTGAGGTTACGGCGTAAGGATTGCAGTACCTCCTCTGGTAGTGCCTGTAGGTCCAAGAATGGTGTCCGTACACTGTTGTTGTCAGCATCCAGTATCACTGCCTCACCTACATCCTCCATTTGTACTTTCTGTAATAGGGAAATGGGGATTAGAATACCTGAACTGTGTAACTGTGAGATGACTCAGTGTTGTATAATAAAAATTCATATTTCGAAGCTATTTTTCAAAGACTGCTGCACCAATGTTTATGAAATTTGTATAGGCCATTAAAGTAATGGACCGTGGGTCAGGAGGCTATTCTGCCGTATGAGAACATCAACAACAACAACTAATAGACCTTAATAACACCAAAATTCCACAGCCAAGTGATTACAAATTAAAGGTACAAAAACATCCATCACAACTTGTTAACCTACACCCTCCACCCCTAATCAGTTCTACAAAACCAACAACTCATCACTACCACTCACAGAAAGTAGAGCTGTGCTGACACCAATGAGGAAAGGCATGGGTGCGAGAAGATAGTCCGTGAGGTGCTGGGGTAGTACAGGTATGAAGATATGCTGCCACTGCATGGGGTATATGAGGGCGTTGGCTGCCTGGACACATGCGGAGAGTCTTGACACGCGCTTAGACACCACTATGATCCTCCGCTCATGCAGCATGGAGGCGAAGATGGCTGCCATGTTGTTGGCATCCACAGCATTGTAGTACTCGGAGAGGTTGCGCTGTGTTGGGTAGAGAGATGGGGGGTATGGTCAATGAGGTACTGATATTGTGATATTCATTTCCTCTCCCACCACTTCCAATTTTCCCTTGCCTAGCCCATCACTATCCCTAAAGAGTACAAACTAGTCCTTTAAACTCAAGTGTCTCATTAACTACCCTATTTTTTTCTCTTTTACCCACTCTCAAAGTCTACAGGATTCACGTCACTCCTTTACGTCATCCATACTACACCAATTCTCTCATTTTACCCCATTCCATCTCCATTATAATTTTCTTATATATCCTCAGACATTCCATATTTATCACTATACACTCCTACCAAACCTGTAGCACCCATCATACACTCACATTTTCTGGGATGGTCGGCAGCTTGCGGTGGTCAGGACAGTGGCCCACAAAGAACTGAAACAGAAAGTAACAATTCAATATCAATAAATTTTAACATCTGCAACATTCCTTTTCAAACCTGTATAAGTGGAAAAGATTTAAATGATAGCCTAATAGTCTTTCAATAAAATAAATACAAAATTGCATGTCAGTGCTGATACAAAGTTAAAAAAAACAAGTTACCATTTTGTGTAGGGGAATAAAATGGACTGCCAAACAGTTACCTTATTGTTGCCATAGGGTATGGTGATGTCTGAGCCAGGGTGTGGTATGGGAGACTTGTACGCACCCTGTAGGCAGGCGGTCAGGTCACTGGTCCGGTCATTGCTCATTAATTCAGACAGGTGGTTCAGTAATCTGGAAGTTGAGAAGGAAATAAATGGGTCTGATATCAAGGGCACAGATGGGGTAATAGGTGGCATAGAAATCACAGCCACTCCTCAATGTAAAATATTTCTGTAAAAGTGTTTGTTAGAAAAGCTTAAAATAGACAAATTTAAAAAAAGAAAGAAACAAAAATTATCGGTATTAGTACAGAAGTGGACCTTACTGCAGCAGTGTTGCCAGATCCGGCTGGGTCCTAGTATTTTACCCCTGTCATTTATTGTACTTTATCACGATTATTTCCCGGTAGTTTGCCCAGGTTAGGTCCCGGTAGTCTGATGCGGTCTAGGTTAGGTTAGGTCAGGTCAGGTCAGGCAAATTTCAAAATGCCCCATTTGAATATGCCCTATCTTGGAAACGGGGCATTTGAGGAAGAAAAACAATAGAAGAAAAGTGTCTTAGAATGGTCCAAAATAGTGGGTAATGACAGTAAAATATCTATTATACAGTAAGGTCCACTTCTGTACCTTTACCAAATTATCTACCACATACATAAGCACTACCAGTAGCAGTAGTTAAGTTTCTAAACAATTATGTGGAAACACTTATTATGGATATGCATTACTACATGAAAGTACAGGAAAGCAATAAAAAAAAATAATATAGGAAATAAATACAGTATTCATAGGATATACTGTACTTGTAGAATGTCTGGTGCCAGGGGAGATGAGAGAGGATGACAATGGCTGTCTCCTGGCTCGGTGCGTGGCGACAGTATCCGTAAGTCCATTTTGAGTCCAAACTTGTTAACACAAATGAAAAGTGCTGCACCGTCGACCTGAATAAATGACAAGGGAAGACAGGAATTTTACTTGTCTATAGTACAGATTCTCAAGGTATGTTATCCATTAGACAAACATTTTCTGGGTGTTCCTCTAGACAGTCTTCAACATGTTCTAAGTGAAAGAACATTATGAATTTGTCTTTGATTCACTTGAGCCCAAAAACCATAATATCAAAATAAGGACTAATTACCTAAATCTTGCCGAGTTAAAAAGAATTAATTGAAAAGACGCTATTCAGTCATAATAAGATTAACTATCAGTAACATGGAAAACTCAAAGCATGGACCCCTACCTGTCAAACGTGCAGGGAAAGGCAAACTGCGGGACACTCTTGAGGATCTCCTTGTCATTGTATGAATTTGGGAATTTTTGTAGGATCCAGGGAGGTCTGTCCTTCCCCTGCGGCCCCACCACCTCACACCAGCACTCCAGCAACCGCGCCGGATTCTCTCTGGACAAACAACCCAGTGTAAATAGATTACAGTACCAAACATTACGCCATATATGGTTTACTACCTCATTTTTTATCATTCTTTTACAGTCTTAATAAACAGTAATCTCGGAATATTGTTCATTCTTTTACAATCTTACAGTAACACATTTCAATACATTCTAACCAACCTCAGATATCAACAATCAAACCGTTTACAATTTATCACTATTTTTTCTAACTTCATTTTTTCTATTATATTTAAGGCTATCATGGTCCATTTACACACAACACCAGTTATATCCTTGCCTGACTAATAATCAAATCTAACCTAAACCTCACATGGCATCCTCTGGTCTCAACTAACTCTTAACTCTTTCTCTCTCTCTCTCTCTATTTACACACAACACCCGTTTTACCCTCAATTGACTAATAATTCTCTCTCTATTTACAGACACCACCAGTTTTACCCACACCTGACTAATAATTAAACCTAACCTAGACCTGACACGGCTTCCTCTGGACTCTACTCACTCACTCACTCTCTCTCTTTATTTACACACACCAGTTTTACTCTCACCTGACTAATAATTAAACCTAACCTAGACTTGACACGACATCCTCTGGTATCAAATCTCTCTCTCTCTCTCTCTCAGTACCTGAAACCCGATACCTGCATAAAACCAACGTATGAAATTACACCCATATCACTACCAAACACTACCCTGATGACACTTAAGTTAATAAATAGTCAATAAATCATATATAAAATAATAATAATAATAATAATAATAATAATAATAACAATAATAATGCCCTAGAATTTATTTGGTTGGTTTCTAAATGATTACCGTACGTAAGTTCACTATTATTATCAGTTAATTTCCCTGTCATGTCAACATTTACGATAATCTGGCTCGGGTGTGGCACTATATGAGCTAAAAATATCATAGAAACCAGAATAAATAAAAAAAGTGTTAAATTACGTCCAAAACAGTGCCAAAATGTTTACAGGGTCACCAACGCCCTTAATTAACCTTGCCCCAGTTTTTTCCTTCCTAGGGGTACACTATCACATTAATTCCCTGCCCATGTTATAGCCTCGGGTTCATATCCTTTCCTTAGATGTAAATTACCTCAGCCTCGAGCCCATGGTGGTGTAAATAAGGCGGTCATGACCAGCTGTTATTCTTCTCTCTCAGTCACTGGGCTCGCAACATGGCCGACTCTCTCTATCTAGGGACTGTCTCGTTTTACTTTGTTTTTGGCTCTATCTGGTGCTTATTCTCAGTTTTATTTTTCAAGAGTGTGATGTGTGTTGTTTTGGGTGAATTATTGTTGGGGTCATCATGGTTAGTTATTGAAAAGGGTACAACAGGATACATATGACAGTGAGATCGGCCTTGAGTTCTCTACTATTATTTTGCCTGAATGGGATAAACTTTTATGAATACCTCTTTATTTCCTGTTGTACAAAAGTATAACTGTGTAACAATAATAGTCTCATAAATAGGAAGTCATTATTACATACATCATTGTAACAAATATTTCTTTTTAATGATATATATGAGGCGAACCTCTCGCTTCGACTGTCAAATAAAGGCACTTTTTTTTCATTCACCTGACAAGATAATAGTCAAGGGAATGTCAATTGTCACTACAACTGCCAAGAAACACTGTCCATATACCTGGTATGGGAATTTTCAACTGTCAAAACATCTGTCAAAGGACCAATAACCAGCTGTCAAGTGACGGTGAAAGAGCTGTCAGAAACTTTTTTTTCAACAGCATTACTTTATTACCTTTTATGCAGCTAAGGTTATGTGGTACTAAATCATAATATGAGATCGTTAAGGGATTTTAATAGTCAATACAGCCTTCAAGGTACTTTCCAATGTCAATATAGTTATCAGTACAGTACTGTACTGTTTGTACAAGTTGAAGTGGGAAAAGACCATCCTAGGCCTGGAAGACTGTAGGACAAGGGATATGATGATAAGAGGGGAAGAACATTATAAGAGCAGAGTTGACCTCACATGTCATCCCCAGCTAAATAAAACAAACATTATAGATATAAATTCCTACTGTATACCAGTCTATGCAAGACTACCAATGCAGGACTTTCATTCACATCATAATACACAACACCACACAAAACTCTGAAGAGTGGACACATTGGTCTCACCACCACATCTCCCTGGACCAGTGATGGAGTAGACCATGTAAGGTGCCAGTGGTGGTCACTGGTGGAGTAACAGCACCTGTTAATAAAAAAAAAAAAAAAAAAAAAAAAAAAAAAAAAAAAAAAAAAAAATGTTCTTTGTGGCTTCTGAATTGGTAAATGCAAGAACGTAGAGCCCCTTCTATTATGGTTTTCATAAAATTTGTACTATTGGCCAAACATGATACCTGTGCATGTTATAAAGACAAAATAATTTACTGTAGACATACTTTCTAATCATCTACAGTATGTATCAGATGCATTGAAGCCCGTTCAGAAGTTGGAGTTAATATCATTGAGTTGTATGTCTTCATGCCACATAAATTATATCATTATGATAACCAAGTATACTAGTTGAATTCTAATCTAACAATACAGTATATCAAACAACTAAGGAATTAAACAAAGAACTGCTGTACAAAAATTGGAATGATTGTTATTGTTTCAGACATCACAGATTTTGCACAGATGATGCACGCCAACATCACATATGATACGATTACTTAAGCTTAACCCATGGCCCACACAACCATTTAAATAGTGTTGTCTATGAGTTATGGTTAAAATATGTGAGTGAGATTGTTCAAAACAGAGATGACATGTCAAACAGCTAAACACTTTTAAAGTTATAATGGCTATGTTATAAATTAAACAACAAAACGTATAACTTGCACCTGAAGAATATAAATTTACAATGAACCAATGGAGCATAATGGTCCTTGCACAATTCCAGTTCTAAAATACTTTACTGAAGTTCTTAAAGGGCAATATAAAATGCAACATTTCAGAGAGTTAGTTTTAACTTCTCCTGCTGCCATAAGCAAGCTTAAAATAGGATTTCCAAGTTGTATCCTCCCTCAGTGGAGATGTAGTCCTGCAGTGGACAATAATGGACTGCATATTCTTTTTCTGACTGGTGGTTTCATCAGTTTTAGAGTCATACACCAGAAAAATAATTGTTGTAGCCTACCTCATATCTCTTCTTGCTTATCCCTCTTATTCTGATGGATTCAACTATTGATAGCACATTTTGTGTTGTCTGGAACGGTGCTTGCAGTTAGTGTAATATCAATAAGGCATATTAATCACTCTTGCTCGAGTTATGGCAGTATGCTGACCTCAGTTACCAAAAAAAAAAAATATTGTCTCAAAACTCATTATAAATAATCTCTATACTGTACAAAATTCTTACAAGGAAAATGTAAATATTTCCTATCCACCCTGTGATTGGTAATTAGAGACAGAATGAAAGAGAAAAACTGAATGAACAGGAAAAAAATATTAGTGACTTATTGATTGATGGTAAACATGAAGATAGATTTATATAGAATTGGGTCCAGACTATACATATAACAATGCATCATTATGACCCTGAAGATTTAAAATGTTTAATCACAAGCATGTTAAAAGGCTGAGTATATGACAAAAATATGATTGATTGGCACTCAAGCTTCACATTAGAAGAAATATAATTTCCACAACAATCTACTGTACATCACTATACCTGTCACTAACAATACTCCATATCCTGTATACCTGACTACTTTGCATACTCAACTGCAACTGTAGATAAGAGCATTACCATACTTCATACTTGATTTGTACAATCAGTAAAACAGAAGATGAGAAATTCTGACTCATCTTCAACTATCTCGATAATTTTAAGTACAACTTCTACATAAAAAATAAACGTGGAAGCATAAGTATATTAACAATGGAAGACATATTGGGCACAAAAAGTTACAATGTTTAGAACATTTGCAGTCAAATCAAATTCCAAACTTCCTGAGAAACTCAAATATAAATCCCTAATTGAATTATAATTAACAGCTTATTTCTGGCTAAATTAATGAAATTGTTTTGGCTCTTTTCTATTATAATCTATATACAAGATATTCCAAAACACAACCTACTAAATGGCATACTTTATACAGTATCTATATAATCTACAAAACATCTGTAGTCCATTTGAATCAATCTGTAGTGCAGCCAATACAAAATAGCATTGTAGATTAAGTACTCATACATTCTATGGAACTCAGTCTGACTTTGTCTCTCCAGTTTGTTCATCATCATCAATACCCCATTTCCCTCTTTTCAAAGGGTAACCATGGACTAACTGGAGTGTGATGTTAATACTGTAATGTTGATGCTCCATCAACCAATCTTACAATACCTTACCACCATTCATACTCACTCAGATCTCATGGCTAACTCTCCTCACCCTAACC
Source organism: Petrolisthes cinctipes (assembly GCA_033782935.1). Taxonomy (NCBI): domain Eukaryota; kingdom Metazoa; phylum Arthropoda; class Malacostraca; order Decapoda; family Porcellanidae; genus Petrolisthes; species Petrolisthes cinctipes. The sequence continues at coordinate 86,146 of JAWQEG010000645.1, forward strand.
AATCCACTACAGTACAAAATTCATTGCTATAACCTTAGACCTAATAATTCAGTTCCGAGATCAAGACGATTGTAGGGTAACATGAAAGTCGACATGCACACACACAAACATACATAAACAACCTGGGTTAAGTTTGGCATCTAGCGAGTATTATAGCAGAGATGGGGAGAAAGTTGGGAAACGATAGTTTATCTGTGAATTTACATGGCTGATAGAATATACAATATTGTGCACCTAATTTTCCTTGGCAATTCCTAGCCTAGCCTATGACTGATAATTAAACATCTACTACACCCAACATACTCTCATATCAACCATTGCACGAATTTCCCCACAACCCTGACATATTGAACAGAATGTCCCTCAATAACTTATGGAGTGTATTGATAATTTCTGGGTCATACAACCAGCTATTGGCAGAGAGTATATCAAAGAAAACAATATTAATAAAAGAAGCTTTAGTGACAAGTTTTACTGTACTATATGTACTGCTTTGTTTTAAAACTGTCATGAAACACTCAATGACGATCACTAAAGCATTCACCCTGATAATGTCATGAAGGCCAGGCCTCTTCCTCAGATACAGTACGGTATCTAAATATCTCCTACTCAGATAGATTCCATAATCTTTGATATAATATCTAAATTTTTGTAACAGTATGACACAATAATCAAAGTACTGTAACTTTAAAAATATATAATTATTATTCCAGTATGGAGACAAAAATATAACATTTTAATGTCCACCTTTTCAAATATAACTTCTATAGCTCTAACACTTCGTTCCCTCCGGGAACTTCCCCCAAGGGGATGGCCACGGCAGAAGTGCCTCCAGTTCTCCCTGTTCCAACACTCCCTCCTTACTCGGTCAAGCTGTCAACTTTATCACTGAAAATCAATATTCTTCTATACCAATGAGCTTAACTCCTTTTACATATACAGTGCAGTATACTATCCTATACTGTTCTGTACAAAGTCTTCCCTGAACATAGTCTGCACCTGAAGTGTTAGGATGTGTATAGAATTATTGGGTCTTTTCCACTCCAATCTCTTACATTTCACTCACCTCCATTTTCTTAATAATTTTTATAATGTCCTGTTACATATCTATTTTACTTTTGTGTGCCTCCCTTCACTCTATATTTTCCAAATAATTAAATTAAATTCATCTCATTTTTGTTTCATTTCCCTCCCCTCCATCCCTTCATTATACATGTACAGTACTGTATATATCTCATTCAATTGCTGCATTGAGGAATACTTTACCTTTACCTCGGTTCCCTATACTCCCAATATAACATGGCAATAGAAGTTACCATCGGTACAAAAGTTTAGAACTTTTATATATAAAAGTAAGATCACCTACAATGGGTTCACACATGTAAAAAGCATATGCAGATAAAAAGTTTGATGGAAGACTGGTAAGAGTGAAGAGATGGAGAAATTGCTCCAGATGTTCAATCACATGAAAGTGGAATCTTGTGCAGCTGAGGCTGGGTGAAGGGCAGAGTGGTGATGGTGGTGGAGGTGCGCTGAATTGGAAGTGGTAGTGGAGCGTGTCTGGAAGAGTTCACGGAGAAGTGCAGCCTTCTCTCTTTCGAGCACGGTGATCCTCTCACTCTTGTTGCTCACCTCCTATAAGTCAGAGGCAATGGGTTAAACTTATGGATAACAAAGAGGTATGGGGAGATATAAGAGATGAAAAGAATCACATGAGTGAGAAGGAAGTTAGAAACCGAGATTATTATACTGGTAGTTCTGCACACAGTACATACAGGTACCAATTACAATGGTCCTGGAGTGGCGGCATCTTCGTTGTGGGACCACCCCTCAGCTGGACCAACCCTGCCGACCGACAGAACGAGCCCAAGATGGAGCAAGTTTTCGCCGGCTGGAGGGGAGGCGCCCAGTGGGGGCCAAACCATCACAATCAACCCCTACTCCATTTTGGGGCACGAGAACCTGGGAGTGGCTTCGGTCGCCACAGGCGTTTACACATCCCTCTCACACAACATACCACAGCAACACATTTTTTCCACACCAGGAAATAACTCTCTGGCTGTTATTTCTCGTTTACTTCTCCTAGCTGGAGACATTGAGAGCAATCCAGGACCCACATACAAACACACATGTCCAACCTGCTAAAAACCTATCACCTCGAGTCGACAGACAAGGGGTTCAGTGCTATGCAACTCATGCAAGCATTGGTCCCACCTCACATGCACAACACTTGCTTCCATAAAACACTACACAAACACATGGACCTGTTCCTCCTGAGGACAGAGTCCACCTGGCCAGGCTGCGGTGTGGCTGGATGGAGCCATTGTAGATGCCTGTCCGGGATGCAACACAGCACCCCATTCTATTAAACACATTATGGAAGAATGCAATGCACACAACCACACTCGCCAACAACACAACATACACTCTCTGAGGGCACTGTGGGAAAGCCCTGTTCAGGCCATGACCTTCCTCAGGAGCTCGGGGCTGCTCGGCCAGACAGCTTGAGGAACTTCAACAACAACAACCAATTACAATATTGTATGTTCATTCAAGTGACTTGCCCAATGTTCTTAGTATACCTAAAAGTAGTGCCTAATGTCAGCATACATACCTCAGTAAGTAGGTGGTTCTGTTCCTTTAGCCTGACAACCATCCTCTCCCTCTCTTCTGCCTCCCCAGCACTGGCACTGGAAAGTTGAGGAAGGGGATGGGAGGATGCAGAGTGGATGGCCAGGTTGATATGGGAGGCAAGGCCCCGCTCACTAGCATCCATCAGAGCCTGGAGGTGACTGTTGACTTCATGGATCCTGGCCAGTTGGAAGTGTAGCTTCTCCTGCTGTGCCTCCAGGCTTGGCTCCTGTCATGGTGCAATGATGCATAAATTGATACTTTTGTACATCAGTCAACTTACATATATAAAAGCTTACTGAAGTACAGAGATCAATTTTAGCATAATGTAAACAGCATAAAATACAAAGGTAAGGAAGACTGTAGGTAACCTGAGTGTGAGAGCTGGAGTGTGGAAGATAATGAATGCGCTCAGAGATACCATGGAGCTGCTGTCGGTACCATCCCCTTGCCCGCTCCACCACCTCATACCCCTGGATGAGCATATCACGCTCTGCCTCCAGCTGCTTCAATCGACGTAGCTGCATGGTTCACAAGCCAAAATAGTTATAAAATAATCAATATGTATCATATACTGTATAAATCCACTATACTCTTTTACGCTAACTTGGCCCAGTAGCCACGCCCCCTTGATAGGCCTTGATAGCCGATTGGTTGATTTATAACTGTTCGTGTCGCTTCCCTTACATTGACATTGAGTATGTTTACATCCTGTTCCTCTCTCTAATATTGATGGAAATTAGGAACATTAAAATATAAAAAAATAACATACCATATTTGCATCGATGCCATTCTGTAGGGTGTGTCTACGTGGTTCTCTCTTACGACTGGATTTCTTGTGTATGGCAGCTGTGGTGGTACTAGTGCTAGGTAGGGAAGGTAGGGAAGGTACAGAGGTGGTAGGGTCCTGTTGTTGTACCCCGGCCCCATCACCGACCCCTCTCATCCCCGCTGACACAGCTTCCCCATCTCTCCTCCTCTCCCTCACCTCTTCTTCTCTCCTCCTCTCTCTCACCTCCTCTTCCCTTCTCCTCTCCCTTGTCTCTTCCTCCCTTCTCCTTTCTCTTGCTTCTTCTCCTCTTCTCCTTTCTCTCGCTTCTTCCTCCCTTCTTCTCTCCCTGGACTCTTCATCCCTCCTCCTATCCCTGGTATCTTCCCTTCCTCCTGCTGCTGCCACTGGTCTGAAATATTTATCTCATTGTAATCTTTTTCCCACTTTTATGGTGTAGAAGGCATTGTAGGATTAGGGGATCAGTGTAAAATTGCATAAGGGAAGAACCACAGCAGACAGTCCAAGACGATGCTTTCCAACACAGCCTGATCAGGGATTATCTGCCAAATGTATACAATATATATAAAAATACCCAGAGATAATGTTACAACAAAAGTGATCACATCAAAACTGGAATAAGAAATAGTCCAAGTGAAACAATAGAAAAGTAAACATAATACAAGACTATATTCCTTAGTATGTCTCACTAAAGCTCTGTTACATGGTGCAGTAGTGGTGATGGTAGTAATGGTATGAAACATATCAGAAAAATACAAAATCAGAAAAGAAATAAAGTGTCTCACCTAGCCTCCCTGTACTCTCTCTGACTGACATAGTTTGGGTCGAGGTGAGTGGAAGGGTCTGGTCTTATCTGATCTGGCCGATTGGAGGGCTCGGGACGGGTCCTCTCCTTGTGCCATGTCTGGAGTGCTGACCTTATGCCAGCCCGCCTCAGTGGCACTCCTGTCCCTCCCTGTTGTCCCCCAGATGCTGCCCCACTCCCCAAGCCCCCTGCTCCTGCTGGTCCACTGGATGCTTCTGGGGCATCCAGGTAGCGCTCCAGGCTCCAGCCTCGCTCACGTCGCATTTCAGCCTCTCCTCGATCCCTGGAAAGCATGATGTGGTATAAACGTATGCAGCGAAATATTCACTGTTCATCTAATCTCAACCATATCTAATTTTACACAACATAAAACACATTCCTTTTGTATATTGTCTTATCCTGAAATATTAATCCATCTTTCAATCTAATTCCTTTGGAAAACAAGTGAACAGGAATTAAGAAAAACCCACTCTGCCATAAGGGTGTATGTACACTTCCTCCATGGTTATATTACAAAGCTCTAATGAAAGGAGTGTGTCAGTCTTAGAATGAACAAGGAAAGATGTAAAAGATGAAAACAAATGTGGTTATGAGATAAACTTTTGACAAACCTATCACGGAGAGGACAGGGATCCCTGGAGCGGTCCCGGTCAAGGGAGTGAGTGGCTCTGTGATCCGGGTGTGCTCGGCCATCCAGGTTGCGGTCTAGGCTGTGTGTCCCACCTGTGTCCCGGTCCAAGGCACGTGGGGGCTTAGGTGGTCCGGGAGGTGCACCTACCCTTCCCAGCACCCCACCAACACCCATCTTGATATCAGGCTTCCCCAGACGGTGCAAAGGAGGATGGGAGTCTGAAGGATGTATAGGAGGGTGGGGATCTGGGGGTATCAGTTGAGGAAGGGATATGGCACGTTCAGCCCGAGTATGGTTGGGTCCTGGGCCTGAAGTAGGGGCCAGTACAGGGGCCCTCATATGCTGCTGTATACCTCCATCCTGCTGATGTAACACACATATAACAATGCTAATTATTTATGCTCTGGAGTTACACTGATGTCTTATCTGTACCAAAAAGTTACAGGTCACATTTTATCCTATTAATTTAATCATAGAAATGTCTTTCCTTATTGATTATGATATCTACCATTCAAACCAAAAACTATACCAGTACATCAAGTTATTGACATGTACAGAAGAGAACTAGATACTCACCTGGTCAAGAATGGGAGCAGATGGAGGTCTGTTATGGAGTAGTGGAGGGGGAGGTGGCTGAGGAGGAGGACCAGGAGGAGGAACCTGGAAGGGTGGCTGAGACAAGGTGGCTATCATGTTGCTACCTCGGTCCTCACCAGGACGGTCATCCATCTTATTCCGTAGCAGACTTATCTATGAGAAGTAATTTTTAATAAAATGATAAGAAAAGAAATTAATAAATAATAACTACCATATATAGTATTATTATGATATCTTGGGTATCAGTAAAATAGCAATGTTCTTTAAGAACTTAAGTATTGGTAAATCAAGAATTACATACCTAACCAACACCAACTAAACTAATATATCATATCCTAGCCTCACCTGCAGTCCGGCACAGAATCTCTCGAAGGAAAGGTACCCATCTGGTGGTGTAACTTTCCGCAAGCTGGACAAGACTCCACGCGGCAGGCCCTGGCGTCCATCGTCCTGCCAACGCCGCTCTATCTCTGTCAGGACAGGAAAAGTTAGACTCTATTAGATTAAAGTATTGTGACAGTATTTAAGGAGAGAATATTTTGTTTGGGAGTTTGAGGGCTACCAATTCATCCAAACTATGCCAGAAGCAGATGACCTCCCTTTTACTAGTAAGGGATCTGTTTCATGGCATAGGTAATAAGGAAGAATCAGTAGTCCTCCAATTTACTGTCAAAAGAAGAGTCCCCTACAGTTATCCATCACCTAATCTCATCATCCTGTATAAAACATTCATTCTAACCTGAGAATCTGACAAAGCCAGAACGTTGGTCATCCATGATATCAAACAGCGTCCTCATGGAACTGACGAAGGACTTGGGCAGACCATCCAGGGCTGAGGCTCCAGTCTGTGTAGCCGTCATGGTTTGGAGATGAATGACTGGATGGGTGGACAGACGAACGGATGGCACAGCAGCTATTAGATGCGTTTGTCGTCAAGAGGATGACTTGCTTGTTTGGTGATGAATGGATAAATGGATGGACAGATGGCATGGGAACTATTAGAGGCGTTTGCTGTCAAATTTACTTGTTTGTGTATTTTGGTGACAGGCTGGACTATATGGAGTTGACAGTTACAAGAATAATATACTGTATATGGCTGACTGAGTTGTATGAATAAATGGATTGTGCCTAGAAAATTAAGTTATTTGATTTCCAAGGTATCTGACTGGTTGGATGGGTTGAATATTATGAAGTATCAATGAAACTGAGTGTATGGTTAGACGAGTAAAGGAGACAGACATGAAATATTCACCAAAGGTGGGATTGTATTGTAAGTAGTGGTTGTACAGATAAACAGTACATCCAATTAAAAAGCAAATTATGAGAAGTCCTGTAAAATGAGTATGATTCAGTTAAAAAAGTTCAAGTTGTGGGACAGGAAAGGTTAGACTTGATTAGATTAAAGTATCGTTGTTGCTGACTGTGTTTTATGAAAGGTGTGTTGAGTGGCAAAGTGATTGGATAAGCAGATATTGATGAGACAGCAGGAACCTGTAAATAAAAGATAGACTTTGGCCTTATAAAGACATGTACAGTACAGTTTTGATGGAAAGAAAGTTTTAAGTTATTGAGAATGCAGTATGCACAGTAATAACAAAAAATTTAAGTTATAGCTATTTAAGAAGTTTGCCATACTGTTCAGTAATTTTAATGACTACTTACCTCACTAACAGAAGATACCATTTGCATATGTGTATATATATTTCTAACACGTTTTGGACCCAAATAACTATATTCTCATAGCAAGGCTGTAAGTATAAGATCATCAACAACACTTAGAGTCCCTTACAGAGCATAACAAAATTCACTAAGGAGGGTTGGAGACATAAAAACCTTCCACACTAACGTACGCCACTTGTCAACCACCTGTCACACACACACACACAGCAATGTTTTAGTCACAACAACAATATCACACATGACCTCAAACCAACAGAGGACACCAATCCAACTATTGGGGTCAAAAGAAAGTTAAGTGAGAGTTTTATCCTGAGGCAAACCCACACACACACACACATACAGGCACACCTGCACAACCACCGATGCTTTCTATTATACAACACACCTTATTTACGGCACACTTGCCTTATTTACCGCCTCTACACTAACCAAATGGCCGGATATTTACACCAACGAGAGGAAAATTTGGTTATGTGGACTTACCAAGGAGTGAGAATAGAGGAATTAATGGAATGAGGGTTGACAACTTCACATGGTGCACCTGCTGCTGTTGTCTGGATCTCAGGTGTAAACAAAGTTGAAATGAGGGTCAGCCAATGAGAAGCCACGGTACTCATGACGTCACTACCTGGTTTGGCCAATGGAGGCGTTGAACACAGGTGACGTCATCATTAAGTTTAAATGCCAGAAATGGATGTCTTCCGGTTGTTCTTCGTAATTTGCGCCATGGTTCCCATTTAGAAACACCTCGCATCATTGCACAAGTCATAATCATGTGTGACGCGATTGTAATAAGTAGGATTTTGGAGTAGGACCTATTATGTGTCACTCGTTCAATTTATTAGGCATAAACTTGGGCTTATAGTAATGAAATAATATTAATATGCATGCAGGTTTAAGAAATTGATGCATCAATATATTATGATACAGGCAAATATAATGTGCACTTATGACTGAAGTTTGACTAAAGGACAAACTTATTGAAGTGATTATATAATTATTTCAAGGTCCCGTCTTTTGCATTTCGTTTGATCATATATATATGGCTCCACCAAACACAGAAAACTCACCTACATCACTTTATTTCACTCTCCTTAATTTCTTCTGAAAAAAAAATACTCCCTGTACAATATATACCTAGCTGTCCGAGAGTTAAGAAATGGACGTGACCTCGAAATGAAACAGATTTTTTTTATTTTTTTTTATTTAGAAATATGGGGCCCGCTCGTCGTCACCACCTGCGTAGTACAGTGAGAGAGTGGTCCAAAATCATGTCCAATTTCTTTCGAGATGCCTAGACACATTGCGTTTGAAGGAATATAAGTCGTAGTAAGGTGGAAAGATGGATGAAGGTAGAGTGTTCCAGAGTTGACCTGGCATTAGGGAGTTGGACAGAAAAGGAGTGAGAATGAGAGGCTTGGCGAGTGTTATTATTATATAGGAAAGAGAAGCACAAGATAAGGAATATAATGAACCTGTATAATTATAGTATTTGTCGCCCCTCATACTATTCATAATAATACATATCATTCTTATTTTCAAAGATAAGATATTATCAGAAAGAGTATTTTTTTTTTTTTTTTTTTTTTTTGTAATAAACAACAGAAACGATGTTACCAATTTGAAGGCTATACTCACTCAATGAGAATAAAATCATAAGTCGTTGTTCATAAGGGTATAATGTACAGCCGTCAGCATAAATTCGCGTCCAACCCATGTACTAAATAATGCTCATATAACTTGATAAAGATACATTCTGAACCAGTTTCTATTCTAACAATATATGTAATATACGATATGTGAAGTGTGTCGGTCATCTGTTCATTTAAATAGTATTACAACATCACTAGGCTGGATCATACATTAGCTTAGCAGGTGGAAATGAGGCGAACTTATGCCGCCGACTGTACATATATAGTGTTGTTGATTCCTCCAAACTATCTCAAGCAAGAGGTCATAATTATTTTTGTTAATCGACTGGTCCTGTTTCCTGGCATACTTCGGGGGAATCAATTAATCTAATGTATCAAAAATGTATTGCTCCTTAACTATAACATAATCATCTAGTCTATAAGAACCCCTGTAGACTACATGAAATGATAAACCACCTTGTCTCATCTCATCAAAAGGTCATAGGGGAATGAACACAAGGTGAAGGTCAGTAAAGAAAAAATCATGCAGTTCATTAATTAAGAAGGCAGTGTATACTTTTAACATTAGTGTGCCTTGATTCCTCCAAAGTATGCCAGGATTCAAAACCAATGAATAAATGTAATGGTATGCTGTTGCTTGGAATAGTTTGGAGGACTCCCTTGCTCCAGATTTATTACCACCAACAACAATGTACTTTATACCTATATATACCCCACCTGAAGAGTCAAAGAGGGAAGCAAAAAATTGTTAGAAGGAGCGATGATGAAAATGGGAGCAAGGAAGGGAGGAATTATGAGATCGATACATTTTGAGTCAAAGAGGGAGGCAGTGGGAGTGATCGATGAGGGAGGGAGGGAGGGAGGGTATTCAGAAAACATCTCTAAAATGTGAATATTATCAACAAACAGCTGGTCGTGTGATAAGTCAAACACTTGTTGATGCTCTTGCAACACTGGCCTTTCTTTCAAGGTATATTAATTTTACAAGGTATATAAAGTTCCCAAGATTACAAGCCGAAATTCAGCAAAACCAGTTGGCAGATTTTAGAGAAATTGCCAATATAGTAGGGGCTATAGATGGCACCTATGTTAGGATTATTGTCCCCAGAGAGTAGGAAGCAGAATATAATGTGAACCGAAAAGAAATATTTTACTCTTACCTGTTAACGTTGTGATTTAAGAATATATAACCTAACCTGATAAACTTAATTAGACCTAAGTTATGATGGGAATAATCTTTTAGTTTAGGTTAGAATTGGTTCATGAAACTTTCCTCACATTAGTATCGTAAAAAAAAAAAAAAAAAAAAAAAAAAAAACACACACACACACACACAAAAAAAAAGGTATGCATCAAAAGAAGAAACAAAATTCCAAACTGCACATTAAACCCACTTTTGTTTTTCTTACCCTATAGTCATTAAAAAAAACCAATACTTAATGCATAATCATAGCCTACTTTTTTTTTTTTTTTTTTACCTCAACATTGTGGGATGCCCAAATCATGTGCTACTACTTCATGTGGATCAAAAAGTACAACAACATACATACAGCTACTGACTTCAACTTTGTGTCCATCCACAGGCACGAACAGTGAGCTTCTGTAAGGGGGAAGTTTTGTGTTGGTAAATCTGGAACAACTGAATTCTCCAAACTCTTCCAAGCAACAGAACACCATTATTTTTGCTCTTTTGGTCCTGTTTCCTAGCATACTTTGGAGGAATCAAGGCACTCCAATGTACCAAAAAAGAATTACCATCTTAAGGACCAACAAGATGGAATGGAAGGACAGAACAACTTTCGTACCTTTCAAGGCTTTTGACTCCTTAAGGGGGTGCGGGAATAGGGGGACAGTCTTGGGGGGGTTTAGGTGGGTGCGGGGGGTTTTGGGGAGTTCGGGAGTAGGGGGACAGGCTTTGGGGGGGGGAGGGGGTTTAGGGGGGTGCGGGAATAGGGGACACAGGCTTTCTACCCACCCCAAGCCTGTCCCCCTATTCCCGCACCCCTCCCCCCCCAGCCTGTCCCCTACTCTCGCACCCCCCCCCCAGCCTGTCCCCCTATTCCCGCACCCCCCCCCCCCAGCCTGTCCCCCGCACCCGCACCCCCTTAATCACATGTTTTCCATTAACTTCCTCTATCATTTCTAAAACTACCTCATCCTGTATGCGAGTAAATAAACTTATAGAATTTTATTGGAACATTTTATTGCACATCCTTAGTGTCTTAAAAATACATGGCAAAATAGACAAGAAAGAATGAGGGAGGAAAGAAAGTAAAGGTGGATATATTATGAAACACAGCAGTTCATTAATTAAGAGTCAAAGAGGGAAGCAGAAATTTATTAGGTGGAGTGATGAGGAAAGATGGGATAGATATAGTGGGGGGCCGTGCATGGGTATTTTTGTTTTGTTTTTCATTTTAAATTGATGCAAAAGTTTCGTTTTCAGTACCAGTTTGAAGGTAAGGGTCTCTAGAACAATTTTGGTTCGAGTGTCAAGCAGTCAGATAAAAAATGTCAAAATGGCCGCCAAAATCCAAGATGGCTGCCAATTTTCAGCTTTTATCGCATTACACCCACAGAGCTACAAACCTAGAGCGCTTAACCCTGTGTTATTAGATAGGGGAGGAGTGTCACAAGCACAGAGCTAAAAACATAGAGCTCGCCACCCCCCCCCCCTGGCGTGTCGCCACCGGAAGTGGGTTGGCGGCCATGACAGATAGCCCATCCCCTCAACCCGCCATGATTGATACATAAACCACACAAGCAGAGCAATGCACTAAATATAAACCAGTACACACACACACACACACACACCAGCAGAGCAATGTAGTTATCATAAAATCAGCAAACACACACACACACACACACAACAAAAAGAAGCGAAAAGCAGGTCCATATTTTTTTTTTTTTTTTTTTTTTTACATATAGTGAGTGGAGGAAAGGAAAAAACAAATAAATAAATGGTTCCATTTGCCTATTGGCATCCTCCACTCATAAAATATTTAAAACAACTGGATTTAAATTGCTGGGGGTTATAACTTGCTGGAAAACATTCCCTTGGTAGAGAATTACACAGGGAAGTAGTACGGGGAGTAAATGAATTTTTGTAAGCAGTTGTCCTGCAACGTGGAGGAGTCAGTGTGAACTCATGCACATTCTCAGCTGCCCTAGTCCTCCGTGGGAAGACGCGAAGGGGTGGTATAATCAGGGCAAGTTCATCCGAACATTTCTGATAAAAGTATATATAAAATAGTGCAAGGGAAGCAACATTTCTACGTACTGATAAGGGAGGGAATTCATTAGTGATCATAAGATTATTGATCAGTCTGATAGCTCTGTTTTGAATTTTATCTAATTGTCTTAACACCACCGATCCACAACCAGCCCACAGAGGTGAACAATATGCTCAAGTTAACATGGTCGGAGGAGAGAGAGAGAGAGAGAGAGAGGTCGTGTGTGTCCAAACATAATATTAAAAGAATCAGCATATTATATTATCACCTTAAGGGACCCTGTGATCGAGTATGAAAACTGGAGGCTTCTAATTCCTCCTGACCATCCCATGAAACAAGCTCCTGTCATATGGTTGGTGTTTCGTGGCAATATTTGGAGGACTAATGAAGTGAAGCGTCCCGTGCGTCCATACTGCGCATGCGTGGGTGGTGGAGCTGCCAGGTGTTGCTAGCGTGGGTGATTGAGTTGCCAGATGCTGCCATATCCTACCCTACTATATATACATGTATTTTATATGCCTATTTTTAAAATCGTATACAGTTCATTTTTTAAAAGTTTGTGTTTTAAATGGGAACAACTATAAGATTTGCAAGCGATTGGCAGCAAAAAACAGTACATATGATGCCCCTAGTATGGAAAAAACTCATAAATATGCAGACGTTCGTACGGGGAGGTTGCTCTCCGCTGCTCTATGCTCGCTCCGACTTCCTACCTTCACACACACACACAATCACAAGAGTTTAGTGCGTGTCTTTCAGCTAGGATTTCCTTCGTCAGATTCATTATTTTCCTTCATGTCTTTTGCTGCTTACTTGAGTAATACATCTAACTCAACTCGAATAATTTTTCTCGTTATATTTTAGAATAGTTATTACGTACGTACGTGTCCCTTCCATACTTCCCTCCTCCTACACACCTTTCCCTCCTCCTACACATCCTTCCCTTCCCTCCTACTCTCTCCCTCATCCCTCCTCCCACATTCCCTTCCCTACTTTCCTACTCTCTCCCCCTTTCCTCCTCTCACACACCCTTTCCTCTTCCTACACACCTTTCCCTCCTCCTACACATCCTTCCCTCCTCCTACACACCTTTCCCTCCTCCCACACACTCTTCCCTTCCTTCCTATACTCCCTCCTCCTTCCCTCTTCCCACCCCTCCTTCTACAACACCCTTCCTTTCCATCTTCCCACCCCTCCTTCACCTTCACACCACCCCACTCAAATCTCCATCCCTCCTTCACCCTCACCCCACCCTTCCCTTCTCTCCTGCACCCCTCCTTCACCTTCACACAACCACCCTCAAATCTCCATCCCTCCACGTGTTATATCCTTCAGCAAAGATTACCATAACTGCACCTAGAGTTAACAATTATAATTTCATACACTGTGAAGGAAGAAACTACCAATTAGCAGATCTAAATGCATGACTCCTGACCACTCCCCACTAATGAGGTTCCTAATGACGCAAATGAATATCTTAATGAATACTACTTATGCAGATGATAATGTGAATGTATTATTTTTATTATTATTATTATTTTTATTTTTATTATTATTATTATTATTATTTCTATTTTTATTATTATTATTATTATTATTTTTATTTTTATTATTATTATTATTATTATTATTATTATTTTTATTTTTATTATTATTATTATTATCATTACTATTATCATTATTATTATCATTACTATTATTATTATCATTTTTATTATTATTATTATTATTATTATTATTATTATTATTATTATTATTATTATTATTATTACTATTATTATTATTATTATTATTATTATTATTATCATTACTATTATTATTATTATTATTATCATTATTGTTATTATTATTATTATTATTATCATTATTATTACTATTATTATTATTATTATTACTCACTACATCAAGGTGAGACGTTGTGATTCAGTTAATACTAGTAATGTGACTTTTAAGATAATTACTATCGTTTATCTCTAAGGCGCCTAATTTTTTTTTTTTTTTTTTTTTAACATAATTATTAACTTCCATAAGTGCTTACTAATTTTGTAGTGGATAGTTAAGTAAAAAAAAAAGTGATCATGTCTAGTCCTGAGTAGGCTATACCCATTTACACACACACACACACACACATATATATCCATACACACACACACACACACACACTCACACGTACATACACATACATACACATACACATACACATACATACCCATACACACACACACACACACTCACACACACACACATACACACACACACACAAATACATACACATATATACCCATACACACACAAATACATACACATATAATATAACCATACCCACACTCACACACACATACACATACACACACACACACACACACACTCACACGTACATACATACACACACACACACACACACTACAAAGTGATGTATGTTAGTGTGGATTAAACTGAGAATAGAATGGAAGAAGATATATATAATTATTGATGGATGAGAGGCAGAATGAGTGAGAGTGGTGGATGGATGAGTGGTGGATGAGGGTCAGAATGAGAGTGAGTGGTGGATGAGGGTCAAAATGAGAGTGAGTGGTGAATGAGAGGCAGAATGAGTGAGAGTGAGTGGTGGATGAGGGTCAGAATGAAAGTGAGTGGTGGGTGAGTGGTTGATGGATGAGAGTGAGTGAGTGGATGAGGGGAAGAATGAGAGTGAGAGTGAGTGGATGAGGGTTAGAATGAGTGGAGTGGATGAGGGTCAGAATGAGAGTGAGTGGTGGATGAGGGTCAGAATGAGTGAGAGTGAGTGAGAGTGGTGGATGAATGAGAGTGGTGGATGAGGGTCAGAAAGAGAGTGAGTGGTGGATGAGTGGTCAGAATGAGAGTGGTGGATGAATGAGAGTGGTGGATGAATGAGAGAGTGGTGGATGAGGGGCAGAATAAGAGTAATGGATGAATGAGAGTGGTGGATGAATGAGAGAGAGTGGTGGATGAGGGGCAGAATGAGTGAGAGTGGTGGATGAATGAGAGTGGTGGATGAATGAGAGTGTTGGCCATAAGGCAAGAAGTGAGCTCTGTTAATAGGTGGTGAGGAATCTGACGAAGGACACGTACGTAATAACTATTCTAAAATATAACGAGAAAAATTATTCGAGTTGAGTTAGATGTATTACTCAAGTAAGCAGCAAAATGAAGGAAAATAATGAATCTGACGAAGGAAATCCTAGCTGAAAGACACGCACTAAACTCTTGTGATTGTGTGTGTGTGTGAAGGTAGGAAGTCGGAGCGAGCATAGAGCAGCGGAGAGCAACCTCCCCGTACGAACGTCTGCATATTTATGAGTTTTTTCCATACTAGGGGCATCATATGTACTGTTTTTTGCTGCCAATCGCTTGAAAATCTTATAGTTGTTCCCATTTAAAACACAAACTTTTAAAAAATGAACTGTATACGATTTTAAAAATAGGCATATAAAATACATGTATATATAGTAGGGTAGGATATGGCAGCATCTGGCAACTCAATCACCCACGCTAGCAACACCTGGCAGCCCCACCGCCCACGCATGCTCAGTATGGACGCACGGGACTCTTCACTTCATTCTGCTACACCGGTGTAGCAGAATGAAGTGAAGCGTGCTACACCGCCACTACACTCACCTGCCCACGTGTACCCAAGTGTCCCGCCACTGTACGTCCTGTATAACAATATACTTGTAACTGAGTTACCTAAGAGCTGAGTTCACCCTGTGCCTACAGTAGGAGTAGAAAATCTACTACACGTCCTTAAAGGGAATTACAGAAGATGTCAGTCATGCTCAGCTCTTGGTGAGGGAAACAAATAAATGTATTGTTAACGGAGAAAGAATTACATAAAGATAACAGATGATAAAAGTGTAACAGCAGGTATGCGAGCTACTGTCAACGTTGACCTACTATTAGTGAAATGATAGTGTGTATATATGATTATAACCTATAGAAAATTTCACAAAAAAAGTTACTCTGTCCGTCCGAATATATAATTATCTATAATCTATAATTTTTTTGTGGATTATACTACTTTTGAAAGAGGTCTGACGAAAACAAAAATAGATTCTTTTAATTAAGTAGCTAGGCCGAGCGAGAGTTATCATTAAAATTATTAGTAGGTTAAATATATTATGTGTCATTATGTATATATCTTTAAGGGATGTATTGTACAGTCTTGGTAAATCTGCAGCAACTGATATCTCCAAACTATTACAGGCAACAACAGGCCACTATTATATTCGTTAATTAATCTGGCATTGTTTCCTCCATGGCATAGTACTATCCTCTTTATGTTATCTGATTGTGAATGTCCTCATCAGTTATCGTAAAACAAGGAGTTGATATGATGGTACACTGGTGAGAGACCTATTCCTCTAATACGTTATAGGTTAAAGACCCTGTGATCGTGTATGAAATTTGGAGGCTTCTAATTCCTCCTGACCATGCCACGAAACAAGCTCCTTCCATATAGATGGTGTTCCGTAGCAATATTTGAAGGACTCGTGTATCTCAGGGACCCTGTGATGTAGTCAGAAAATTGGAGGAAAATGAATCCTTCAAACATTGTCACGAAACACCATCT
The DNA here is from genome assembly GCA_033782935.1 of Petrolisthes cinctipes. Classification (NCBI taxonomy): domain Eukaryota; kingdom Metazoa; phylum Arthropoda; class Malacostraca; order Decapoda; family Porcellanidae; genus Petrolisthes; species Petrolisthes cinctipes. Next base: position 102,756 of record JAWQEG010000645.1, read on the forward strand.
ATAGAGGAAGAGCTTGTTTCATGGTATAGTCAGGAAGAATCAGAAGTCACCAAGTCTCCTACACGATCACAGGGTCCTTAAGGTTAAGTTAGGTATAGGTTTGGTTATTGTTAGGTCAGTTAAATTTGGTTAGGTTAAGGTTAGTTTATATTAAACTAACCAAAACTATAGTAGAGTAATATATAATAATATCTCTCTCTCTCTCTCTCTCTATATATATATATATATATATATATATATATACACACAGAGAGATTTATATCAAACCCATGACTGAAAATGTGCATTATCATAAACATGTTGTAAATACCAACAATGTTTCAATCCACTGCATAAATTATCATTATTGTTAATATCTACAAGAGTGTAAATTGTGCTGTATCTGTTATGTGTGTTGGTGTGTATACTGTATGTTGCTATGGGACGAGTAGCGTGGACGGTGGAATGTTGGCAACTGCTTTGTGTGGCCAGCCTCCAGTGTTGCCAGTATCACCAGTGTTGTGTTGGTGGAGGTAATGTGTGACAGCTACCTCTTTATACACACCGGTATTGACTTAGTAAGCGACGGTGAGTGTTGGAGTTTGTGATGGGTTGGTTACCAGATGGTGTTTCTATGAGAGATCCCCTGAGTGGTAAAGTGCCCAGACGAGTGTTAATTCGTACAAGTGCTATTGTCTGCAAAATATTCCTTCCCGACAGAGGCTCCAGTAGTGCTCATTGTACAGTACATCATGTAAAGTTTATGGATAATATTAATCGTTGCCTTCGTTCAATAATCGGTAATAACAATTGTACAGTCATGAACACTGGCAGATCAAGACTTAAATAAGATCGTAAGTAATTGATGCCAGCGATCGTCTTAATCAGTGGTTCTTATTAACCTTTTTACCCCTATGACCCACCGACATATTCCTGCCAGCTGCTGGGCAGTGCTGTGATCCCCTTGCACAGGAGGGGGGGGCAAGAGAAGCGAGCCTATGCAGCAGGGGGAATTTTTTTTTCGAAATATGAGCAATCATAGGTGCAATTTGAAGCTACTTATAAAGGAAAATTTTACAATTTGTATTTCTTAAAAAAAAAAAAAAAAAAAAAAGTTAACAATACAAAAAACAATTTTCCCCCAACCCTTCGTGACCCCCAGAAAAAGAAAAAAAAAATGACCCCCTTGGGGGTCACGACCCTCAGGTTATTAAGAACCGCTGGTCTTGAGTCTAAATGGACAAAACACGGCATTGTTTTCATTTTTTCTTAAAATCTGGGAGTGAAATTTGTCCATTGATGCAAGGGGGGGGGGGGGCGTGGATGAAAAAAAAGTTACTAGAGGGAGCGTGATAGTGAAAAGGTTAAGTACCACTAGTCTAGACAGAAATAATGCTGTGAAATCATGGACTCAGCACTGTCAGCAGATGATAATCTATCTCTCTCTCTCTCTCTCTCTCTCTCATGTTAAAAATGGCTACAAACAATACTGATAAAATGGGAGACAATCTACCAACAATATATACTTGTGTGCATGGTAGAATAACAGTAATTATTCTACCAGTAGTTATTATACCATCCGTGTGTGTGTGTGTGTGTTTTATAATCTATCATATAGATATTTCTATCGATGTGTAAGAAAAATGATTACCTTAGCTATCATGTGTTAGTGTTTATGGGTGTTCGAGTTTGTCCATACATATATACACAATAGCCTTCTTAATTTATTTTTCCCAACGTATAATCATGAGCTGCTGCATTCTTATATACCATTACATGTGACCCTTCTGTTATTTATTTTCATCCCCTTCTTCCTTCTACCCTATAATACACTGTAAATATATTCTACCTTGCTCCTCAGACAGACAGACCCCATTCCATCCACGCTTCTTTAATGTACACTGTCCATCCAATCCCTCTTCATCTCATCCATAAATACACAATACTATTATTTTATTTTCCCACTGTAAATCCCCTAATGTTTACGCTCCTTTCACACACTACTATATTCTAACGATCATTACCAACCTAAACAAGAGTGAGCTTTTGAATTGTTATACCACTGTAACCCCTCTGATGTTTACACCCCCAACTTTTCCTTCCTTTAATCAGGTGTACAGTACCATGGCGTCGTCTGTATGTGTAGTGGGCGCGGGGGTGATTGGGTTGACGACGGCCACACTACTACAGGATGCTCTACCCGCTGGCTCCTCGGTAACACTGGTAGCAGACAAGTTCACCACAGACACCACGAGTGACGGCGCTGCGGGAATCTACCGTCCCGGCAAATACTTTCAGGGACCTAGTGAACAAATGACCAAGTACATAAATATATGCTGTAGGCTACTGGAATTATAGCTCAAGGGGACCCAATGAATCAATGACTGAAGGGGCCCAAGGAAACTGTAATATCATACTTCTAGGGACCCACTGAAAATGTGATAACATAGTTTATTGGGCCCAACTGAAAATATGATATCATAGCTCTAGGGACCCACTGAAAATGTGATATCATAGCTCTAGGGACCCACTGAAAATGTGATATCATAGCTTATACTCGTATTGGGCCCAAACGAAACTGTGATATCATAGTTTATAGGGAGCCACTGTAACTGTGACCAACGAACAGGTACTTAATTAATAGCTGCAGGAACCCATTGAAATTGTGATATCATGGCTTAGGGACCCAGTGAAGATATGACTAGAGGTGTTGCTGGTTTGTGTATGCTGTTTAAGGTAATATATCTTATTCATAACCACTACTTGAAGGACGGTACAGTTTGGGTGTAGCTTTATGCCATGTATGTTAGGGAATGGGTTACCTTCTTGGGGGTTTGAGTTTGACACGTTGGAGAGTTTTAAGCGTCTTTCCTGCTGCTGTGAATTTGTTTTTTAATGTTTCCGTGTTGTTGGTGCCTGTAGGGTTACTTAGATAATAATAATAATAATAATATATATATATCTAGGGACCCGTTAAAGGAGGGTCAAATCTACGAAATTATTCATACACACAAACCTTTCTTGGGGGGGGGGGGGAAGAGGTATAGAATCATGTTTGTGAAAGTGCTGCATGGGTAGAATTATTTTATACGTGTGTTTATTACCTTCAACTATACCAACCAATAATGTAGTGTTCTGTACAGGCCTTCAGGTACAGTAGGCAAAAATAGTATTGGAACCACTCTTACATTGAAGTTAGATATAGGGGAGTTAAACTACTTTTGAAAACACCCTTATTGGAAACACCCTTGCATTGAAATTGAAAACACCCTTACATTGAAGTTAAATATAATTATCCAAAGGGGAGCTCCAATATGTTTTTTGCTGACTGTATATTCAGGTGTGCCCATGCATATTGCACATGTGTTGAAATGATTGATTTAATTGTAGAGAAAATAACTTGTCATGTACATCATCGTCATTATACACCATTAAAAGTCATGTACATTATCGTCATTATACACCATTAAAAGTCATGTACATCATCGTCATTATACACCATTATATACCCCCACCACCACCACACAAACACTTGCTGTAGCCTCCACAAACCCACACCACCCACTACACTTATACATGGCAAAACACCCATAGATGCCACGGAACATCAAAACAACACCCAATACACGATACCATACACAAATACTATCATCTCTTACACCCTGCCCACCCCAAACCAGTCTCCAGAAATATACCCATACCCAAATCACCCACCAATCCATCCAGAAACTTAAGAACAACACCCTACTGCATGCACAATCCCCTGACATCCACTCATCAGAATCCTCCCTTCCCCGTGAGGACAGAGTCCACCTGGCCAGGCTGCGATGTGGCCACCACCCGGCCCAGCTGGATGGAGCTATTGTAGATACCTGTCCGGGATGCAACACAGCACCCCATTCTAGTAAACACATTATGGAAGATTGCAACGCACACAACGACACTCGCCTCTCCCTTACAACCATCATCACCACTCCACAACCATCATCACACACACACCTGACCCACTACCACTACCCCACAGCCACCACACATTCTCCCCTACAACCACCATCACCAGCACCCCACAACCACCACACACACGACCCCGATCTCATACAACCATCACAATCACTCCACAACCACCTCACGCTCCCCCCTACAATCACTACTACCACACACACACATACACCCGACCCACTACTACCACCATCTGAAATAACCACCTCTATACCACCACACGCTCCCCACTACCACCACCATCACCAACCACCTCTACCACTCTCCTTCAACAGACAATGGCTCGAGGTCTCCTATAAGCACTACAAGAAGATACTCAACTCCGAGGATGCTACCGAGGCTGGAGTTAGGGCTGTTTCGGGCTATTTATTCTCCAACAAAAATCCCGAGATTTGCCAGGTAGGTGAGAGAGAGAGAGAGAGAGAGAGAGAGAGAGAGAGAGAGAGAGAGAGAGAGAGAGAGAGGGAATATGAATGTACTGTACAATATTATAGTTTTTTTTATTCTGATCACTAATATTTGTGATGATATTTTACTCAAACACACATTCTCTCTCTCTCTCTCTCTCTCTCTCTCTCTCTCTCTCTCTCTCTCTCTCTCTCTCTCTCTCAGTCCCCCTTGATGAAAGACATAATAGACGAGTATCGAGAATGCACCCAAAACGAACTGGACTTACACGGTCAAAAGTATGGGATCTTCTGCAACACTCTGGTAGTCGAATGTCGCCGCATGCAGCCCTTCCTCATGGACAGGTATGTATGTATGTGTGAATGTATTGTATGTAACTCAGTATTCAACCGTGTCTCCTATTACTACCACCAAAGAGTATAAGAACTACTACTATTATTACTACTACTATTACTACTACTACTACTACTAATATTACTACTACTACTACTACTACGACAACTACAACTACTACTAATGCAACAACTATTACTACAACAACAACAACAACTACTTCAACAACAACAACAACTACTACTACAACTATAACTACTACTACTACGACAGGTTCAAGAGGAATTGTGGTGTTGTGAGAAAACAACACGTGAACAGCCTTGAGGAGTTAGCAGACGAAGGATGTTTTGATTTGGTGTGTAACTGCTCGGGTCTAGGGGCCAATGTCCTTGCCAATGATCGCAACGTTACACCAATAAGAGGACAAGTTTTCAAGGCAAGTACCTCATATTTTGTTTACTCTCGATCCTTGAGTAATGAATTGTGTGTGTGTGTGTGTTCTTAAAGTATAATGTGTGTGTGTGTGTGTGTGTGTGTGTGATCTGTTCTTAAAGTATAATGTGTGTGTGTGTGTGTGTGTGTTCTTAAAGTATAATGTGTGTGTGTGTGTGTTATTAAAGTAGAATGTGTGTGTGTCCTTGGTGAATAATTACCTCCATCCACTTACTCCATATCACATGCAGCTCCTCGTATGTAATTAAGTCTCAAATAACCAACACCAGTTCACCCAGTGCAAGAAGAGGGTACATGAGTGGCTCGTTGTGTCCTGTATGCAGCGTGAATAGATGGGTAAATGAACTTAGGAGGGGAATGCACTTTGGTACTACATTAGAGTGCCTCGATTCCTCCAAAGTATGTCAGGAAACGGGGCTAGCTAGATGAACAAATAAAATGATAATGGTGGATTGTTGCTTGGAATAACTTTAGATGAATCAGCTGATGTTCTATATTTACCACCAATACTGTACTTATACCCCTGAGAAACAATGTATATTTTTACTCACAGTAACAGCTGAGGGAATCACAAAGTCACAAGGTCAGTCAGGACATCCAATACAACAATGTGATGTAGGTTCGATCAATTATTATTCCAGTATATGAAGGGTTTGTGATTCTGGCCTCCTACTCATTGTATACTGCATTGTATTTAATTAAGGGGGAAATACACTTTTGGTATATTGGAGTGCCTTGATTCCTCCAGAGTATGCCAGGAAACAGCAGAAGAGCAAAAATAATGGTGTTCTGTTGCTTGGAATAGTGTGGAGGATTCATTTACTTCAGATTTACCAACACAAAACTTCCCCCTTAAGGGATCCTGTGATGTAGTCAGAAAATTGGAGATGAATTAGTCCTCCAAATATTGCCACGAAACACCAACCATATGACAGGAGCTTGTTTCATGGGATGGTCAGGAGGAATTAGAAGCCTCCAGTTTTCATACTCGATCACAGGGTCCCTTAAGGTGATAATATAATATGCTGATTCTTTTAATATTATGTTTGGACACACACGACCTCTCTCTCTCTCTCTCTCTCTCTCCTCCGACCATGTTAACTTGAGCATACGGAACTGCTTTTCGCTTCTTTTCGTTGTGTGTGTGTGTGTTTGCTGATTTTATGATAACTACATTGATCTGCTGGTGTGTGTGTGTGTGTGTACTGGTTTATATTTAGTGCATTGCTCTGCTTGTGTGGTTTATTTATCAATCATGTAGTTCTCCCTTATATAATATTATGATCCTATCTTTTATAGCATCAGAGATCTTATGGAGGATTAGAATCGGTTTGACTCACATGACACACATTAAGGGGGTGCGGGAATAGAGGGACAGGCTGGGGGGGGGGGTTAGGGGGGGTGCGAGGGTTGTTTGGGGGGGTTTTGGGGGGTGCGGGAGTAGGGGGACAGGCTTGGGGGTTAGAGGGGTGCGAGAATAGAGGACAGGCTTTCTACCCACCCCAAGCCTCATGTCCCCCTATTCCCGCACACCTCCCCCAGTCCCCCCCCCACCCCAAGCCTGTCCCCTACTCCCACACCCCCCAAAACCCCCCCAAACCCCCGCACCCCCCTACATTGATTCCTCCAGTGAATATTATTTATCAGGAAACATCACCACCAGCAGAGTAAACCAAAATCTAATGGTGGTGTCCTGCTGCTTGGAATAATTTTTGAGGAATCAGTTGCTCCAGATTTACCAACACTGTAATACCAAGCAAGCAGCCAGTCAACTCACCTTAATTATCTCTCACCCCTCATTTACCCTCACACCTTATATCCCTCATACCACACATCCCTCACACCACACATAACTCACACCACACATCCCACACACCACACATCCCTCACACCACACATAACTCACACCACACATCCCTCATTAAAATTAAAGGTTAGTGAGTCTTTCAAATATTGTCACGAAACACTACCTATAATGAAAAAAGCTTGTTTCGTGGCACAGTCAGGAGGAATCAGAAGCCACCAAGTCTCATACATGGTATCTTTTCATTTCCTGCCAGCTTCGGCTGGAGGGAGTGGTGGGTGGGGAGGAGCCTTCTTCTTTGCTATACTTTCCCTCACTCTTGTAGGTTAGATAGAATAGCAAAATCAAGCAGCCTCGTAAGGACCAGTAGGTCTGTTGCTGTTTGAATGTTCTTTGTATTCCTTTGTAATTACGAAGTCCTTAAGTGAAGATTCTCTTGGTGATGAACTGGAGGGCTACTGATGCCTCCAAGCTATGCCAAGAAACATTTGTAACTTTGAGTTCGTCTGTTTCCTGGCATAGTTAGGAGGAATAAGTAGCCTTCCAATTTACCAAAAAGAGAATTTCCCTTTAACTTTCCTTTTAATTTCTATCCATGCATGCAGGTTCGCGCTCCGTGGATTAAAAACTTCTACTACTACGAAAACGAGACATACATTATCCCCGGCATGGATCTGATCACCCTTGGAGGCACAAGGCAGTTCGATAATGACAACTTAGAGGTCTCTACTTGGGATGCCAGCGGAATCTGGCAAAGCTGCGTCCAAGTTATGCCCAGTCTGAAGGATGCTGAGGTGTGTAACACTGTGTTTGAGACGAGTGTGTGTTACAGAGGAGACTTTGCTTGTGTGTGTGTGTGTGAGGAGAAAGATAAGGGAAAAGTGTGTGCGATACAGAGGGGAATGTGTAAGAGAGAGAGGAGAAAGGTGAGGGGAAAATTGTGTGTGCGAGTGTGTGAGACAGAGGGGGCTGTGTGTGTGTGTGTAAAAATGCTGAGGTAGCCTGCATGCTTCCCGGTACAGCTGCACAAATTATACAAGTTTCGATACACATAAGGTTGACAAAGGAAAATAAATTGTGATATACAACTTCTACCATCCAGTATAGATAGAAACGTGGATGAGATTCCTTTGACCATAAGTTTAGCAGAAAGTTTTTAATTGATTACAAGTAAGGTTTCACCCAATAAATAAATAAATATATAAATACTGTGTTGGTGCAATGGATAAGAATAAGGGGGACATACAGTTTGGGTACATTGAAGGGCTACTGATTCCTCCTAAATATGCCAGGAAACAGCACCAGATTAACATATAATATGATGGTGTCCTGTTGCTTGGAATAGTTTGGAGGAATCAGTTGCTCCAGATTTGCCAGCACTACTACACCCCCTTAATTAATGACTACCACACCCACTCTATTCCTACATACAGGTGGTGAGGCAGTGGGTGGGACTGAGGCCATACCGTCCTTCCGTCAGGGTGGAGAAAGAGTTGATGGACTTTGGTGGAGGCAAGACGCTCAAGGTAATAATAAGGAACTTTAGGTTGTGAATGAAGAACCAAAAAAGTATACATTTTCTCGCATTTTTTAAAGGGAATAAATAGTAAGCTATACTATTGATTTATATTATCTCATTTTTTGTTAGGGGGTTGGAATTAAAATCTTCACACATACTTACTTACATTTACGAGCCATCATAAGTATCCACAGGTCTGCTGCTTCGAATAGCTTGATGGAGTATTGAACCAGCCCCATGTACACTCGCAAACCAAAATATGTATCCAGGCTTGCTTCGAATAGCCTGATCGAGTATTAAGCTAGTTCAAGCACATATGTAATAGGATAAGGGTTGTAATTGGTTCACTAATATGTCAAATGATTCGAAACTTCAACATGACCTGGATACAAATTTTGGATTGCGAGTGTACAAAGTATGAGACAGCTGTAGAATAAGCGTTTTAATTGGTTCACTGGAATGTCAGATGATTCGAAACTTCAACAAAGCCTGGATACATATTATGGCTCTTGACTGTACATACATGATCATTCTGTTGACTGACTGGTTGGTGTTACATACAGGTGGTCCATAACTACGGGCACGGCGGGTACGGTGTCATGTCAGCACCGGGTTCCTCTATGTACGCTGTCTCCCTTATCTGTGACTTCCTCCAACATCATCAATACCACAGGGCCAAGCTGTGATAAGGGAAAAATTATCACCACCACCACCAGCAACACCAACACCATGCAGCAACATCAACACTACCACCAAAGGCCCAAGCTGTAATAATTAAGGGGTAGTGAAATGTTGGTGATATAACTGGAGCTATATACTAATTCCTCCACCACTACCAACACAGGGCCAAGCTGTAATAAGAGAGTAATTAATTATGAGGGTATGTAGCCCAGTGTGCTTGAAACTGTACTTGTCTATTTTCTGGCATGCACCTGCAGTTTGGAGGAAACATGCAGACTGGCAACCTACAACTAAATCAAACACAACATACAGATACACTTCACAATAAAGGTTATCTGTAGACAATCATGATTATAGCTAAGGAGGAGCCTCTTCTTCGACTATACACCACCACCATTATCATACTATTTAGTCCAAGGACGTACTGTAAACAAAAACATGTTATAATTTTTTTCTCCTCGGGTGAACAAAATGACCTAAGGACACCGTGATCGTGTATAAAAATTGGAGGCTTCTGATTCCACCTGACAATGAAATGAGCTTCTTCCATATATTGTAGGTTGTGTTTCGTGGCAATATATGAAGGACTCATTTGCCTTCAATTTTCTTACTACGTCACAGGGTTCCTTAAGGGGAGATTCTCTTGTTGGAAAATTGGCAGGCTACTGATTCCTCCTTAATATGCCAGAAATCAGACACCTGCACTTCACAAGCAAAACAAACTCCCCTTAAATGAAGTTAGTTCGTCGTGGTAGAAATTGAAAGGCTACACTGCTGAAAAAATAAAGGTGAAGGGGGGGGGGGGTAGTATGAGACTGACTATATACATAAAGGCACACCTATCACAAAACACATTTAAACTATAGCTCTCTCTCTCCACACATACTTTACACACTTATTGAGTATGATGTTCTATATATATATATATATATATATATATTGTTACGGTGTGATATATCTTCACTATGTCACATCGTCATTATGTTTTAGTAGAGAGGTGTCAACATCTTGACTATTTGTTAGAAGATGTCACTACTCTATATTGTTGTATCCAGTTGATGTTATTGTATTGTAGTTCCAGGTTGTCTTTATAATGTGATACAGTATGTAACTTATGAAGATATTGTAGAAGGGGGGGTAAGAAGAATAAAGATAGGGAAGATAAGGAGAATAACATTTGGTTTAAGATAACAAGGTTAAATAAAGCTTTGAGACCTTTAAAGCCTTGAGTTTGATTGGCTCCTCTTCCTCCAGCAGATAATTAGTCTGATTACGTGCCTCAGTCTACCCGGGGCTGGGGAAGTATAATATATATATATATATATATATATGAATGATTCATATTGACAAGTATGTTGTGTGGGTGGGAGGTAAAGACAGGATAGAGCTTTGAGTTATTTTATTACTCTTACGTTTCGGACTACACAGAGTCCATCTTCAGAGAGAAATGACATAGAGAAGAGGGTACCCCGAGATATATATACCGGTGGTGGCCTACATTGCACCTGCCACTCCTTAATCTCACCTGACCTCACTTCACCTCACCCCCTCCTTTCTTTTATACTCCAGGGCTATACTGGCTGAGTATCTACACCACTTCATAAACCCTTCTCTATGGTTTTGAACATTTTTTGTACAAATGCTATATGAACATAAAGCTGACGTAAGGAAGCACAACACAGCTAATTCATTGGTACTGCATATTGAAGAATGTAATAATTTACCCAGATGGGAGGATTCATCAATCATTCATAGTGGTTTGGATAAGAAAATGAGGAAAGCATTGGAAGCAGCATACATTTGTACAAAAAATGTTCAAAATCATAGAGAAGGGTTTATGAAGTGGTGTAGATACTCAGCCAGTATAGCCCTGGAGTATAAAAGAAAGGAGGGGGTGAGGTGAAGTGAGGTCAGGTGAGATTAAGGAGTGGCAGGTGCAATGTAGGCCACCACCGGTATATATATCTCGGGGTACCCTCTTCTCTATGTCATTTCTCTCTGAAGATGGACTCTGTGTAGTCCGAAACGTAAGAGTAATAAAATAACTCAAAGCTCTATCCCGTGTTTACCTCCCACCCACACAATATATATATATATATATATATATATATATATATATATATATATATATATATATATATATATATATATATATAAGGAAAAATACTTTGATCCTTATCAAATAGGCGCAAGTAAGTGTGGCATTTAATATGACCCTCTCACACAGGTTACTTTTTAGTGGACGGTGGCTGCCACTGTTTTGTGGCGAGAAATGAAACATATTTGTTTCTATGGAAGCCTGTACTCGATCTTCGTTGAGAGAACTTGTAACAGCAGCTGGGGGGAAAAAGTATATCTTACTTTACGAGAGAGAGAGAATGCTTTAATGATGAAACATGTCTGCTTATCTTACCTCCACTTTCTCTCCAGTTTCGTCATTTTTCACCTTCTTGTAGAATAGTTCTTCATCCTTAACAACAATGGGTCTACATGCCTTGCGGAAGTTGGCTTTTTCCCCTTTGGTACATACAGTGGGGGGCCACACACCCTTCAGAAGATACTGATATATGAAATCAAATGACACGTGCGGCATTGTCGACAACACTCAGGACACTGACAGCAAACTGTTAAGTATAATTATCCTTTGTGGCTCGGTTGGTTTCGTTCCGCGATCTCAGTTTCAAATGCGTAGACTATCAAGTTCGAGTCCACAAAGGATAGTTGAATTGGAATTGAATTCAAGAAATTCGTTTCTACGTTCGTTTATACTCTAACGACCAGGGATTGCTAATGACAGTTTCTTGATAATTCATATGTCTCATTACCTCCTAATCCTTCCTAAGTGTGGGAGTACTTATTTCACAGGAGGGAGTATATTTTCCATATGGAATAATGACTGGGGGATTACTTTTACCATAATGAATTTGTACTGGGGAGTACTTATTTGGGGGGAGTGCTTATCCAATATGACACCGGGTGTCGACAGCATCCCGCCACCAAACAGTGGCAGCCACCGTCCGTCCACTGAAAAGTGCTCGTGAAAGAGAAAATACTAATGAAGTCGACGCAATGTATCGTTTACTGACATGTTGAAGATTCCTATAACATACAAGAAATATAAGCCAATATAACACACTCCACTAAATATATGACACGAAAATATAAAAATACGACAAAATAAAGAAGAAATTGTAAGTGATGATGAATGTTTACAGGTTTGAAGTCGAGGTTTGAACGGAGCGGTGTAAACATAAGACTGAACTACATTGCTGTTCCTCTAAAAATGGCTAATTTAGAGCAAGATCCAATGCTCCAGGACGATGATGTGAGTATATTGTTCTATGAAATGCACTGCTTTATCCATACATAGGTAAATTATTGTGAAGATGGTAAATAAAGATATAATATTAGTGTGAAGTGATGGCAGGTTGGGTGAGTCGTCATTGTACAGTGAACTAGACATTTTTTCATTTATTGTAATAGGACAGGAATAGTAAAGGTTGATGCTTTAAACGCCTTCTACTGCAATTACTCTCATTATTATTTAAGTGAATATAGCTGGTGACTTACAGCAAGCATTCTCATTGGGGTAACATTACTGTTATGAACATATTATTGGGTAAGGTAGTAAATGTATTAGTGTTAACCCGTATGTAGCATATAGTAAAATCTTAAGTAAATTGATAACAGTATTATTCTTGCACTCCCCATAGATTCTTAATTTCATATGATTCTAAAAACTTTGGAAAACATGTTTACTACTAAAAACTGCTGACTGTAATTGGCTTAATTTAAATTAATCTTCTACCTTGGCCAGCCTGCCATGCGAGAGGTATTGGCGATGGCATCTGACGACATCATCTCCCGTACCCGGTTACTGGAGAATGAGATTCGCATCATGCGTCTTGAACAGAACCGCATCACACACGAGATCCAGAACCAACGAGACAAGATCCGTGATAACTCGGAGAAGATCAAGGTCAACAAGACATTGCCTTACCTCGTCTCCAATGTTATTGAGGTGTGTAGACAGTGATACTTGGGAATTTGAGATTTCTTGAGTTTTAAGTATGTACATTAGCAACTGAGATAAACGTCTCATTGTACTGTAACCCTATTCCATACACATTTTTGTCATTTCATAGCCATTTGCCAGTTATAGATGAAATGGAAAATAATTCATGTCATCTGATCTGAGTCATAACAACCTTATTCCTTTTATTTATTGGTAATGTATAGTATTACTTAAGTACAGTTACCGGTACTGAAATTGAAAGAATGTGGAAAAACACTATAATGACTGAAAGGCTGAAGAGATGTGAAAGACGATGTTGTGAATGATACATGTCTTAAATTAACAGATCTTAGACGTGGACCCCAACGAATACGGTGAGGAGGACGGGGCCAATGTGGACCTGGACTCCCAGCGGAAAGGCAAGTGTGCTGTCATCAAGACCTCCACCAGACAAACCTATTTCCTCCCCGTCATTGGTCTGGTTGATGCTGAGACCCTCAAGCCCGGAGACCTGGTGGGAGTCAACAAGGATTCCTACCTCATCCTTGAGACTCTTCCTGCAGAGTATGATTCACGAGTGAAGGCCATGGAGGTGGACGAGAGGCCCACTGAGCAATACAGTGATATTGGAGGCTTGGACAAACAGATCCAGGAACTGATTGAGGCTGTGGTCCTCCCAGTCACACACAAGGAAAGATTTGAGAACTTGGGTAAGTTATATGCTTTCTATCTCAAAAGGACACAGGGACTTTCATTTGTCAGGCCATTTGATATGTAAATGTTTAATCAATCCACATGTAGGTGGATAAAAAAATAAGCTGTATGTCCTCCTCAGTTCTGTAAGGTATCAATAAGATGAAGTGGAGTCCTCATATTTGCAAGTTACGAGAATGAATTAAATATGGAAAGATTATCAGTAGACATTGTCTGATTTTATGAAGATATCCGAGCTCAGAGTTTGGTGGAAATGATGGTATAGTCTCTAGGTCTCAGACGGTGTACCCTTTATCGCCACCCTTGATTCTTGATGGGACTGTATTGGAGGGGTCTTAGAATTTGGTTGTTCTGGGAGATACATTTGATGCCAAGCTGACTTTTGAGAAGCATTTGCGGTCAATCTCGAGGTCTGTCTCCCAAAAGTTGGGTATTATGCATAGAGCTTGGCGTGTGTTCGGAGATCACTCTTTGTTACTGCCGTGTTTTAACTCCTTTGTGTTGCCTTTGATGGAATACTGTTCTCCAGTATGGTGTTCAGCAGCTGACAGCCATCTCAAGTTGCTGGATAGGATTGTTTCTATTGCTAATTTTCTTACCGGCGGTTCACTTGATTGTAATTTGAGTCACCGTCGTTCTGTTGCATCATTGTGCATCCTCTTAACTCGTCTCTGCCACCTCTGTATGTTCCAGCTCGTGTCACTCGTGGTGCATTGGCCTCCCATAGGTTTGCTTACGTATTGCCGCGCTGTAGAACCTGTCAGTACAGTCGATCATTTGTCCCTAGGTCGGAGTCTCTGTGGAATGGCCTTCCTGAATTTGTCTTTGATGGTGTAGGACTGGCTGGCTTCAACAGTAGGGCTAATATGTTTTTATTGAGCTAACTGCTCATCTTTCATTCTCTAAGCTGTCTTCTTTCCTTCAGGTTGGATTCATGGGGCTGGGGTCCTCGGATCGATAGATGCTTGCATTCTCTCCCAGCTTTGTGTCTCTGGCTATTTTAATAATAATAGTACAGTACTAAATTTACATTATTTACTTTTTCAGGTATCCAGCCACCCAAGGGAGTATTGTTGTATGGTCCACCAGGGACAGGCAAGACCCTGCTGGCCCGTGCCTGTGCTGCCCAGACCAAATCCACTTTCCTCAAGCTTGCTGGTCCTCAGCTTGTCCAGATGTTTATTGGAGATGGAGCAAAGCTGGTGCGCGATGCCTTTGCCCTGGCCAAGGAGAAGGCTCCGGCCATCATTTTCATTGATGAGTTGGATGCCATTGGTGAGGAAATAACATTGAAATTACAGTACAGTTTCTTGTATTACTATAATAATTTTTTTTTTTTTTTTTTTATTCAATCCAGGATACTATTCTAAGGTACAGTACTAGTTTCTTACTTCAAAGGAGTTGTAACTTTCAATTACATTATTATTCACAGCATAATTAATTTTTGTGTAAACTTCATTGTAACGGTAACCTTAATTCAGTGTGGCTAAACCCAGGACTTCACACCTTTACAGATATTCTGGAAGTTTGACTATACTGCACTTCTCACTTCAACCCTTCATATCATTGTGGTTTGCAGGTACCAAACGCTTCGACTCCGAGAAGGCCGGAGACAGGGAGGTTCAAAGGACCATGTTGGAGCTCCTCAATCAGCTGGATGGCTTCTCCTCAACCACAGACATTAAGGTGATAACATATTGAAATTGCCAAATTTTACAACTGGCCAATGAAATGGCAGACACAAAAGTAAAAAATAATGATAAAATTTATGTCCCTTATTACTCAATATAGAAATGTAAGGCAGGGTTACTTTAGCTAGATCATTTAAAAGAGGTGAGACAACCATCTCCAGAATTGGCATGTCATAAGCATAAAACTTCCCAGCCACCTCCAAGATCCTTGATCACCCCTTTGGACCCCAGACACTCCATTTGTATTCTTTAACTGTCCCTTCTTTCCCTCTATTTCCTTCGTACTTGCTCCCCCCCGTCCACCACCTTCTCCATCATCCTACAGGGTCATCCAGGCCTAGAGTAGTCATTTTTCATCTTTATTTCAATTCTAACCCACTATATCAGAAAAACAGATGATGATGACAAACTGAAGAATTTAGTATTTTTTCTCCATTAATTATGAGTAGACCTGTCCACTACCCATCGCTGGCAATTGCAAATTTTTGATTGGTTTCATTTATCCATTTCAATATTGAAAAGAAGTTAAACCTACCCATACTATTCCCCCCAAGTGTTTACAAAATTGTTAATACTGTTCATTAATTTTTCCTCAGGTGATTGCTGCCACCAATCGAGTGGACATCCTGGATCCTGCCCTGCTGCGGTCTGGCCGTCTTGACCGAAAGATTGAGTTCCCCCACCCTAACGAGGAGGCTCGAGCCCGTATCATGCAGATCCATTCCCGTAAAATGAACATATCATCCTGCGTCAACTTTGAGGAGTTGGCCAGATCAACAGATGACTTCAATGGAGCACAGTGCAAGGCTGTGTGTGTAGAGGCGGTGAGTTTTAAGTTTTATGATATTTGTGTATTCTTATATACAGTTGTTGTCATTACCTTCTTGTATTTATACACCATGGAGTCAAGCTTGTACCGTAACATCCCATCTTCTTTATTCATTGTATCATACTGTACTTATCTTTTGAATATTAATGCTTTTTGGACACATCTTCATCCAGTAACTGATTCCAGTAATCAACAGCTGTACTGGAATGATGTATTGCCTTTCATCTTTGACGCTGTTTAAGACAGCCTTCCTCACATAGTATCCCTACATCAGTATGACACTGATCTGACCCCTCTGTAATGATAGTTGTTTTAATGTGTGTACTGTAGACTATTGTAACATTGTTTTTTCTCCAGGGTATGATAGCACTTCGTCGACAGGCCACCACAGTCACTCATGAGGATTTCATGGATGCCATCATGGAGGTCCAGGCCAAGAAGAAGGCTAACCTTAACTATTACGCTTAAATCTCAGTGACTTCTCTTTAGTTTCTACGGTAGGGTAAAGTTGAGGGGGATTGTTGTATTTATAGGGCATGAAGGTTTAATGTCTAACAGCTGAATCTTGCCAAAATTGACAAACAATGAGTTGTTATTGTTGACCAACCCCTGCCCCATTTTGGGGCACGAGAACAAACAATGAGTTGATATGAATACTGTACAGTATATATTAGTGGACAATGTTTTATTTGATCAAGGTTCATATTATATTAATTCACATTTTATATCCTCATGCACCAGTTATGTTTATGGAAATTAGAAATAACACTTTCTGTCTGTGTACTTATTCATATTCTTGCATATTCTTGTACTGTATATCATAATCCATCTACAAGCTCATAATGACAAAATGTGTGAATCCAGCATTTTAAATGACTGTAGAATTCATCATACCGGTGCCTATATGCCTTGTCCACAATATTCCCTTGAGTGATAGTATATAGTTAAATGGATGAATGAGTAATAAAATACTGTATGTGTGTGTCAGATTAATAAATTGTGCTGAAAAATGTACTGGAGACTTCTCTTTTCCTTCACTGATATAATATTGAGTAATGTACTGTAAAATGTATGTTACATTCATGGTCTTAACTACCCCAAATGAGTGTACGAGTCTGGGTGGGTCATCATGGCTACAGTAAGTGGCATGAAGGAAATGATGGGGAAGCTGGAAATGTTAATTAGTCCTCTTGACTGCATTGAGCTTTGGGAAGGTTGTAGAACAGCTGGGGATATCAGACAGGTGGCAAGTCACCGATGAATGTGTTTAGTGCGAATAGGTGAAGGTTGGGCAATAGGGTTTTATTATGGGCATCCAGGCCTCGGCTTTAGGGAGTGGGCCTTGGGGTCGAGGGAGAGCCTGCTGGGTATGTTGGTGGTAAAATCTAACTAGGACTTTAACCCTGGATTGAAGATTACGACTGTTCCGAAACTGCGGCTATGGCGCCGGTACAACAACAAGCCTGCCGTTATGTTGGTTAGTACGTAACGAATAGGTACTGAAGTCACTGGGTACAGTGGGTAGTAATGTGGTCATCATTTCCCTGCATTCTTGAACTTCGTTTTGTTACAGAAAACTGATATTCCATGCACAACTTACGTAATCGTATGAATAATATTTAGTTTTCTGTTCACTCGCCTGTAATATGTAACAGTGATGCTTGCAAATGTAAATTCACCGAACTATTATTCTTATGTCTACAGTGCAAATTAAAGACTCCTGTGCTCTTTTATATACTCTACAAGCAAAATATATCACCAGCCAAAAATCGGTTTTCATTTGTTCCAATAATGTCAGATTTATATTATAATGAAAATACTTTAAAGTCTCGTAAGGTAAGCCATGATAAAGTATATTTCCTTACAATATGGTTCTGTTGAGATACTGTAAAACGATACAATATACAGGTTAAACAATACTCCTTGTGTGTTCTGTTGTCGTCCTGGTTATATTTAGAACAACTCCCTCTCGTATTAGAGTATTCGACAGAATAGAGCTGCCACCTGTGTTTCTTTGAAGCCCAATTGGGCTATTTTTAACGAGAAGTTGCGCGAATTTATTGGTTTCGCCTTGGCACATGCTGTAGATTGAACTCTGAAGATCTAGCTTATACTTTAAGTGTGGCAGCATTAAGAATAAAAATTGCAAGAGGAAGCTTATGTGATAATGATGGACCTACTAAATATCTTTAGCCATGGACGAGATTATTATAATGTACTGTACAGGGATATCTAATGCAGGCAAGCCCCTCGGTTGTGGTGACTTGGTTGGTGTATGTTTTATCACTGAGCTGGTGTCAATACGTATGACAATGTTTTCGATCTGGATTCTGTGGTTATAGGCCATAGTATACACTATATATAGGTACCATATCCTGTGATACCATATAGCCCAGGGTTTATTCTTAGGAAAATTTACAATTGCACAAACTCTAATGCGAGGCCCGAACGACCTAAACCAGTGGTTCCCAAACCGGGGAGCGCGGCTTTATGATTTATGTAATATGTATGATTGCATTATTTGGTAAGGTTAATGAAAATAAAAATATGTTCTGGTCAGCTATCAGTGACTTCTAATATGGTTCCTTCTTAGTTTATGACACCCTTGCCATGCAAATTCAAACAAAGTACAAATTTACAACTGCACAAATCTGGATTTACAACTGCACATTTTGAATTTACAACTGCACAAAAGGGGTACAGCTGCACGTTAGAATAAACCCTGATATAGCCAGTCATATTCCAGAGCATCCTTATAAATATAAGTACAAGTTAAGCATCACAAAGCGTATCTCCAGGTGATGAAAGTTTTTTTTTTTTATCATTACTTAATCAAGAGAGAGAGGAAGGGAGAGATATCTGAGATTGAACTCTCTGGCCTGTTGGCTATTTTTGGAAGAGTTTTATAAATAAATGCGTTGTCTGACACTGGTAACACTGGCTTACCACCACCAGCAGGGTCCCAGGCTCTCAGCTGATACAGTGAAGTTCGGCTGAGATAAAATATTTTCCATCCACGATTAGTTGTATATATAAGCGTAACTTAACGATTTTCTGGTGTCACATCATAGATAAACTCTCCATCTACGCATTTAGCTCCTTGGGTCAGCAATAAAACCCAATATAAGTGAATAATAGTAGTAACAGTAAGGAAGACCCGGGTAGCCTTAACCATGTCGTCTGCGTGTTTACATTTAGGAGCTCAGTTGCTTCCAGGGTTGCGTCCTGTTAGGTTGCGTCGCCTTGTCTCGTCAGCTTTTTCCACTATCAACGCCAAAATGGATCAGCGCGTCGTAACCCTCGATAATATGAACCCCCATGTGATAAAAATGGAGTATGCAGTCCGAGGGCCATTGGTCATACGAGCCACGCAACTCGAAAAGGAACTCCAAGCGGTAAGTCGGAAGTCCCACTAAAAAAACCTGTACCTGAGAATAACTTTTTACTGTTATACTTCTTTCTCTTAGATAACACATAATTATCGTATTTTTATATGTGGATATTATATACAGGTGTGATGGTATAATTGCTACGTTTATGCAGCATTTGAGTTTGTAGGTTTGATTTAAAACCCTTGGAAAAAAAGTGCGGTAAATGTTTTATTTTAGTAGTGCGAGACCCAAGCTGGAATGAAAGCTGGTGTTATAATAGTTGCCTTTATATAACGAAGGGTGTGATATTTCTGAAAAAACAGGTCTTTTTTCTGATTTTTCATATATATTGTTAATACTGTTCATATTTCCATGATATTGGGAGGGACTAAAAAGAAAAGGACATGTTCTGATATACAATAACCTTAGACTGTGTTTTATTATTCTTTATGGTATTTATTGGTAAACAATTAAGATTATATAGTCCAATTAGTATTACCATCCAGGGGTGGTGGCTGCTAGGCCTTTTTTGTTCAGAGGTAGATGATAGTTTGGTATTTATTTCCCTGATAACCTCACTGTACTTATATTGTGGGATGGCACTGGGTACATTATCAACATTAACTGGCCTGACATGAATTGGCAACCTCTATAGTCTTTCAGGCCAAACCTATTTACTAACACTATCCTGTAGCTACATACTTTATTATAGGAGAGGAAGGGGATCTCAGAAGAGTGAGAGAAATTACACAAAAGAAATATCTCTAATGACAACAGCATCAATAAAATATCTTCCCCAGTAATATATGCGGGAGATTTATGATTCATTTTCAGAACAGTTGTGTTGTCTAATATTTACCCTTCCATGTAAAACTGTTGAGGATTTCCATGCAAACAGCTGGACCCCTTTTGGAGAAAAATGACAAGCACAGTGGTTATAGAAAGCATGTCATTATGTTAGGTTATCTTATCATCTAATAATTATGATATGCAATCAAGGCTTGATAACAGATTGGGGGGGGGCAGTAGTGGCATATTTTATACCTCTTTCTCCCTGGGATGGTAGATATATTGATAACAATTGGTAGATAGGCATAGAGTTAATAAGCGAAAGTTAAAATATGTTATAATATTATGATGTTAGAAGTGTAGGCCTATACAGAGTTATGGTGTGTGAAAAGTCCAGAATCATGTCAGGCAGTGGATGCCAGATGAACCTTTGATTAGTATAGAGAGGCTAAGTTAGTCTTTATTATTAATCTACTTGGAAATGTATGCACATTCGGAGGCAAAAGTCCTGTCGCCTCACTAGGCGCTTCTTGAAGAATAACATCAAACAAACACAGTCACCAATCCCTCTCGGTCACCATACAGAATTGCATTATCCAAGGGGGCAAATTAATAAACCTCTATGGTTCTTCAGTTTCCGAGCCTATGAAGCTTATATTTTCATACTTCTTGACTGGGCAGACGTGGCGACAGGACTTATGCAGCCAACTGTACATATAAGTAGAGCTGATAGCGTTATGGAAAGTGAAGAAATAATCAAAGTAGATGAAATGTACAGATGTAGATTGGATTAGATATCATGGCCGTGGTCTGGTGTTCAGTGACTTGGCCTACAACCCAAGCTTTAGATATCCACTAAATCGTTCAGTGGGTGATAACACAGTGACCAATCTTTCACGTCTTGACTATAAATAGGCTATTGTCTCTAATAGAAGAAAGAGGCCCGGTTATCTGAATAATCTAACGAGGTGATAATTGGTGTACTCTAATAAATATTACATAAACCCATTTGCTTGTAGGTGTAATGAAAGCTGTAGGCTATTATATGTGTGGAGTGTAGCTTTTGTGCATCATGTGCGTCGTCTCTTATCTTGAGAACATTATGCGAGTGGAGTTGTTGCCAAAACCCGTGATGCTCTTTGCAGCTGTATACAGTGTGAGAGTATTTTCGTGTGACATAAAGAGGAGGGGAGGAGGGTAAAAGGACATACAGGTTTTTATATTATGTACTGTAACGCTTATCATGTGCCGAAATTCAAGGTAGTCCGGAAGACAAGTTGCTGAGGTTGCTCTGTATGTATTATCACGAACTATTATTATGACCACACATAAGGAGTAAATGGATTTAGAAAAAGTTTTCCTTTTTGTATTACACAATGGTGCCCTGTATATATGTACCGATAAATACGTGGTAGACAGCAGTGTTTGTAAGCACAGCATCTTCGTAAACACCACAGCAAGCCCAGATAAAAAAAAACAAACAAGTTCCTTCACTTTCACTAATGCTATCCTTCCCGGGTTAGCAGGAATTATATTGGACCTTGGTGAACTTTACGTCTACCTGTTGCTGGTGTGCGTCAGACTGAGGTTAAGGGGATGGTAGCTTTATATACTTTTGGTACATATGAGCGCCTTGAGTCCTCTGATGTATACCAGGGAACAACACCAGATTAACAAAAATATTGGTGTCCTGTTGCTTGGATAGTTTGGAGGAATCTGTTGCTCCATATTTTAGTTACCAACACTGTACTACCCCCTTAAATTTTATATGATCCACAGGTGGTTTGGGTGTTAAAGCAGAACACATCCTCTGGTTATAACATGTTCTCTGTTCTACCAGGAATTAAAAACCTCATGTCAGACTAAAATCTAACCGACAGGAAGGAAGAACACCGATAACACCCGGTTCATAATCTCAGATGTAGAGATAAATACAGAGATGCTGTACAGTCGGCGGCAAAAGTCCTGTCGCCTCACTTGCTTCACCGAGGCACGCGATGTTCACAGACTCGAGATTATTAGGTGTAGAAAACGTGAGTATTTCTCCAGTCCATGAACACTGCCTGTCCCGGTGAAGCAGGTGAGGCGACACGACTTTTGACGCTGACTGTACATATGAATTGCAAACAAGATAATTACTGACCTTGCAGAGTAAACCATAAGACAAGACTACATTACCATATTATATACCCAGTCCAGTCCAGTCCAGTCTTGGTCTAGGAATACTGCTCTGCTGAATACGGTGAACAGCCCTACCAAATGTTTACGCTATATACTTATTGGCAGTGATCGACTTGTGTTGTGACTTTCTCCCCTTCTATTGAAAAGATCTACCCAAGAAGAAAAATGTCGTTACTAAAAGGTCTAACGTTAATTTCTTGTTTATGACGAATTGTTATAGTTTTTTTTTCCACGGTGACATTCAGAGGTACCGTATTGAAGTAATCGTTTCGTAAGAATGACAAAACATGAGTGGTTACGCGTGCATAACCAGTGACTCATGGCTTTACCTGTTCTCGTTTTCGTCTACAACAGAATCTCTAGTATCGTCATCCTCTTTGACAAATTACTTAAATAATTTTTCGTCTGTTTCTGGAGTTTGCCTAAATCACATCTTATGATAAGATAGAAATGATTTAAATATACAAATGACTTGGGTAGTTTGTTTATTAAGATGACGATATATTTCTTAATGAATATTTCAATGTACCGTTACTAATCATGTATATTATTGGTTTGTCTCCCCAGGGGGCGCAAAAACCCTTCTCCGTCGTCACCAAGGCCAATATCGGAGATGCCCACGCCATGGGACAGAAACCCATCACCTTCATTAGGCAGGTAAGTAGCCGATATTGAGAGAGAGAGAGAGAGAGTGTGAGAGTCACCTTCATTTG
This sequence comes from Petrolisthes cinctipes, assembly GCA_033782935.1. Lineage (NCBI taxonomy): Eukaryota > Metazoa > Arthropoda > Malacostraca > Decapoda > Porcellanidae > Petrolisthes > Petrolisthes cinctipes. The sequence goes on from JAWQEG010000645.1 coordinate 126,235, forward strand.
ACAGATGAGTAAGAGACGTATGACATTACCACATACTGTAGACATGAGGGTCCAATTGAGATGAACTGTCCTAGCTCCCATTTGAAGGGAGTCGCAAAGTATTTTAGACTAACGAAGGGAATGGAAACAGACAGACAGACTAATTAACACGGGTTGGTGGGTTGGCTGGGAAATTGGTTAGGTTATAGATGTGTCGTCGTCTGTGATTGGTGGAGTGGGAGGCAGCCAATCACAGATGCAGCACGTGAGTTATTTTCCCATCACACCTTGCCAACAGTGACAGCAACACCACAGTCCTTCAAGTTCACCTCTATACATGCATGGTCGGTCTCTATGGGAAAGACGGAGCAGTGGGGACGTCAACAAGAGAAGCATTTTGGCACACACACACACACGCAAGCCCCCCCCCCCCCATACACACTCCATTATATATACACAAATACACAAACAAATATACACCGTGCAGACCCACATTAGGAGCTTACGTACACGTGAGGTGAATGGCAATAGGCCAGAACACGTGCATAGCCTTAATTAAGTGGAAGTGTGTCAAGGGGACGAATGGAGGGACGGACGAATAGTGTAGGAGAGAGGAAGGGAGTCATTCTCGGGCGATATGGGTTTCCTGCCGAGAGAGAGAGAGAGAGAGAGAGAAAAAAAAAATTGTGTGTGTGTGTGTTCTACGGTCGTCTGTAGCCTGTTCTGTACCAACCTATAAATAAAGTCACTCGTTTCCTACTCCCCACAACTGCTCAGCTTCTAAATTTTCTCTTCTCGTCATCTCATTTTAGGCATCAGATATTTTTATTAGGTACAGACTATAAAAATAATTACCCATACCAGATATTGATACGTGTTACACAATAGCATATAGGTACCTTCAATGAGGCAAATATTAGTCAAGAGAAGGAGGAAAGGTGCATGTGTGTGAGATAGTTGCCAAGATTTAATGTTCCTTATCACCTCACTCACCTGCTCTTATTCTGACAAACACACAGACACACACGAATTCTCTCCACTCCCTCACAATTATTCTAGTACTTCCCCAAGTAATAGAATCCTTGGTGGTGACGAAAGCAGACCGTATGGAGACATAGTTGTAGGAAAATATATACGGTATTATAGTGCGTCCCAAGATAGGGCATGAAAAAGTTTGAAAAGAAGCAAACAGTAGGATATATTTAGTATATTTTTACTAAGCTTGATGTGGGGATCTGAAGCTACAAGAGTGCACAGTACTTATTACTCACATCCTCCCTCACTGAAAAGGCCTACAGTTTACATTTTCCACATGACTCTTGTGACTCTTGGCAGTGTTCCCGGTTTAAAGACAGAAAATGTCCTGTTAAAATAAATACCAGAGTTCTCACCCTCTCTCCACATCCCCTCATAAACTATACTTCACCCATAACTCTTTCTCGCTTCCCTTACTTTGTTTGTGTTTCATTTTTGTAGTTTTTTTTATTCATGTTGTCCCCTTTCACTATCACCTCTCAATTTTTCATGTTATCTATTTCTCATTATTTTTATGTCCAACCAGGGAAGCTGTGTTTCGGTATGTTGGCAGAAGCCAGATTTACGCAAAACGTTGTGTGGATATTTATAACATTTTTACCAAAGGCGGACCTCTTGGCTGGCAACAAGTGGTCTGATTTTGGAAGAGATCCAGAACTGGAACAATAAATTCAAGAATTTGTTCCTTTAGTGATTTTTACATTACCTTACACGGCTTCCAGTATATAGAATGATAGTGAAACGTTGGTGTCATTCCGCGCAGACTCTCACAACGTTTTGTAGGAATTAGCCAATACTCAAGCATGGACGTTTGCGGTCTCAGAACGCTATTGTTTTGTCTGTTTCTCTTTACACTCCGTCTCCTCCATTTTGTTCCTAACCACTCCACCTCTCACTGATTTTCACCTCTCCTCGCTCCCATCCAATCATTTCTCATATCTTTCTTCTTGTCCTTCCTTCCCTTCATATCTCCTACAGCACCACCATTTCCTCACTTTGGCGGGCGAGAGAGGGATGTGGTGCATGTGCTTTGGCCTACTCCCCCTCGCTTCCTCCCTGTCTCCCACTCACTACATTGAGCTTGGTGTCACGTGATCCCCTCCTTCCCTTCCTACCAAGGATAATAGACTATAGTCTATCATCCTTGCTTCCTACTACTCTCCTCCCAACCGAGCCAAAAATTACACAGATACTCGCATGTGAATGGGTCGTGTGCTCAGCAAGTCACGTACAACACCCACAACTAACACTTGCATGTTCTTATTTTTGTTATTGTTTGAGGTATTGTGCACAGCCTAATAGATATACAGAAGTCTATACGGCAAACTTACCTCGGTGAATGTTTTGCCTTTAGTGTGATCTGCTCGGCATTTTATAGGCCTACTTTAGGGCAGTCCATGTTTTTCTCCCGTCTTCGGTGTTCTCTCTCTCTCTCTCTCTCTCTCTCTCTCTCTCTCTCTCTCTCTCTCTCTCTCTCTCTCTCTCTCTCTCTCTCTCTCTCTCTCTCTCTCTCTCTCTCCTTGTTTTCATCTCATTAAATACTCCTTCCTCTCTCTCTCTCACACACACGCGCAACTGTTGCTATGCTGGAGTTGACGTTAACCAGGGCGGGGTTTCTTTGCCCACAAGAGAAGGGAGGAGGAGGAGGAGGAGGAGGGACTGGGTACGCGGAAGGAAAAATATATGATGGGGAGAAGTGAAGATGTCTACGGTGGTATTACATAGGAAGGGAGTATAGGAGTGAGAGAGGAGATAGTAGACTTTGATAATGGGGAAAGAGTGGGTGGAAAGGAGGAATGGTACTGTATGAAAGAATAAACTTGATGAAGAAAAGGGAAAATTAGGATGTGACATTGAGTGAAGAGCCCTTGAGAAGCAAGACAAAATTTTCCCAGAGTTGATGAGATGTAGAGTGGAGGAGGGAGAAGTGGCAAATTAATTATTATCGTTGTGAGTTTATTAAGAATGCTCTCTCTCTCTCTCTCTCTCTCTCTCTCTCTCTCTCTCTCTCTCTCTCTCTCATGTACAGTATTAATGTTAAGACGAGTTTACATCGTTTAGGGCGGCAGGATCTGTGTGGGCTCTGTCTGCCTGTATCTATGTAATGTTAACTTCTTGCACACAGTCAAGGGTTGGTACGCCTGATGTAGCTGAGAGAGAGAGGGGAACCCACTGTCAAACTCAAGAGGTAGTCTACTCGTATCGACTTGCGGGTGTGACTACAAGTGTATGACACATTCCTCATTCAATATGTACACCGTACCCTGCCCTACCAAACTGGACCAGTTGAACTGAGTGAAGTCGTCTGTTCTAATAACCTTATCTTATAAAAATAGTGTCCTCCAGCCGTATCACCGACCATTTATCATGCATATCTCCATGCATAAATTTCATGGTACGGTATCAGCATTCATCAAATCGGGGCTGAACAGTATTTATCAATAATTTTATCCATGTCTAATAACGATAATGTCCACATGTATGAATTTGGTTTTCGTCAATATTCAAATAGAAATGGCAGGTGGTATATCTGGACGTGATCTGTTCGATTAAAGATACATGTGTCCAAAAAATGAGGCTGAATTTAGGACATCAGTTACATGCTGCTTGTGAAATAATTAAAAACTCAATATATATGTGGGCTCATTCCTGCATCGTGGTGCAGCTGTCTCAGATTACATTTTCTTACTCAAGTTTCTGTACCCTGCATTAGGTTCGATTTGTATCCGCGTCAGTGTGGGGTCGGGGATAATAATACTGTACTGTGTTATTATTTCGTTATTTGTTGCTGAATTACAATTGTTTATAACTGAAACCATACAGTGGCAGAGGACAACGAAGGTCGAAGTAGGTTACGTATGTATGGTACTAACTCCATGACTCAGGCTTGAGGTATTTTTGTGTAGGTTCTTGTCACTCTTCTTACTCTTCCCCTTGCTGCGTGTCTGTTTGTATCATACTCACACCTCACTGTCTGTCTTACCACTCTCATTCTCAGCTAGCCTTCTCCCTCTGGTCCCTCCCTCCTTGTAACACTTAGCTTACTACCATGATCACCCCCCACCCCTGTTATATACTTAGCCTCAATTATGCATTAAGCCTACTCTCTCACACTGTCACACACTTCCTCACACGCACTCCTTCGTCAACTTTACTCCCTTTATATCTCACACTCTGTCGCCCTAATTTCTTATCTCACATATCTTGCCTTCTCACAGTGTCACCCTTACTCTGTCTCAGGTTTGTCACAGGGGTTCATTCTTTTCATTTCACCTTACCTCACTGTTACTTAGTCATTGGTTTACCACTTATCTTCCCTGTAGTCCTTTGTCGTACTATATTTACCCTCTGTCGTCATTCGTGTTCATTTTGGCTCCTTTGATTGAATGATTTTGTCCACATATACGAACTGATAGGTAGCTAGAGTGGTGTTAACTTTGTGTAGGTGGATAGTTAGTTCATGTAATTAATTGATGTGAGAGTGGATAAGACTGCTTTCCACGCGTTAGATCTACTGCTGATTTCAACCTGTCATAACCGATTGTAACTGGTTTTATTCAAGATTCTCTTGGATGTTTTCTTTACTGTTCGTGACCAGCCACATATTATTGCATGATGCAATTTGCATCTTGCATTATAACGAGTGTAGCCAACCCAAAAAGGTGGGGAACAGCAGTAGGGTAACAAGTGTTTCAGCTGGTCAACATCAATATATCGATCAATGGGTACCGTACCATGACACACTCTCCCACTCACTAGTTCAGCGTCAATAGTGGAGGAATGTGTGTATTTGTGTGTATGTGGCAACGCTATGTATGTCTAACAAAACACAGCCCAGGCAACCCCACCAACCAACCTACTCGCCACTGCAGCTTGCTTTGGAAATACCAGATCAACGACTTAACCAACCACATACTGTATCCTACTTTTACATGTTCACCATCCACAGACATTACGGTAATCCAGTTTACCAACCATGTTCACTGCTTCAACTAATTACCAGTCACATTACTTTACTTCTAATTACATGTTCAACCACAACCACCAAACCCTCCAGTCATCTACCTTCACCTACACAAACCACTTTTCTTGTACACATACCGTAGGTCCTAGCAATATCTTTACCAGTCACCTCTGGCCCCAGTCAATTTCACCAACCCCACTCCCCGGTGATTTCCTCGACAACCAGAGACCAATACTTTAAAAAATACAATTGGTAATCCCACTCCAACAACTTTTTCCAACCATCCCGGCCCAGGAGCTTGACTATTGGTAGTTATAAACAAGTTTCCCATCCACAAAAAAATAAAAATGAATAAATAAAAAATAAAATCCTCGCCAGTCTACCATCACCACCACTATTATACCATCACCACTACTACTGTCACTACTATCATTACCACGTCAGCACTACCATGGCTGCATTGACTGAGACTACCATTACTATCACGGCCACTATCACCACCACCACATTCACACGACCACCGCTTGTACAACTACCTGGTGAATTTCACAAGAGTGCATGAGGGTATTTCCGTGCTTGCTTTGAGGTCATACAGGGGTTATGGTTCAGTCGGGAGAGAGTGATATGTTGACACTCAATACCGAAAATACTCAATACGAAATAGATTACAGTACCTTCTATTAGTTGTTGATTTGATCTTTTCCTATGCTTAGTTTGTAGGTCGCCTCTAATGTATGTACCAAAAGTAGGCTATTATACAGACAGCGCACTTAACATAGCCATCGATGTAGGCTAACCCCCTTCTTGAATAAATACGGTATTTAAGTACTTTAATCCTGTCCAAGAAAAGTCCTGTTGTCGTGTAAAGGTTGAAATTTATGTTAAGTGACCTATGCATAACACTTTCCATCTGTACTGGGATGCTGTACTTAGACTGGCGACAGACATATTATATATAATGACAATATAATTATCACCCTGTGGTCGAGTGGTGGAATTGTGGTCTAGTTTCCATACAGTGAAAGTTAACACACACACACACACACACACACACACACAACATCATGTCTCTGAATCTGGCTCAAGGGTAATTCTCCGTCCAGTAACCAACCAGAGGAGGGAGAGGAACGAGGGGAGACAGAAATGCGGAGGGTGGGTGGATGTCGGAGGGAGGGTGGTGCAAATGTTTACAGGATATATAAATTTATATATATATATCATATTATATTATATTATATTATATATGTGTGTACATGTTTTAACCCAGGCTCCGACAAGATATATCGTCCGTTGGTAGTCGTGTAAAATTATTTGCAGTAGGAGTTGCTGTGTCATGCTGCAAGGGTGTCAATGAACTTTTAGCTCGTGTTTGTAGCTCACACCTGAACACACCAACAGTTGGAGTGGAAGGGGTCTACTTTATTAAATAGCTTCTAGTGTGTGTGTGTGTGTGTGTGTGTTGAAAATATGTACATGTGTGCATTCTCATTTTGCATATCATATCACTAACACTCCCTCCTTACATAAATTTACCAAATTCCCTACTTATCATGCACCTCATTTTACCAGACTTCCTCCATTTGTCTTATCCTCGTTATTTTAATCCTACTTTCTCCCTCCATTTTCATGTTGCCAGTTCCCTCTTTTCTTCTTTCGTTATATAAGTATTATTTCTCCTCATTCCTTTCTTCATCTACGTTCCACAGTAGCCGTCCAATCGATAATTGCCCCCATTCCTTTTCCTCCTCCTCTCTCTCTCTCTCTCTCTCTCTCTCTCTCTCTCTTATTTCATAATATATAATTCTTTTTGTTTTTGTTTCGTATCGCCTTCCACTTCCCCATTTGAAATCCTTGTGTCCTTCCTTTTCACACGTCTGACATTCTTTCCTTTAACATTCTCTCCTTCGTTCATCCTCTTCCTTCCCCATTCTTATCAGTGATTACCCTCATTTTCTTTCTCTTCCACGTCATTCTATTTTATCAATTTTTCCTCTTGGTCCCATTCACCTAGCTCCTTCCCATTGTTCACTGCCATCCCCATCATCTTCCTCTTCCATTCCCCTCACCATTTCTCACCATCTTTTCTCTCTTGGCCCCATTTACCTCCATTCTCTCCCCCCCCCATCATTTCTCACCTAGCTTGACATTACCTCTTTCCTATCTTAGCTTCATTGGCTTCATTTTTTTCCTTTTCATTATTCGCAGCGATACCGTGTTGTCATTAATCCCTTTCCTTATCACTTCCTCCTCTTTTCATTGTCCTTGCCTTTTTAGTGATTTCCCCAGCTGCGTTTATCTGAGTGCTCTCATCTCTCTCTCTCTCTCTCTCTCTCTCTCTCTCTCTCTCTCTCTCTCTTGTGTAACGTCACGTGTGCCTACAAAAAGTATACGTACATGTCAGTGTGTGTGTGTAAAGGTGGATGGATGAGTGGAGTCTCTCTTCCTCTATCCTCAAATGTCACGAGAAATATTTCAGCACCACTCAAGGTTACGTTTGTTCTCTATCTCACCCTCGGCGTCCACAGCATTGAAATGTTTGAAATATAGGAGGCTTCCGAATCCTTCAAATTGCCCCAAGAAGAAACATCAACGCCAGTACTGAGGGAATTTTTTTCATGGCATAATAATTGGGAGGAAATGGTAGAGTCTGTTTCGTGGCTTAGTTTTGGGGAATAGTAGCCCTCTTGTCCTTTTCCTAGTGGAATGTTTAGACTCAACAGGTATACTCGTATGATAAAGAAATATGTAAGAGGGGAGGATCACAGTTTACGAAAGCCTGCCTGCCCTTGTCTTCCTCCCTCCCTCCTCTTCCCATGTTTGTATTCCTCCTCTCTTGTTCCTACTGTCCCCTTGCTCCCTCTCAACAGTCGTTCAATTATTTCTCTCTCTTTTTTGCTCTCTCCCACATGTTCTTCCCTCTTTCCTGATTCCTCCTCTCATTCATTCTTCTCTTTCTTCCACATGTTCTTCCCTCTTTCTTTGTTTTCTCTATTCCCCATCATAAAAGGTGACATTTGCGTTCTAATTCCCTTCATATTAAACCCATAATCCATTTCCATGTTATGTGATTGAAAGGCTATTTGTTATTTGATGTATTTAAGATTTGTTATGAAAAAAGTAACATGTCACAGAGCACAGTTTAACGGGAATATTTTTTACCTACGCAGTTTAAACTTGACAATCGATTAGGCTACTCTATATAAATCAATATTACAGCAATATTCTCATGTATAATTCCACCTTTCATTGCAAAAAGATTATACTACCATTACCCTAACTTCCCATATCAAATCCAGCCTTTAAATGGTCAATAACGGCACAATATTACCCGAAAATGTTAGTGGCTTGTGGTCCAGGCGGGTAACTTTAAATTCCGTCACCATAACAACAGTGACGTCAGAGTATAGGAGAGATGCTATTGGCTCACACCGGCCACACCTCCTACACTTAAAACGACTTATTTCTTCGTTAATCCTCAATGACATCTAGTTAAAAATATATATATAGTGTGATTAAAGAAAGCTGTTGTTATTATTAATGTTTGATTGAGTAGACGGTGAAATGAGACAAGGTATGCCCTGGTATGAGTGAAAATTTAGGAAACTGTGAATGGGGGTGTGTCTCTGACGTCAGAATCTGTGTGTGTGTGTGTGTGTGTTCTTACCTATTTGTTCTTACCTATTTGTATCTTTACAGGATTGAGTCAAGCTCGTAATGTCCCGTATTTTAAATCACAATTATCATATTTTTCTTTAAAGTTATGTATGTTTTTGACACACACCACTTCTTCTGGTAATTTGTTCCATTCGTCTATTACTCTATTTGGAAAGCTATATTTCTGTACATCTTTATCTCCTCTTCTTTTAATTAATTTCTTACTGTGTCCTCTCATTGTAGGTATTCCTTGTTGACATAAGTTATCTATATCTATCTTTTCTTTTTCTGTGACACATTTGTAAACCATAATCATATCTCCTCTCTTTCGTCTTTCTTCTAGTTTGGGTAATTTTAGTTTCTTTAGTCTTTCTTCATAGCTTAGTTCTCTTAGACTTGGTAGCCATCTTGTTGCTGCTCTTTGTACTTTTTCTAATTTAGTGATATGTTTCTTTAAATGTGGGTTCCATACTACTGCAGCATATTCTAAGGTAGGCCTTATAAAGGATGTTATTATTTTCTTGACCATTTCTTCATCTATATAAGTGAAGGCCACTCTCATATTTGCTAACAATGCATACATGCTTCTCACTTTTTCATTTATATGATCATCTGGTGTTAATTTCTTATTTATCATTACCCCTAAGTCTCTTTCTTTCTCTGCTTCATTTAATATTTTGTTTCCAAGTTTGTATTGCCAATTTGGTCTTTTCTCACTTTTTCCAAACTTTATAACATGACATTTATCTGCATTAAACTCCATCTGCCATTTATTACTCCACTCTACCATTTTGTCCAAGTCATCTTGTAACTTTTTACAGCAGTCTTCATTATTAATTGTTCTTTGTACCTTTGCATCATCAGCAAACATATTCATGTAAGTGCCATCTGTACTATTTACTTCTATATCATTTATATATATTAAGAACATTATTGGTGCCAATACTGAGCCTTGAGGAACTCCACTTATCACCTTCAGCCATGGAGAATAGTTCCCTCTTAGTACTGTTCTCATTTTTCTTCCTTCAAGGAAATCTTCCATCCATTTTAGTAGTTTTCCGTTCACTCCTCCTTTATGTTGTAATTTCCATATAAGTCTTTTGTGTGGAACTCTGTCAAAGGCTTTTTTAAAGTCTAGGTAAATACTATCCACCCATCCTTCTCTTTCTTGTATTTTTTCTGATATTCTCGTATAGTAACTTAGTAAGTTTGTAACACATGATCTTTCCTTCCTAAACCCAAATTGTCTCTCTGTTATCATATCATTTTTCTCCAGGTGTTCAACCCAATTTTTTCTTATAATTTTTTCCATAATTTTACATACTACACTTGTTAGTGATACTGGTCTATAGTTAAGTGGGTCTTGTCTATTTCCTTTCTTAAATAATGGGACTATATTTGCTTGCTTCCAACTTTCTGGTAATTTTCCTTGTTGTAATGAGTTTTGAAATATTATAAATAATGGCTTACTTAGTTCTTTAGCACATTCTTTTAATACCCAACATGAAATTTCATCAGGTCCACTTGCTTTAGTTTTATCCACAGCTTCTAACTCTTTCTCTATTTCTAATCTGCTCACCTCAAACTCTTTTAGTTCATACGTGTTTGTGTTCGTATTTTCTTCTGGTGTGAATACATTTTCCTTAGTGAATACCGACTGAAATTTTGTATTTAATATTTCACAAATTTCTTTTTCTTCTGTATATATTTTTCCTTCATCCATTATGTTTTGAATTTTGTCCTTTATTTTTGTTTTGCTTTTGATGTAACTGTAGAATAGTTTTGGTTGATCCTTACTTTTATTAATAATATCTTTTTGGTATTCCACTTGGGCTTCTCTTCTTATCTTGGTATATTCATTTCTTACACTTTTATATTTATTATATGTTCTTTCACTTCCATGTCTTCTGAATCTGTTCCATAAGGTGTCTCTCTTTTTCTTGGCTTCTATACATTTGCCATTAAACCATTGTTTGATTCTGTTAGTTTGTGGTTTCTTGTTTGGGATGTATTTATTCACTCCATCCTGATATATTTTGCAAAAATTTGAATATTGATCATTTATGTTATCAACGTCTATCATTTCGTTCCAATTAATATTTCTGAAATACTTTTTTAATTCATTGTAGTTTCCTTTTTTAAAGTTTTGTATTTTGTTTGGTTTATCTTGGACTTCTACTATATCATATGATATTATGAAATCCCACTTTATTACAACATGATCACTTTTTCCTAATGGTGGTTTATATTCTATATTATTAATTTCATTTTCATTTCTAGTAAATATTAAGTCTAATAGTGATGGTTCATCCGTTCCTCTTATTCTTGTATTATTAGTAATATGTTGTGTTAACAAGAAGTCTTGAATTAAATCTAGTAATTTACTATTCCATTGGTTTTCTGTTGCCTTTGCTTCATAATTTCTCCAATCTATATTGGTGTTAAAGTCTCCTGTTAATATTAACCTTTGAGATTTGTCTTCCATCCTTTGTAACATTTCTTTGAGGTTCTTCTCTGTGAAATTTATTAGTTCTAAATATTCATTATTATCCCATGTTCTTGTCTTTGGTGGCATATATAATGTAGCAACAGTAATTACTTCTTCTGGTGTTATAATATCTACTGCTATTAATTCAACTTTATCTGATACCTGTAATTCTGTTTGGTTTACCTTTAAATTTTTATGGGTTAAAATCATTACTCCACCTCCATTTTTTCCTACTCTATCTTTTCTCCATATGTTGTATTCACACAGGTTAAATACATCATTTGTTATTTTATTATTTAACTTAGTTTCTGTGAAGCATATTATCTGTGGTTTTTCTTCTTGTATAACATCTTTAATTTCAGTTAATTTAGATACAATACCATCTACATTTGAGTATATCATTTTTATTTTTTCATTTCTGTATATTTTTCCTAGTTGACATCTCTTTTTCTCCACCATTTTTTTACTTGCATTCCCACTACTCTGTAGAAAAAATGTCTTTCCTCTTCTTCAGTTCTTTCACTGTTCTTCCATTTTGCTTCTTCCACTTTTTCTTTGAGTATTTCTCTGTCTTCCTTGGTTAAGCATCTGGCTACCTGTGTCTTGTTCCATTCTTCAGAGTCCTTCAAATTCCTGGCATTTCTCAATACAGTTTCTACCATGTTACTACTTTGTACAATTATGTATGTATGAGTGTGTATGTATGTATGTATGTATGTGTGTACCATCCTTACGTCGTACTCTATGCCTTGGTTCCTCGTCATTCATAGCTTATGGTCATTTCACTTCCTTTTCTTTCTTGATATTGCCATCATCTTTCTCTCTTTTTTCATCCATTGTGTTGTCCTTTCTCCATCTAAGGGTGGTATGCAAGAACGTTCATGGTGTTGACGATGGCGTGGTACCAGTACTACGATGCCATAGACAAATAACAGGGCCATCGTACCGGTACAACACCATTAACGTTCTTGCATACCACACTAACTTATAACCTATTATTCTTGTCTCCTCTCCTTCCCTCCCTCCCTATACTTTCCTCCTATCTTGGGGTATATTTTGCGTCGTGGTATAGTGTTTTTTTTTTATCTATATCCTGGCAAAAATGTACCGATTCCCTTTAATTCTTGTTAGTATTATTACCGTACGTACACGTTTTGCGTATATTTCAGTGTTTACATGTAGCAGCAGAGTAGTAACAAATTCTCAATTGCAGCCTAAAGTAAATGATATTATTTCCTACCTTACCATCCTTGTTGATAGCTATCCTTGCCTCTCGTGTAGTTTCTTGAAATGTTCTTGGTACTGGGGATTGCTGTTCTATCCATAACCTAGTTCTAAGTAGATATTTTAGACAATCAAATCACTACACTTTCAAAATACACTTCTTTCCTTTGGCCTTGGGCTGATTAACCTTCCCGCCTTTTTTTACACCTTGATCAAATGAATACCTATATTGTAGAATGCATTTTTTTAATTGCGTCACGATTTCTACGTTTTGTTATTTATATTAATGGAATCAAGGTATTGAAAAGTTGTATGTCTTGCAGTGATATATTATTTTCTTTTGTTTCTAGAGGGTCGTTGCTTTCCAACATATTATTACAAAAAGAACATAATTATTGCCTTCTAAGTTGTGTAAGTAAAATTTGACCTTCCGACTAGGTATATTGTGCAATTTGAAAATAATAGTGTATGCATACCGTATTAGATAAAATCAATGTATACACGGGCCACTAATTAGTTGACGGTGGCTGCCACCGTTTCGTTTCATGGCGAGAAATGAAACACGTCCTTTATATGGAAGCCAGCAGCACACGAGCCATTTTTTCGTGGCAGCCAGAAAAAAAAAAAATGGTGACCTGAGTCCATTATATACACCACACCACGATGACTGATCACTGGTGACTATTAATAAAGAAGTCACATGATGATAAACACCAATATCTATGATGGAACTGCCTGTGGTTGCCACGAAAAAATGGTGAGTGCACTGCAGGGTGTTGACAGCATCCCCACCACTAAACAGTGGCAACCACCATCCATTGAAAAGTGGTCTGTGTGTGTGTGTGTGGGGGGGGGGGACCTAATTAGCTTAAGTTGCCAAGGTCAAAGGAAAAGTATAGACATTTCTTTTGAATAATGAATTATTGGTAGTGCTTGCTATGTCTGAATATAAACCAACTCATTGTATTATAAACTAATTCCATGATCCCTCTACCAGGAGATAAAGTTTTAAAGGTCAACTTTATAAACTGCTGTATAATAGACTGACATCATATGATAAGAGATTCCTTCAATTTCCGGTTTGATCTTCTTTTAATTTTTTGTTTCCATGTTTAAATCAGTTCATGGCTACCATTAATAATCTCCTTTTATTAGAGCACCGTGATTCCTCCAAATTATGCAAGGAAACAAGACCGGAATAACAAAATAATGGTGGCCTATTACTTTCACTGGTTTGGAGGAATTTACCAACATTGTACGATCCCTTTAATGTATGAACTTTGCAGGTGGTGTCAATATGCCTGACACCTACATTGCTGGACGACCCCAGCTTCCCTGACGACGCTAAGCAGCGGGCAAGGGAGGTGATGGCCGGGTGTAAGGGTAGCTCCCTCGGCTCATACTCGGACTCAGCAGGCATTGAAAGCATCCGGAGACACGTGGCCAGCTACATCCAGGCCAGGGACGGACACCCTTCATCCTGGGAAAACATTATCCTGTGTTCCGGTGCCTCTGAGGGCATTAGGGTAAGTAATGTATGAGGATATTTTGTAGGGTCTTGTCAGGGCAATAAGATACATGTATTATTATTTTGGCAGGTGTTATTAGGGCATGAAAGTATTTTAGTGGGTGTTGTCTGGGTATCAGGGCACAAATGAGGGTATTACAGTATAGTGGGTGTTTTCAGGGCATTAGTGTATGGATAAAGCCGATTTTATATAGCCAAAAGCTACAGAAACATGAAGGAATATGATTACAGCAGTATGGGTGTAACATGTGACTTATCCCATTATAACATCAACAGGGTATTATGAAACTGATGGTGAGGCACGATAACGGTAACAAGCCAGGCGTTATGATACCCATCCCACAGTACCCACTCTACTCAGCCTCCATTGCTGAGTTTGATCTCCACCAGGTTAGTTCTTTGTAACTTTTGCAAACATGTTGAAGTCCTCTCAGTTCACACACAGGTACAGTTGCAGCACATAGTCCTTGACCAGGGTGTAAAGGGAAGTCTGATCAAGAACTATGTGCCACAATTCTTTATTTCCTTGCAATTCCACTTTGGTGTTGTATTTTAGAGGAGATTTAACATGCTGACCTAATAGTTTGATGGGTTTATAATCATCCCACTTAACAAGGAAGTGTTTCACTGGTTGCAATTCTTGGTTTACTGCTTATCATGGGGTGATGTACAATAGTGAAAAATAACTAGTTGTATACCAAGATAAGAGAGAAATTGAATTACGAGATATGGTACTGTTCTATAATTCCATTCCTAGTTGACAGATAACATACTTGATGGGTATAACAACAGAGAAATTTGTAACCTTGATACAGTACAGTAGTTCCTTATTTCTCTGTAATGACCCGAGGATACTGAACTCAATTGTCAAGTAGCCCAATATGTTATCAATGTAATTTACATTTTTGATAATATGCATCAAAAGCTTATGTAACAGTGCAATGAATTACAGATACTAGTACAACAAAAGCTGAGGTAATGGTACTAGAGTTCAGGCAATACAGGAAACCCTCAGTACTGGTGTTTTGGGTGTGTATTATAATGTTTGCTATGAATCTGTGTACAGTAAATCTTCATTAGCCACTGAGTTTATGGGTGTATAATGTAGCTGATCAAAAGAGTTTACTGTACACAGATTCATTATAACAACAGTACCATACACACCCATAACAACAGTGGAAAACAAGAGATTACAGTACTGCAACATACACAAATGCTTAACAATTCAGAGGACATTTTATTTCCACAGATTGGTTACTATCTGGATGAGTCAACTAACTGGGGTCTGGACTTGTCTGAGATGGAGCGAGCATATGAGGAGGCCAAGGCTGTGTGTACCCCGAAGGCCCTCGTTGTTATCAACCCGGGCAACCCCACTGGTAAAGGATTTGTGTTCTGTCAAGCTATTGCTGTAATGTGATGAGAAGAAAATAAGGTCTGGATAGTAGAACAAAATAGATAAACTTGGTAAAAAAAAACTTCCAAACCTGACCAGAAATAAATGCAAAAGTAATCAGTAATTTACTAGAAATAATTTTCCCTTTATTGCAGGAAATGTGCTCTCTCGGGAAAACATTGAGGCTGTGATCAAGTTCGCACATGAGAGGAATCTGTTCTTGTTTGCTGACGAGGTGAGTGACCAACCAACCCCAGACACCTAGTAGCTGATGTCACAGGTGATAGTTTCTCCTCACAGATTATTCATGAACTTCTATTCTGTGGTCACAGAAAAAAAGAGAAAGTATGCCAAGTTATAGTCAAATAATATTTGCATGTCAAGTACAGTACTGCTTACTAACAACTTGAACTTTTTCAGTTTTCTCTGGATTTGAGACCTCTGGAAATGTCTGGTAGAGGTTGGTAGTCAGGTCTGCATATGGGCTAACTACTCTCTTTATACCATCAAATGTGCACCAATTATATTAAGGAGGCAAGAACAGTTATATTCATTTGGCTTTCCTTATTACTAGTGTTAATTTTAGAGTCATATGCTCAACTGTCTTTTTTTTTTGACAGGTATACCAGGACAATGTGTATGCAGATGGTTGCAAGTTCCATTCCTTCAAGAAGGTGACCAGTGAGATGGGCGCACCATACAATCAGATGGAGTTAGCATCCTTTATGTCTTGCTCAAAAGGTTGGTTATCTGAAGGAAGAGGGTCATTTGATAAAGGGTAGAGAGGTTTACTTGGATATAGTTGAATTATTTTGACAACCGCCAGATCTGCCTTCACATAATAGATCTGTTATAGTTTATACCGCTATTGTTAAACTTAGCACTGTAGCAGCTCTCCATTGCTGAGTTGATTTGTTGCTGTTTGTCCCAGTGTATGTTAGTTGGCAATAAATTGAACTGGAGTAACACAATGTCATTTTGCACCACCAGGGTACATGGGAGAGTGTGGCTTGAGGGGAGGATATGCTGAGGTGACCAATATGGATCCTGAAGTGAAGACCATGTATCTCAAGAGTATATCTGCCAAGCTCTGCCCCACCACACTCGGCCAGGTCAGTCTGTCAAGAGTAGTACAGTCTTGGGCTGGAGTAAGTATCCACCCACTTCCAGCCAACCCCGACATGTGGCACCATCACAACCATGGATATGAGGGATGAAGTTGAATCAGCAAAGCACTGCCTTCCCTCCACCTTGCTGACTCAAGTAACTGATTCGACTCAGGTAGACAAATCTTGCCCTGCTTCATCCCTCGTATCCACGGTAGCGATGGTGCCACATGTCTGGGTTGGCTGAGAGTGGGTGGATATTTACTCCAGGCCGAGACTGTACATGCACTTAACAATAAAATTAAAGACAGTCTTACATTAATTTAAAATCAAAATAATTCATGAAAATTTAAGTTGTAACTGAAATACCCATTGCCTTACACACAAGTTGGAAATATGTCTATTCACCCTACTTTTTATTATTATTTTTTGTTTTATTATTATTATTATTATTATTATTACTATTATTATTATTATTTTTATTATTATTATTACTATTATTATTTTTATTAATCTTTCTCAGGCAGTGATGGCGTGTGTTGTCAACCCCCCAAGGGAGGGCGAGCCATCATATGAACAGTTCCTGACAGAGAAGAAGGGTGTGTTGTCTTCCCTTGCTCAGCGTGCCAAGATGGTGGTGGAAGCGTTCAACTCAGTGCCAGGGATGTCTTGTAACATTGTCCAGGGGGCCATGTATGCCTTCCCTCAGGTGTGTACTGGTTGCCTCCACTGATACCAATTTACAGTACTGTACCAGGTATTCTACAGCTGATAGTGTATGTTTGTAATGTTTATGAGGGGTATTATTGGAAAATCAGAATGTATGGTCATAGCTTTTGTAATGCACAAGTAACGGTTCTAAATTCAGTATCTATACCCACATATTTTTGTTGTTAAATAATCAGTTGGTGAAAAAGACATTAAAAATCTCAAAATAAAATTGCAAAAGAAAATCCAAACCTAAATGTAGCAACATTATTTTCAAGTTATATAACACTTCCAATATTCTACTAATAATCTTGAATATTTCTACATTATAGAATAAAAAAAAACTCACTTGCACAATATTACTCCTCAGATCATGCTGCCAGAGAAAGCTATTGCTGCAGCCAGGAAAGCAGGACAAGAACCAGACGTTTTCTATGCATTCCAGCTGTTGGAGAACACGGGTATCTGTATTGTGCCAGGCTCAGGATTTGGTCAGAGGCCAGGCACCTACCATTTCAGGTAAGGTCAGGGAAGGCATGGGACAGTTAAAGAACTTTATTGGAAGATGTAGGATACTCTTTGTCTATTTGTATACTAATATATACTTACATTGTTTAAATTTTTCCTCCAACAGAACCACCATCCTGCCTCAACCGGAGATGCTCAAGACAATGTTGGAGAAGTTCCGTGAGTTCCACACAAAGTTTGTGGAGCAGTACCAGTAAGCAATGAGAATCCAACTGTTAGGAGATGCTTAAGGCTGTAATATATAATTTTGTATTCACCTGACAAAAATGCATCAGAAATAATTCCTCACTTTTTAGCTTTTTCAAATTCATTCATATATTACAGTATACTGTAGAATGATATCTTGCATCTTTATGGAAACTTCCATTAACAGCTGACCAAGGTAAAAGAATAACAAATTCTCCACCTCATTGGGCAAGGTTTTACTGGGGGCCTACCTATACATCAATTCACTCACTACTAAGAGAACTTTCAGAAGGGTTTGTTTAGCCTGGTGTAATCTGCGGTGCTGAGAAGAAAGTAGTTTTGGTAGAGATACGACTGCTATGGATGATACTTTCTTGGATGAATGTGTCCTGTAACTGGAGCTGACCTGTTAACCCAATTGTA
The DNA here is from genome assembly GCA_033782935.1 of Petrolisthes cinctipes. Lineage (NCBI taxonomy): Eukaryota > Metazoa > Arthropoda > Malacostraca > Decapoda > Porcellanidae > Petrolisthes > Petrolisthes cinctipes. The sequence continues at coordinate 144,454 of JAWQEG010000645.1, forward strand.
GGACCTAAGCTCTTGGATGTAAATTTAGTGCAAAGCAAGACAAACATTACATATACAATGTATAACCATTGGAATCTGTTTTTAAAGTTTGATGTCAGCTGAAAGGTAACTGTTACATCTTTGCCAGGTAAATATAGTGCACTGAGCATAACAGGTGAATGCATCAGAAAAGGAAATATGAGAGTCATGGATAAAAGTACTTGCATCTTTCTGTCATTTCCACATTGTGATGGAATGTAAATTTCCATTTCCTTTAAGGAGTTTGATATTAATATTATTTAATATGAATCTTGCATCAGTTTTAAGATAAATTATTACAGATATTACAAAATTCCCCTTTGGTCTCTGGATTGGGAAGAAATATAGTAGGAAAAACGAGTGTTTACTTACTGTGGCAAATAACACGTAAATGACTAAGGAGGTTGAAAAAGTAAAATACACACACTGCCTGGAAAAATTTCAAGTTAATTATTTCTTGTAACTTAGGATGGAAATAGGATATAGTGTGGTAGGAGTCAGGAGTAATAGGACATTGAGTTGGTTTACACTCGTTTCCAAAATTACTGTATAGAAAATGTGTTATTTTGGGCTGATTATAAATAGGTTGTGACTTGGCTCAAATGTTTTCCTCGCGCTATTGTACCAGACGATGTAGTGACATCTCTTCTTTAACAATACTGTGCTTGGTTACCTAAATTTTGTAAGTTATTTAAGATGTTAGTGTTGTTAGATATATATTTATCTTTGGTTATGAAATGCCTTAAGCTTTATAATTTATGCCCTTAATGCTTGCAGCCATAGGAGAAAATCAGTCCTGTAGAGTGTTGGTGAGAAGCTGTAATCCAAGCAATAGGATTTTGTGTGTTCCTTGACTCATTATCTCTCCTTAGATTCCACAAATGCTTATCATGTGGACGAAACACAATAAACACTATTTCTTGGGAAAATTTCGATCTGAATAGAGAGTTATACTAAGTGAGAACCAAATTGGAGAAGTACAATAAATATTGATAATAGGAAATAATTACAGTACTTTAGAAAATGTCAGTGATTGGTAAAAGTAAAACTAATGTATGTATATAATATGTATCTAGATGTACACTACATGTTAGATGAAAGAGTTCCAAGCTGATAATACAAACAAGAAACACAAAGAAGAGAAACCAGCCACTTTAAAAAGTTTGAGGGGTGGGAAAAGAGGTTCAATACTAAGATGAGAATGTTCCGTCTAGTGCGTCCCTCCACGTGTTCCTATCCAGAGTGTGGGACATACCTACCTTTATTTGTTGTGACCTCGTGTTGTGGAGTCATTGAAGGGTTAATGATAGGATATTGAGGAAATTCAACATTTTTCAAAAGAATGGGCAATCGTAACTTACATTTCTTGAACTCCATTGCTCTGGGATGACCCATATATAATGGCATCAGTCATTAGCTGGAGTAGGATATAAAATACATTCTAGGAATGTCCCAGAATGTAAAGGACCATAACCTCAAACAGGCAAGTATATATTGTACAGTACATGGGACTGAGGTTAGTAAAATTGTTGTATCTATTGTAGTATTGTATTGAAATTTAGGTTATGACTAAACAAATTAAAAAACTGAAGTTATGAGGAACACAGGATATGGGGAGCCTGCTAAGAGATATTAGACAATTTAAAGTCTTGTACTGTACAGTACTGAGGTCATGGCACCAGCTGCATCACAGTCTCGACCATTTGTATTCTTGGTCAGATCTCCACATTTGGGTTAGTTACGAGGATTCCGATGATCACAAAACAATGACTGTCTGTTTGCCATCAATACGGGCCACCTTTTTTGCACAGATGGTTGAAGCCACTGTTTACTTGCTGCCACTCGCACGTCTTCCACATGTTTCTGATAATGTACAGAGAAAATTACTGTTCTGTGCTGCTGCCATACACACACATGCACTCTACCGCCAGTCTTATCTGTATAGTATGTGTAAAACATGGTTCTGTACAATGAAATTTTTTTTTGTCACTGCATTTACAGTATAAATTGATTCAGCACCAAATTAAAGAAACATTAGCATTAAAACATTCAGCTTCATTGTATTGTATATTTAACAAGATTTATACCTTTATATTCCTGCAGTCCAAAACACATTTTATATCAAATTCCTAGCACTTGTTGACTCCTGCACTACTTTCAGACACTTTCCTGAATTAGCAGCAGTTAACTAATTATATGTTTATAATCACAAGGGGCCTCGGGGAATACAAAAATTGATCAACAGATAAATAGTAAGTTTAACTGTGTTCCAGCTGTTTTTTTATAAAACAATGTGATCTACTGAAAAAAAAAAGGATAAATTTCTGGTTGTAATATATTATAAGCTCAAGTTAGATTCTAGGTTGTACAGATTCTGTATGGTTTAGTAAAGACTGTCATTTTGGTACAGTAGTTAAATAATGTATATAATATATGTTCCTGTCCTGTGTTTATTATAGTTGTTGCTCACAGACTCTGACGAGAGTACATCCCTCAGGTGGGTTGTGTTGCAGGATACTTAGTCAATTTTTACTCATCGGCTTTCAAAATTATGTCTTCAATTTCATTGATGTTAATAAGGTATATAATACACCTGTACTGTGTGAGATTTCATATGAACCCCCAGAGCTGTGATATATTGTACAGACCTGTCACTGGCTGCAAAATAAATGCATATCATATTTGTTGTGTATAATCATACACCGTACCTTGTGAGGAAGGTCTAAGATTGGTTTTTCATCAATGAATAAAGTTGTTAATTTGACATTGAATCATAGTCATCATTTACTGTTGAATTATATACAGTATTGTGTGTTCATGCCTGGGCAGTTTCCCCCTAACAGTCTTCTGGGCATTGAAATGTAATTATTATTATATTATAAGATAATTGCAGAAACATTTTGGGTTAAAATATTGGGTACTGTACCAAGAATCCTAATGTGACTAGGAACCCATCAGAACCTGAGACATGGTAAATAACTATATCTATTTTAATTTCATGTAATTTTTCATATTTGGTTATGAGAAGACTCAGAGTTACTTTAGTGTTTACTTCACCAGTTTACAATATATACAAACCTTCAGACTACATCTTGCATTGGAAAAGGTACATTGTTTACAGAAAACTGGATAATTCAGATAATGCCGATTCATTTCTGGTCAGGAACACAATATAGTATCTACAAATGTACTTAAAACAACTTGATGATATACAACATATTTTACAAAATCACACAACACTAGCAGCATACAGTACAATCTACCACACACCATATTCTTCTTTCCTTCTTTGTTGACGTTTATGTACAGTGCATTTTCAACTTGGTTAATACATTTTCTGTAATACAATGTGTTTAATTATTATTATGTTATTGTTTACATAAAACAAGATATGCTTTTTAACTGCCTTAATTTTGTTTAAGCTTAATTTATAAATAATTTATCAGTTGCTGCCTGAATTGTTACAAAATGCCAAACTGTCACTACAAGGTAACCCCTAAACCAAAAGTGAATTTTGAGAAAATGTGTTCAGGTGACATAATATTGTACAACCTAAGCTGACACCCTCATCTAATATAGCAAGTGCTGTATGCGAGAACATTCAGGGGTTAGGTAATGACACTAATTAGTCTTTCACCACACTGTATTATATACAGAATTCTTTTCATAGCTAACATCACTTGCATTACATTTGTGACTAGAAATTTCAATCATATACTGTACTGTATTGAGGAGCTGCAGTTGAATGAGAAAGCAAGAGTACATTCATGAGTATTTACAGTCAGAATAAGAAAAAGTTGTACATAAATATGATGATTTTAGAAATTATCAGTAGTACTCTGGCTCCTGTTACATAAAGATTGTTTGAATATTTCATTTGCTGTCATTTAATATGGTACTCCGTGACTTAGACACTCATTTGGATGACTAACATCACAAGATGCATCAACACATACAGCACCGGTACACTGTCAACGGCAGCCGTAAGTATACATTACATCTCTCATTCCTTTTTCAGACTTCAACCAAAGCTTTCTTAGTAACAAATTAATGAAAAATTTAAATGTTTAAACTTCTAGTGACTCCAGGGACATGGGTTTAAACATTATTATAAGGCATATGCTTGCAAATAGAATATAAATTAACATATTGGGTTAAGGTGGCAATGATCTCAGCAAACTCATAGCTACTGATTTTTCCAAGCTCTGACGAACACAAATCCACTTTTTTCTTTTTTGCATACTGTAGTTTAGAGAAATTAGTAGCCACCTATTCTCTGATAATTACCACATGCCATATTCAAGAAACTTTGCTCATTTAATTTCTTCACTGATAACTACAACTATGCTCAGGTGGGGTATTTGGCACTAAAAAAACATGAAATTGTGAGAAAGATGCAAAACTCAACTCATAAAAGAATTTAAAATACTTCTGTGAGGGGAATTTTTTTTTACTGTACTACCAATGTAAATGTCTATGTGCAGTCTGATACCAAATTAGTATACAGTATTAGAATCATGTTAAGAAATCGTAAATTTTTGTTATCGTACATATATACTGGTACCTTGCTAAAATACCAAATTAACAAACTGTATTTTACAAACACAATATCCAATAACATACTTTCAGTTTCTGTAGCTGACCTATGAGTAAGGAGTTATGCCATAGTTAATCAGATGCAACCTGCTATTGATATCAGCTTTGGTTATTTACATGAGCAACAGAGATGGGCTCGTGTACACTCAAAGTACCATACACAACCTGAGAGAAGTACTTGTCTGACAGAACTCCCAAATGGGGAAAAAAATATCCAAAACACACCTGTGATTTAGGACTGTTACTTGGATAATGATGGACTGGCTCCATTCAAAGTTGACAGAGCCAGTGTACCAATCATCAGTACTGACAAGGTCATGACTTTTGTCACATATGGCTTTTAAAATCATGCCAGGCAAACCAAATTATTCTAAATTGTCAGTTACTCTTCTCATTCTGGTATTGGTTGAAATCCCAGGTCAGACATTATTTTTTTTTAGTTATACTGTATATGGTAAATATATTATTTGTTTTTACTGTATATGGTACATATTATATACAGGGTTTCCCTGGAGATAAGGGTGGTGATAACTTTGGCAAATGATTCCCAGTGAGTACCTGGTATTCTATGACTGGTGTTCCATCAAAGTGGATATTATTCAATTCTGTAACTGTTGTGAATCAGACACTCCACAGATCAATCAGGTTTTAAAATATTCTTGGGAAAACATTTGACCAAGTGAGGCCCTTTCCTTGTAGAATACCCTGTATTTGTACTTGAAGCTTCCAACAGTTGCAACTTTCAACTCTTAACATTACAGTATATATGTTTCACTGGTCAACGATACATAAAACATCAACAGTATTTTTCATTACATAAAATAACCCACTTTACCTATCTCACCTACAATCTCTCAGCCTACTAAAAATTAACATTATCTACCCACTTCTTGACTTAACCAGAATTTTTATTAGGTTCTGCAAACTGAGAAGGTTCCAGCAAGTTAGAGCAGGGCTAATTACATAACTTGATAGAAGTAGAAACCCAAGGTACAAATAACATAAATGCAACACGTCTAGTACTACAGGCAACTCGATCCATTATTAGATAAATATTCCCTTAACCCCCTAACCGTGGGCATTTTTGAGCGAGTCAACTCTGTACTGCAGGCATATTTTTGCAAACGTAAACATTTGACGGCTAATAGCGTATAAACTACTTACGCTACATGAATAATTGATACATTATATTGAAGTAAAAACCTTTAGCTGTCTCTTGATGTACTTGTGAAGACTAACTGGACATCTGTAGGATGGGTAGCCAGCTCAGAATGAGGGCAACTCCAAATTCACTTTTACACTCCTGACAATTCAAAGTATGTTTTCATGCTCTGATTTCGTCACAAAATGTATCGGAATCATATTTCTTAACACAACCATATGAAAAATAACGTGACTGTCGTTTTTACGTACATATATGGTAATTAGCGCATAAGCGAGGTGCTGAAAATACATCCTCACAAGCTCACTGCTCTTCCTATACCAACTGCCAGTGGCTGGTGTGACTTGTGGGAGTCCCTAGGTGCACACACCCTCTGTTGTGAGCCTAAACAACTAAGTCAGGGGGCGCGCATATTTAATAATGCATCTGTCAACAAATGCCAATACCCGGGGTTACCCACACTCGGTATTGCCATCAACAAATGCCGATACCCGCGGTTTAAGGGTTAGATTACAACCACTTCTTAAAATAAAACAGTCATCACCAATCTTGCAACTTTTAGAACTTTCAGAACTTGCAATCATGCTGACCAGAGTAAAATATAAATATACTATATGGTTTCAAAACAATAACTTTCAGAACAGACAGAGGACATGGCAATAAGATAGAAGACAAGAATCACAAAACTATACATGCGTAATCAACCTTTATCACGAGCTACAGTATTTGTTACAACCCATTACTTATAATATAGTTAATAAATAGAAAGACTTGACAATTTAAAGTACAGTAGGCTACATGATAGTTATCGCATCTTTAATTCATAATCTTTCAATATTTAGTTATAACCGTGGCACCAACATATCAGTCCAGCAGCTATTTGTAATAAAATCAGTGCATACAGACTTTGGAAATTGTTTAATATAGTGGGATACTATCTTTAACCGAGCCAGCCAACTGTTTATCTCCCAAATTTGAAATATACTGCGTACACAAGAGGAAACTTTCTGCCTTTTCTCTTCATCAATCATATTATTTCTTTTCAATGCCCCCTTTCCATCAACACACTGTTCTAATTATGGTTGTACAGTACTTGACTGTCTCAGAAAGATTGTTTATGAATTCCTTGACTCCAAGAAGCCAACAAAAGCCACATATTTCCCATATCAACTGGTGGTGTTGACCATCTCAGCCATGTGACTGTACAGACATAAATTCACATGTGTTAACCTTCATAAGGCCACAGCTGCTCAATTCTGGTACACACACCTTGCATGAAGATTGAGGATGTAAGCACAAACTATGATGAAAACGGTGGTGAGTCAATAGAACGCTTGACCAGGAAGCGAATGTATTTTTACTATAATTCACTAGAATATGTTGTCTTTTCTAAACTTGAGTTAGTTATTATTCTTTCAGGATAAAAATGCTCAGGGGACTGTTATGCTTCTCCTCATGACCAAGTTCATAGTCAGTACCAACACCAGGGAGTTTCATTAGTCAATATTTAAATTTCAACCAAACTTCACAGAACTTCCTTTGAAGAATATATATACAATTACTTTAGGCAACAATTCATGAGATAAAGACTATAATAGCTTGGCCACCCAAGCATAAAAGAAGACTAAATAAGAGTATTATATTTGCTAATTGATACGGAAAGCCAAATTACACTACCTAGAACACTTGTGTTTATATTAAAATCGAACCAAAATAACTATAAAGATCATAAGCACTTTAACTCCCCATCACTTCATATCCTCAGAAAACAAGATATGGTATGAATGAATGAACTGGTGTTAAATTTGTCTTGGTGCATCTTGAAGCCAAATTCCATGGCAACATCAAGCTGGCCAACGAATGAAGAAAATATATTACATTAAAGGGTGATGTATATTCAAGGTCCTCTGTAATACTAAGCAATCATTCATTTTTGTAATGGATCACAGGCAGCCATGAAGGAACCCATCAATATGTGGCAGGATGTCTTCCAAAGGTTATTACTTTAATTAAACTCACAATATTAAGGCCCTAGGTTCAATTCCAAGGCCAGTCAGATTACTCAAACTTTAGCAGTACTCATCTACTTTGTATTATTATCTAAGCCTTAACACAAGGGATAGACATTTTAGGGACCTGTTAACAGCATGATTTTACACTATAATAAATAATCTTACCAGAAAAGTATAGCATCAGTATACTCAACCTGACACAAGGGAACCTTCAAGTGTCACAGAGGACCCTAAACAACAAGTGGCACCTAGCATAATAATTACCATCACTAACAAGTGCACTCAGTCGTGATCCTGAGAGAGGTAGGTTTGGTAGAAGGTGGTGAGCTCTGAGCCCAGGTACTGAGCTTTGTTGCGTAGCTTTTTGGCCCCAGCGCTAACATCCTCCATCTGCTGTACCTCCCTCTCCAGGTTCCTCACATCCCGCTGCATCTCACTTGTGCTCTCGTCCACCAACCGACACAACCGGGCAAATGTTCCACTCAGCTCCCTGGTGGATGGATTTAACACTAAGGACCAAATGCTACAGCAACATTTATGATGGAGACGGAGGCTTGAGTAAAAGAGGCATATGATTCTCGCTATTCCTTTGCATTATTTCATCATACTGATTATTTTGAAATTATCACAGTCCAAACTTTAATTCTGTCTTAACAGACACAAATACTCACTGCTGAACCTGATGAGAGCAGTTGTGTGAGGTGAGATCAACAATGAGGCGAAGCTTGCGTGTGGCATGATCGACATACTGCTTCTTGAACACCCGCTCTCTTGCCTTGTTGGTCCAGGTGAGTCGTTCATAGGCATACAGGCATCCGTACACTCCACCCGTCAATACAATCAGCCGCCAACCCACAGTTTTGAACATCTGGTTATCATGTCAAGAAGAAAAAGATTCATGTGTATGGCAACATTACTGAAGCAATTCAGTCAAATAAACTATTCAACCAATATCATCGTAATACATCTACAAAATTTTACGGCATCAACTTAAGTTTTTGGAATTACATAGAGCTTGTGAGTGACGACAGAATGTGAGGAGAGCCCAAAGATGTATGGCACTAACTCACCAGTCCAAGAGCCAGGGCAAGTCCCATGGTGCCCTGGGAACCCACGCTGGCCACAGCAAACCTACTGATGATAGACCAGTCGTCCTGAGGTATACCAAACTGTGGTGGCTCATTGCTGGGAGTCAAAGGTGTCAGGGGAACACTCCGGGGTATCTAGAGAATGGAGCACAAAATATAAGATTACTGTAAGTTTTCCATTAGTATTAATGTATTATAAAACATCAGGAATTATTAATAAAATGGGTGTTAAAAGATCTCCTGTTACACTTACCAGTCAACTGGATTCTCAATTATAATACCCCTTTTCCAAAAACAAGACATCCTAGCCTCCCCAACCTACACCCAACAACACTCTTCTTTTGCACACCATGTCAAATTTGTTTACTTCTAAAAACCACAATATTAAGAAACTATGTCAGGTTGGACTTACATTTTCCTTGTGTCTGGAGTTGGTGATGCGGCTGCTGGCTCGTCCCAAGACTCTCTGCACCAAGGATACCAGCCCCAACGAGAACCGGAACTCTATGTCTTCCTGCACAAAACACATGGAAAATGGTGATAATATACTGAACACATTTGATAAAATTATTATGTTAAAGATTGCTTATGAACTGAACAACTATAAAAATCTACCAGGATAATATAAAATTAGAAAAATGTATTGCCTCTTCTAATTAGGGTAAACATTTACATAATAGACGAGAAATTATAATGATCATAATACACCGGTAAAATACACAGTAATCCCTCACTACAGTTGATATGAACTACAAGCTCAACACTAACCTGGAAATCTGCACAAAGGTTCTCACAGTTGAGGCGGTACAGTATTTCAAAGGGCTCACGGCGGGGCAGGAGGGTTGTGGCAATCTCCCGCTTCTCTTTACCCAACAGTGCCAGCATCCGGTCTGATAGGGCAGGGGAATGTGGTGTTATGGGGCATAATAAGGTTGGGTGAATGATTGAAGGGAGGTGAACAAGACAGAGGTGAAATTATTTAATTCAAGATAAATGTAAGTTTTGGATATTGAATGGAAGTAAAAAATTTATATAGTATTACTTAGTAATACTTGCACAACAATAAATAACTTAGTTATGTAAATGCTCACCATAATTTATGTTGGTTTGCAGTAAGCTTATTAAAGACAATAATGATAAAAGGGACCCATGGCAGAAACCACTCAATACTACCAGGTAAAACATTAGTACAGTATAAATTTATAATTATGGTTAGCTACTCCAGTAGGTAATATTTGGTTACTTACTGGTCATATCAGCTTGACTGCTTTCCACATTGAGGGCGAGGGCAGAGGAGAGACGGGCACGGAGGTTGGAACCCAGACCAGCCTCAACGTGGGCATGGAGAGTACGCTTGAACACATTAAGTACCAGAGGGTCAGGGTGGAAGGGCTCTGCAAACTCATCTACAAGCACTGAGAGTCGGCGAATCTCTTCGTTTAGTGCATTGGAGACCTGTAGCATTAAAGAGTGAATTTTAATAAACTTACAACATGCGAGTTACTATCTCAGAAGGAAAACTTAGCCCATTCAGTAAGGTAATTCAATCTTAAATATTTCACTCTGGCAAACACCAATTGATGACAAGCATAAGAATGATGACAAGAACTAACCCGACGCTCAACATCCTCCACTATAGTGCAGATTTTCTCCTTCATTTGTGAGGTGAGTTCGTGTAGTTCTTGCTCCGTGTGGTCCAGCCGCGCCCAAAGCTGCTGCCGCTCGCTCATCTTTTCCTCTCTCGCCTCCCACGCTCGCTCCATCACTCGACTCACACCCTGACCAATCTCACTGCACAGGGTGGTAAGGGAGATCATGGTTAGATTGATTGATTGGAAAGAAACACAAGTGGATACAGACAGGAGAAACTTACACTTTGAAGCAATAATGAAAACTAAAGGTTTAAGTAATCAATTTTACATTTGTTTATAAAATTATATATTGCATAATATTATTATTACCTGGTACTATGTTGCTTAATAGCAAAATATTTCTTTACCACTTCTGAGATTTTTGTATGATGGAAATTATCACTAAACACCTTTGTTGTCACCTAAATTGAAAAAGTGAGGTAAATGTTAAGCCCGTGTCACACGAGAGATATTTTCTGGCATCTTTTGGTAGTTTGCTACCAAATGATGCCCGTACTGGTGGCAAAAAGTGCGCGTGTAGTCACACGGTCGATTCGTCTACCAGCATCTTCCACTGGCGTCTTCCCGCAAACCAAAACAATCACTGACCATTCATTGCAATACTTCCACAATAATGACCTCTCTTTTTATAAAACCTGTGTAAGAATTCATGTGGTCAACATACTATGCACTCATAGTAACAGTAATGTCTGGTTTGTGAGGCTTTTACAATCCGTTCTGGCATATAATATGAGCAGTGAGAATATAAGGAAGGATTCCCTTGCGACCGGGCTCCTAACTTTAGCGACGTGTGATTGGCTGTCCAAACTTCTCATATCTCAGATGTTTTGATCTAGTATGCCTTAAATAAAGTATCTGACACGTTATTATGTTTTTAATGTAACAAATATTATTATATAATAGCCAAATGACCATCAAAAACTGTTTATATTAGGGGAAAAAACTTGGTTTGTTCATTAGGCTACGGAGTTACTGTATCGTTCGAATCTATTCACTCGACCGTGGATACACCGTAAATATAAATGAAAGCAAAGTTAATACATGTTATTTTTTGTAATTTTGATTATTTTTTAACAAGATTCAATACAATTTGAAAATCTAAAGCCTGTAATAGCCTCACGAAGTAACTAAAGAAATTAAGGATAAGGACCAAGTCATAATAGCATCCCTGGACCAACCAACATTTGCCATTTATCTCGATTTTAAACGAAATGTGAAGAGCTGATGAGTCACTATGTACTGTGCGGCGTGGTCGCTGCTCCAGTATGTAAACAAAGATGCCCGTACGAGCATCTTTTGCTACCAAAATACCAAAAGATGCCGGAAAAAGTGTCCGTGTGACATGGGCTTTATTGATGACCACAACTGTACAAAAGACCCTCCCTACACAGACGGGTGATGGGTGACTCACCTGACTATAGTGTTGCCACGCTGAGTGTGTTGCTGGAACTTGGTAACCACTGCAGTCTTGGATATACATTCCTCAAACCTTCGCTCAAACTCACCAAACTCCATGTACCGACTGGCAAACCCTTCTGGGAACCCTGAAGCTGCAAATAAGGTATCTACTGTACAGCAATATATTCATAATCAAATGAAAGAAGATAATTATACCACTAAAGTAATTAAACCGTTATATTACATGTCAATGAATATCCATAATGTTTAACTATCTAATACTTTTAACTCTCCTAAAACCCTTACTGTTGTTTGGTTGTCCCTTTGCCTCATTCAGTCTCTGGTGTAGTGTCTCCTTGGCAGAGACAAAGAAAACTCGCTGTTCAGCCTGAGGTCCAGCCACCACCTTGAGCTCATCCACAAGGAACCCCACCGTACGCTCCATGTGTTGCTTCCTTACCTATGGGAATGGGAGGTGGTGTGGATCAGTGTGGTGGGGAGAAGCAGGGTTATGCCCGATTCACACCCGTCCATTTGGCCGGATACCTCTTCGTTCATCACTCGAACAGTGACGTCAGTATTGATGTAACAGCCCCGAGCACAGACAAGATGGAGGAGATGGATTGGACAGATCCATCCACACTTCCTTTTTTGTATAGAGTGCCATTACCATACCGGATAATATCTGAAGTGTGGAGACTAAAGACTTGTACCAACACTTTCAGGAGTTGCTGCAATGTGGCCGAGTGTACACATGTGTGTGTGAGGCTGAGAGTGGCCGAGTCTCCGAGAAGAGATGTCGTCTGTTTGTTGACATTATTTCTGTGGTGCCACATTTCAGTTTCAATATCACTCATAATTTGCCATTGAACAATCGCATATGATACAATTATTTTTATATTATATTCATATTATAATAATCATTGTATATCAATCATAATGTCAAAACTTTTTCACACCGTATTTAAGAGTATTCAACGTCCTTTGCACGGACAACACTGCATAGGAAAAGTTAAACTGATTTTATCTGGTCCGTGCACGGACGGTATCTGTTTCCTTGAGCCACATAGCCCGGTTCCCACTGCCAGCATCTGAACAGCATCTGACGTCATTGTTCGAGTGACGAATGGAGAGGTATCCGGCCAAACAGACTAGTGTGAACAGGGCATTGGTGTGTGTGTGTGATGGAAATGCATATATTAGTGTAGTCCAGAAATCAGTATTTTTTTTTTAAGTGAGTGATGTCAGTGATGTTCTCCTAGATTTGCAAACTGATGGAATGAATCTCTATCTGGTACAGGCTATGGAATTTTTCCTCGATTTCATTTGGTTCTAGTATACAGTATTTTCAAACATATGGATTGTTACTGGTGGAACATGGTAATTCAATATGGTATATATTGTGTGTGTGATATCATTACAGGTAAAGGCAGTATGAAATCTGTTTTCATTTCCCCAGCCTTTGCACACCAACTTTCTTCGAACATTAACATGGTTAGGTTTAGTGTGGGCCTGAGTGGTGTTGGTGGGTAATGACTGAGGGAATTATGGCAAGTGTGACAATGCTTTAAAGTATTACCAGAATGACACAACATTTGAAACCAAATATTTACAAGCTAGTGTCAAAAATTAGCAACTGAAATAATTAAGTTTATCTTAAAAATAAAAATACTTCTGTCAACATAAGCCAAGTGTTATGCATGAAATTCCTAATTCTGTGCAAAAGAAATTAGATAAAAGGACTGTTGCAATACAAACAAAGTCAGATTTGGAATAGGAAACAGGGGTCAATAGCTTGGCTTACCTCGCACTGCTCTGTATTCGGCTATGCATGTGATTGAACGGAAAAGTTAGTAAGATTCTAAGGATAAGATTAAGTACATAAAGAAAAAGAGCTACCCTCAAAATGCAAATTTAATATGGGTACTATGAACACTACTGGCATACCAACCTGTATTTGAAAAATACATAAGGCTTAACTCTTCAAAACAGACACAAGGATCAAATTTATGTATGACATCATCATCAATACCCCATATCTCTTTTTTCAAGGGGTGGGGAGGCTCTAGTATCAGTGCAATACCCTCAACAGACAAGGGGTCCAGCTCAGAGGCTATTTGAGTCTTTGGTGGGGTCATTGTTAGAGAGTGGGGTCCCAACCTTCACTCCCCCCCAGTATTATAGGGGATACGAGGCTGACTGCACCATCACAAGAATGGTGGGAGATGTATGGCACTCCCATCAAATACCTGCTGTTTCATAAACTACCATTAACAGTTAATCTGTATTTTAATGTTACCAAATTTTAACTAATGGAGATGTCTGCCCATGAGAAGTACTATAACTCCTACATTACAACATAACCATCATTACTGAGACACACTACTGATGATGAAGGGAGCCTAGCCTGAGGATCTAAGTATTTCTCAACAGCAAAACTTCTGAAAATCTAAAAGCTGTCTTGGATATTACCCCTTCTATGATAAAGTATCTACCCTTTTCCATTACCCTAAAGTACTACTAGGAATTTTAGGTTTAATTATCTATGAAAAGGGGAACACATTACAATGACCTTACCTCATTTAGGAACTCAGGTTCTGAGGCTGCCATGTCCCAGCGGTTCTGGAGGATAAAGATATTGGGTTTGGAGAGTTTTGAAGACACCTTGTGGAAGAAGTTCTTTTCCTGGTAGAGGCAAAAGGAAAAAGAAGCAATTAGTATGGTAGTGGGATAATTCCTGCTTGTTTATCATATACATGCCTCCATGGAGTGAACTTTACAAATTGTTGTATCAATTCCTTTGAAAACACAATGAGAAAGTGGGACTAGAACACTTCTTCTAATCTTATAAAACAAGATTAAACCATAACCAAATATAACTCCCACCTGTCAACCCAAATGATGTCAGACAAAATTAAACTTCAATATATATCTATCTGACTTAGACTCCATAAATCCCTCTCCTCGCTTAAAAGATACCATAATATGATCACGTCACTACCCAATATTTGCTCCAACTACATTGTCACCTTAGTTCCTTACCACTCCCTTAGACCAATTGTCTTCATTAGGGTTAGAAGAGTTTGCCACCAGGACAAAAATTTCAGCAACCAGCGACGATTCATCTAATCAGTCACTCACTCTATTACAACATAATATTATATTTTTGTCCTGGTTATATCACCCCCACAACTTGATCCACTCTCTGAGACTTACCGTGTTCATGAGAGTTGACTCTGAGTTTGCCACCAAGACGAAAACATCAGCATCCAGACAATGTTTATCTATCCAGTCATCCAGGCTCTCTGAGACATCGATCCCGGGCGAGTCGACCAACACTACATCGTCTCTAAGAAGTGGGCACCGGGTCTTTGGCCAGTGGATGCGGACGAGGGTGGAGTCACCGAGACGGTTGTTGCAGAGGGCGTGGGCAAGCTGGCCGATGCCCCTGATGTTTTGTTTTTCGGTCGAACCCTCCGTGGTGAGATACGGTTCATTGGTGTCTATGCCCTCAACCTGTGTAAGTAGAAAGGACTGTTGGTTTGCCAATATACAAGTAAGACAGGGCTGAACAATTAAATGGGTCCTGATTGAAACATGACCCAAAGGCATAAAATAATGGTAAAGGGGAGCATTCTACATTGATCACAACATTCAATAAGACAACACTGACAAACTCTTCAAATGTTTGATGAAAATACAGTTAAAGGTCTCCTACTATTTGACGAAAGTGAAGGAAAAGACAAATAGCCCAGGCAAGTAAAGGGTAAATACATAAGACATCAGGAGTCCCAGTGAGAGAAAACACACACACATACCTGAAGGAAGCAGTTGGTGGTGTGGCCAATGCCTGAGGGAAGAATTTTGTCCCCCAGCATGGCATTGATCACAGTGCTCTTCCCGTTCGATGTCCGCCCAAAGAACGCAACCTGGAATTGGTACAAAGTTGATGGCAGGGTGGAACACAATTTGGTTAGGACAAGAAAAAATCACATTAGATTCAATGAGGTAGAGACAGTATATGTATACAGTGCTTGTGCATGTTTTTAGTTTACTATGAGTATGTATGCATGTGTTTATCTATATATAAAAAGTAGAGTTGTACATAAATTTGTATGTTTGTATGTATGAGAGTATAACCAAGCACCACCCAAAAACTAATCGTCGCACATCAAAATTAAAAACATTTTCAGAATCGGCAAACAGACAGGAAGGCACTGGTTATACTTCGGGTACATCTTCACTATCCAACACTCAGATATCATGTATAATGTGTGTGTTTGGGTGGTTGGGAGAGGGTATTTCCAGTGTACCTACTAAAATAATTAATACATGTGTGCTGGTGGGCGAGGGTAACTCCAGGTTACCTAAAAAAATCATTAATACATACGATGTGAGAAGTAGGGGAAATGATGGCTACTGTACCTTCATGTGATCCCTGGCAAGGACCTCTTTGATGCCAGCCACTCTACAGCTGTACGCTGAAAATTCCTCCACCTCCTTCTCTCCAACCAGCCTCCTGTCACTATGGAGACCTGTCGAGATATTTAGTTTAAAGTCTATAACAATACACACACACTCAAATAATAATTCATATCACATCTATTTGTAAGCAAGTCCTATCACTAGTACTGAAAGGAATCCAATAACAGATTATTTGGAGAAATTTTCATGGTAATAATATGAAACGAATTACTCTTTCTACCAGTTTTAATCTCAGTCTCCCCACAAACTCCCAGGCCACCCACCTTGGAGAAAGAGAGACGTCTCGGCCACATACTCCTCGATCTCCTGGTAAATGTCATTAATCTTCTTTTTGGCCCTCACAAATATCTGCAGTGGAGATGATGTTGATGCTTCCCTCAGGTGTCTTGCTCCTAACATCCCTGCCCCATGAAGACCTAGAGCCGCGCCGCCCCCTACCGGACCCCCCACCCCACCCCCGTTCATGGTAGAGACCGAACGGTTAAGGACGCTCGACATGGCACGCCGTCGCCCTCAACTGAAACAGAAAGGAAAATGGACGTAAACATTCATTGCAAGTGAACTGCGTGGGCAAATGCAAGGCGAGGGAAGGTTGTTTATCCAAGGTCCTTTATGATACTCAGCTGGTACTGTAGTTTTCCTTATGTTGTAAGGAGTGATCAGCCAATGTAATAACTGAATCACATTGAGGACAAATATTCATTCATGTGTGTTGTATTCGGGTAACCAATGCCAGTTACCACCTATCACATCTTTTAATTTTTCAGGTGAGGATGTAAGGCTGGCTTCTTGCCATTAGTCCTCACAATAAAAACTTATTTGCCTCAAAGACTGAGTTATCCTTACAACATGTGATAAGCTCCAGCTGAATGTCATAAGAAACCTCAAATAAGCAACAGCCAATATGCAAGTTGTACAGACGTGCAGGTTGGTGCCAAAATAAATGCTATAAAACCTCTTTTACTCATACATGGGTAAAACTGTGGCCACTCTTGTATCAAGTGGGAGGGTACAAATAAAATATTGTCACTGCTGTGGTAATTACAGTATTGTATAATTACAGAAATAAGTGAGGGGATTCAATGGAGAGGGAGGGATACCGGTAACAATATATAGGGATTCCCTCAAACCAGTTATAGGTACACAAATCTCTTATTTTCTTGGGATTAAAATAAATCATGGGACACACTGCATAAAACATGGGACACATTTACAGTCTACATAAAAGTGTGAGATGGGAATACTACAGCAAGTGTGTGAATAGGTATACAAGTGAAAGTGACAGTGAGAAGTCAAGTTCAGAATGCTCCTGCTTTCGAAACTAGTAAGTTCAATCTACAGTATGTGCTTCATACAAAAGGCAAGGTGTTGATTATATGCAACTGACAGTGTTACTAACTACACACAGGGAAATGGAGTGAGAGGAACACATTACATTACTGTTCTCAATTCTGTGGTTCATTCTTGATCCCTGCTACATATAAAATATTATAATACGAGCCTTTTAAAATCATAACAACTTTAACCAAAGGAGTGAATAGTATGAGGCTCTATCAGTTCCTTCTCTTGAATAAACTTATTAAGTGGAACCATAGCCATGTGTTTCCACTTAATTCATGACAGCCACAATAAAGGCCAAAGAGGTAATCATGATTGTACGAGGGTTATTTGTATAAGATTATGTTATTTACTGATATGTAATGGGGGGGTAAGCATAAGCTGAGGTATAAAGTGAACAACGTATTAATAAAAACTACAAAACAAAACTTAACAAAAAACACATGCAAAAAAGAAAAGAAAAAAAAAAAAAGTTGAACTAAAGCATACCGTAATGAAAAGCTTATTTTGCACAATTATTGTGCATAACTGTATCAGAAACTTTCTAAACACCTCACAGTTATTTTCTGTACTGTACACTCATGTTCATTACTCACTAATTTCATTAATTCCACAAATCTGTACTACATAATACTGTCTGACAACACTATAGGTAAGTTGCATCCCGTACAACACAGCACCCCATTCTATTAAACACATTATTGAAGACTGCAATGCACACAACCACACTAGCCAACAACACAACATACACTCTCTGAGGGCATTGTGGGAAAGCCCGGTTCAGGCCATGGCCTTCCTCAGGAGCTCGGGGCTGCTCAGCCAGACAGCTTGAGGAACTTCAAGAACAACTATAGGTAAGTTATAATTATCAATGCATTTAACTTTGCCATAGATTTCTAATGTTTCTCCTATTCATAATACGCACACACACATTCTCTAAACTTTAAGTGGAGATAACAGTTAAAGCATAATCACTAAATAAATAAACCATGCTTACTGAAAAAAAAAAAAAAAAAAAGCATTTAAGAATAAACCATAAAACTAAAGAACCTTAAGAACAAACATATAATAAAATGAGGGTCAGCAGCCATGTCTTTAAACCCTAAACCCTCTTGTAGTCAACTTCCAGCGAGCGAACGTTTACAAAAATGTCCCAATTAAGTTTTATACCCTGTAATCTACAGTACAGACACAGTCCAATTTATTTGCTTTGACATGAAAATCCCCATCAAAAGATTAAATACAGAACTGTACTGTAGTTCCTTCTGTATTCAAATATTTTCAAGGCCCAACAACCAATGAGTCATGAACAAATTTTAAAATTTGACATATAGAGCTTATATCACTCCACCACAAGTCATAAATCCACCTGTAAGTTAACCACAGTATTAAAGTAACATAAAGTACCTTTACTAACTAATGTAAGTAATTTATTAGTATAACTGTTGTTTCATTTACAAGATAATACAATAGTCATGAAGTCTAGTTTCTAAGATGTTTTTTCAATAACTGTCACTTACAAATCAATTATATAAGCTAAAACAATTACAAATACTAGTATATCACTGTAAAAAAATTAGATAAATTAAGCACAAAATAAATCATGACAGAAGCCACACACAAATGCATCAACCGAGCTTGTCAGTGTTATGATGTGTGGGTGAATGGATTGGCTGAGTGTATGTAGTATTGCACTGCACTGCATAATTTTATTCTGTGAACCAAGTTACTTTGACCTACAACAGCAGTGGTGTATGTTAAGCTTGTTATACTCAAGTCACCATCTTTATGTAAATGGGTGTACATTACTATATCTAGATACAGGGTTGGGAAGGCTGCGAGCAAAGATTTAGTAAGGGAATAACTAAAAAACTGGACTATGCTAGGTCTGGATACTATATGTCATTTCAAAACCAACAAGCAAAGTTAAGCAAAGTGAAAATCACACATATTGGAGGAATTTTTTTTATAATTTCTGTATAGAACAATAACTTATGGTAACGAATCACTGACTTGGTACCATTCTCGTGCTTTCCATATTCTAAAGAATAAGAAGCATATAGCAAGCAAATATTCACAATTCACATAACTAGTCCATTACAAAATAAATTTACAGCTTTGACTCTACCATTCACAACTTGAAAAGCATAGCAGAAGTCTATATGGTATGGAGTAAAAAAGTGTGCTTCATTCAGTATGGGGACCAATAACTAGAGAGATGGGATTGGTAAGAGTGGTGTGGGACATGAATACTAAGACAACTGAGCACCTGACCATAAACACAGCCTTGAAAACTTTGTATGTGCCCTGCTGTAATGAAACGTAAGTGTACAGTGCATATCTCTGGTGTGTCAACAGATACTGTACATGATTTAACATTATGATAGTGAAAGTGAAATAAGAAATATATACAGCAATGATAGTGAATAAAAAAGACAATGAGATGACAGGAAAATAGGTTACAGGTCTAGCATATATTCTTAAAACATTGTATAGCTACATCATATACTGCCTAGTTTAGTTTGACAAAATCCCTACACCATGATAAAAAGTCACTGTATCGTATACCATACCAGTAAGTATTCGTACCTAACAAAGAGGCTAGAAATGAACTGGTAGAGGCCAGAATAAATTATCCTACCTGTGGCTTCTTGTGCATTCTCTCCAACGAAGCAGCTGCAAGCAAGATCAAATGTTAGTAATGAAAATGAGTGTGTAGGAGGTTAAGCTTTAAGGCAAGCAGCAGTCTTTCTTAAAGGGGTGATTCTCTTGTTGGAAAATTGGAAGGCTACTGATTCCTTATAACTACACTAGAAAACAGACACACTCTATGGTACTAACATGGGATCTGTTTCGTGTCATAGTTTGAAGGAATCGGAGACCTTCCAATTCATAAAAAAAAAAAAAAAAAAATCCCTTAAAGACTGTACTGGTTATTACATGAGTGTTAATTCAGCAAACAAACATGAACTCAGCTGTAATAGGATTGTAACCATGACAGAAAGATGGCTGCCAAATAACACTCAACATTTTATTTCTGAGAAAGTATGATCAGATCACCCTCCTTCATCAGAGAGTAATATAATCTACTGAAAATTAATTACTAGACAGTTATGTTAGAACTGTACAGTAGTTACCATAAAACAGCTAAGTTAAAGGAGCAACAATACAGGACTTTCTAATTTTTTTTAATGTAGTGAAGATTAATAGCTTATACTGTACTTCATTAGCTAGCTTATATTAACAAGAAGCGAGGCTCTGTATAATATTACTTAACAGAAATACAAGATAACGCAGCAAGAACCAAAAATACAGGACAGAAAATTGTATAAACTAAAAAACCATAGTACACTATTGCAGTTTACACATTACAATTGTTATCACTTGATGTACCGCATTTCTCTGTTCAAACATCCTGCACTACACACCACTCATCTCTATCAACGTAAATTTACTCATCTCTAAATATAATGTCTTGGAAACTCAAGATGATAAATTTTAATCTCTCAAGTACTGTAACTGATATATACCATTCTAAAGCAACTCAACATTTATATCACTACCCAGATAAATTCCTATATATGCAAAACATTATCACTTCCCAGATTAATTCCTATATAGGCCTATGCAAAACATTATCACTTCCCAGATTAATTCTTTTACTTGCAAAACATGGTGAATTTACAGAAGTACTGAGTTCACTTTATTGTATATTATAGTATCATTACCCACTATTTTGGACCATTCTAAGACACTTTTCATCTATGGTGTTTTACAAACAATTTGGAAATTAGTCTGACCTAACCTGACCTGACCTGACCTAACCTAACCTAGACCACAGCAGACTACCGGGACCAGTAAATATTGAATGAATTGCCGTTATCGTGTACGGTTTTTCTACCTTCATTACTCACTAATTTAGACAATTCTAAGACTATTTTCGGTATTTATTGAAAGAATTACCGTTTTGCAGCAGTGTTGCCAGATCCGGTTGGGTCCCAGTATTTTGCCCCAGTCATTTATTGTACTTTATCACGATTATTTCCCGGTAGTTTGCCCAGGTTAGGTTCCGGTAGTTTGCCCAGGTTAGGTCCCGGTAGTCTGATGCGGTCTAGGTTAGGTTAGGTCAGGTCAGGTAAGGTCAGACTAATTTCAAAATGCCCCATTTGCGTATGCCCTATCTTGGAAATGGGGCATTTGCGGAGAAAATGCCATAGAAGAAAATAGTCTTAGAATGGTCTAAATAAGTGGGTAATGAAGGTAGAAAAAACGTACGCAATAACGGTAATTCATTCAATATTTACCCTATTTTCTTCTATGGCATTTACAAGATAGGGCATATTCAAATGGGGCATTTTGAAATTAGCCTGACCTTACCTAACCTAGACCACAGCAGACTACCGGGGCCTAACCTGGGCAAACTACCGGGATATAGCTGGTTTAAACTATCATAAAGTGACCGGGGCAAATTCCCGGGACCTAGCTGGATGTGGTAACACTGCGCGGCCCTAGCCAAGAATGCAGTACTTCTGTAATAATACCATAATGACTGCTAAGTTATAACACTGGGCTTCCAAAAAAACAAATATATATAACACTAAAAAAATCAGGAACAGCCTTGAAAGGGATGAATGGCCTTGACTTTGACTGATTGACTTTCCATCTTAGCAAAATTACGACTGATTTTTGACAGGATACAGCCAACTACATTATTCTATCTAGTTTATGGTGGGGACACGAACACTCCACCTTTCCTAATCAATAATAATAATGCACTAACGTTAAACCAAACAAAAATAGTCGAATAAAAACAGTACGAGGTAACCGATACAAGACGTCTCCCAAGAATACAGATAATAGTGTTATGTGTGTATTTAGGGGAGAAAATACAGCAATATATATTAAGTAACACCATCTTGGGTGCGTGTATAAAATGATTTAATAATGATCCAACAACCACAATAATCTGAAACGAAACATTAAAGATAAAATCACATAACTAACTACTGAAGTGGCTGCGTAATATTTGTGTCAATTTTTATATTTGCTGCCTTTATCACAGCTCTCACCCATTGTCTGAACCACTGGGCTGCTCCTGGTGACCCTAGATACTCCTGTAGGGGTCAAATGGCTGGTAAATGTGGGTAAATAAGAGGGAAATGGGAGAAAAATACACACCGTGCTTCTCCGGCAGGGAAACATATGATTATGGCGGCACACAAGGACAAACTTCAGATCTAGTACACTACGCAAATGAATTATAATGAAAATATATATATCTTTATAATTCCAGAGCTTGTTGTAATTTTTAATCAGACAAATAGTGTGTATTTATGGTGTCCTTCAGTTGAGGATTATTTTTAGGAATACCTGCGAGATTTGTAGGAATAACTTCAAAGTAGACCACGGCATTCTCCTACATAAGATGAGAGAACACGGTATATCGGGCCAAGTGGGAAGGTGGATCCACAACTTCCTCACTTACAGGCATCAGAGTGTAATGGTAAATGGAGTCGTCACCCCCGAGCAGAGTAATCAGTGGAGTACCACAAGGCTCAGTCCTGTGACCCTTGCTCTTCCTCTTTATGATCTCTGACATAGATGCCGACTTGAAACATTCCACGGCCATATCCTTTGCGGATGACACAAGGATCAAGAAACAAACACAGTCCCAGGACGATGTAGACTTCCTTCAAGAAGACCTAAATAGAATGATATTATGGGCACAAAGAAACAACATGGCCCTGAACAATGACAAGTTTGAGCTCTTGAGGTATGGTAGAAACGACTATTTTCAGTCTTCAACTGAGTATCACTGCCAAAATACTATTCTGGCAGAAAGCCACCACGTGAAAGATCTGGGAATCTTCATGAGTAAAAACGGAACCTTCTATCACCACTACACTATTATCACCCAGACAGCACAACAAATGAGTGGTTGGATACTGAGAACTTTTCAGGCAAGAAGGGAGGCATGTATGCTGTTACTGTGGAAAACCCTTGTGTGACCTAAGCTGCAGTACTGCTGCCAGCTGTGGTCTCCAAACAACATCACTGACATCATCAAGCTTGAGACACCTCAGAAAACCTTCAGTCCTTCACCAGCAGGATCAATGGTACCCAACATCTCAGCTACTGGGAGAGGCTGGAAAAACTAAACATCTGCTACTCTCTACAAAGAAGGCAAGAAAGGTACTCCATAATTTACATCTGGAAAATCATTTGAGAATCTGGCACCAAATGTAGGACTGGTTGTAAATAAAAATCACAGGAGAGGAAGACTATGTCTGGTGCAAGGCACAGAGGCCTCATCTCAAAGGACCAAGACACTCATCTATAACAGCTTTACCCACATGGGAGTTCGATTGTTCAATTGCCTCCCAAGGAAAATAAGAGACTTTTGACCAACACCACCACTGACACCTTCAACAAGTCTCATCTTTGCCAATAAAAGGCTGAATTCTTCAAAGGTATCAAAGGTAAAGGTATCAAATGAATAATATTATATAGACCTTAGACTAGTGTGTGTGTGTGTGTGTTTTATATTACAGGAATATCATATCACACTTTAAATTTCTGCAGACCCCTTACATATATAATATTTGCAGTTCAATGAGGCACATTTTTACCAGCTAATAGCAATCTATAGTTTGTTTTCTCATATCTGCATCTCGGGAATTAAGCACTATATATAATTATAACCATTTCACCTGCTCTGAAAAGAACAAATGGTACACACTTTGAATAAATGAATATAGATAAATCTTTGAATCGATGAGGTAATACATGTTTTGTCCTTGTGTGCCTCCATGCCAGTTGCCAGCTGACCCGAGTATGGCTGAGGAGGAGGACCGCTTGAATCATCTCCAGGTTCGCTCTTGACATTTATTTGTGTTTTTACCCTTCCTCTTGTGTGTCAGCATGTTTTCAGGTGTTCTTTTAGGTCATTTGATATGTAATAATAGTATGATTTATCACATATATTGATATTTGATGTGATATGGATGGTTGAAGTCGAGTAAGAAGTGTGTGTATGTTTTATCTATTTACGTACTGTACTTTTATTAATAATTATTGTCTGTGTTTGTCCACACATGTATAGGTTGCTGGAATACATTATGTATGCACGTAAATCAGAGACCATACATGAATTGAAGATGTATACATAGAAAGACTATGAATTAAAACAAACCAACAAGTCTCTATTTCTATTTGAACTAACAAAATTACTATATAATAGAAT
The DNA here is from genome assembly GCA_033782935.1 of Petrolisthes cinctipes. Lineage (NCBI taxonomy): Eukaryota > Metazoa > Arthropoda > Malacostraca > Decapoda > Porcellanidae > Petrolisthes > Petrolisthes cinctipes. The sequence goes on from JAWQEG010000645.1 coordinate 169,446, forward strand.
ATTGTACGTATAGTTTTAGGGTTGGGGTCCTAATTCGTTATCTAACCTAACCTTATCTAAACCAGAATTAATGTAGTTATTGTACAGTCACGGCATAATTATAGTCCTTGACCAGGCCGGGTGTTAGGGGAGTTCTGGTCAAGGACTATTAGGGGAGGTCTGGTCAAGGACTATGTGTCGCAACTGTACATAGAAAACCTTAGGGGTGTTGGGAGTATTATATTATTGTTAACAGTTGATGAGATATATAGTATACTTTTGGTACATTGGAGTGCCTTAATTCTTCCAAAGTATGCCTGGAAATAGGACCAGATTAACAAAAACAAAAAAACTGTTTATTTGTTGCTTGGAATATTTTGGAGGAATCGGTTATTCATAATTTAATACTATGAATATTAAGGGTACAGGTTTAATGTAGCCTATTCTCGTAAATGATTAATATGACCAAACTTGACCTGACCTGACCTAACCCTTATATTCTCATATATTAATCTGGCCCAACCTGACCTGATCTAACCCTCCTAATATTCTTTCAGACCCTAAAGGCAGCGATCCACTTCACGGTGGGTCGGATATGTGAGGAGATCGGGGCGGAAGAAGACCTGACCTTCTCCAGACACATGATTGCGACCTTGTCTGAACTCACCTCCAGGCAACTCCAGACCTATGCCACTGACCTTGAGGCATTCGCTGGGTTGGTTCACTTCACTTTATTTCATTTCACTTTACTTTACTTTACTTTGCAATAACCTATACAAAATAATTACCAAGATGGAGATGGTTCTGTATGAGGAAAAAATATTAAACGTAGAATAACCCATATGAAAAAATTACCAAGACGCAGATGGTATGGAATGTGGGATAAACATATAACGTAGAAATAACCCATACAAAATAATTACCAAGACAGAGATAATATATACTGTATGCTGTATGAAAGTACTGATGTGATGTTTTGTTACCCTGTGACAGCCATGCCAGACGAACTGTCATCGCTCCTGACGACGTGAAGCTCCTGGTCCGTCGTAACCCACAGATGGTATGTCTGCCCCAGGCTTTGTTCATCTGTCTGTCTGTACTGTATTAATATATTTCCAAATTTTATACCAAACATCCTAGTTTCAATTGGGATGGACACCAACAAACCATCCTTTGAATATTTTTACAATGAAGGTATTGAATGAATATTTTTTTTCCTTCCTATGTCCTGGTATAGTACTGATTTCACATTATTCTAGTATATTACTCATGGCTTGATACGGTGTACTGTGAATACATCCCAATATCACTCTCATTCTTCCTTTCCCTCATCTTTAAACTGCCCTCAAAATTTCTCTAATTTTACTTTCCCACCACTCCCTCATTCTACTGTCTTCCTTTCTAATGTATATATCCAGATGCCCTTAACTCTAAAGTGTAACCATAAATATACCACCCCTAAACCCTTAATCTTCTGCCTGTTACAATGATTATTTCTTGCCGTCAACAGCACCCCATCCTTACCTCCCTCTCATTCCCCACCCTATCTGACCCTTCACTTGTATTTGACTTTTCTATCACCAGCTTCCACTCCTGTTCCACCACCATGTCTTTCTTCTGCTCCTTTCTCATCACCAAATCTTTCTTCCCTTCCAGTCTGCCCATATCAAGGCACTAATTGAAACAACTGAAGAGGAGAAGGGAGCAAAGAAGAAGAAAAAGAAGACTAATAAGGATTCTGAGGGCAAGAGTTCAGAAGGCAAGAGTATGGATGTGGATATAGAGACAACTGAAGAGGAGAAGGGAGCAAAGAAGAAAACGAAGACTAATAAGGATTCTGAGGGCAAGAGTTCAGAAGGCAAGAGTATGGATGTGGATATAGAGACGATAGACTGACTGACTGACTGAGAACAAGAGATGGTAAGACCCTGCTGGTTTTGCCAGATTAATATTCAGAATTGATGGAAGAGAATGATGAGTATGTCAGGAGGAAAGAGTAGCTTATATAATATAGACTTACTGTAATAGAATAAGTAGATTGATGGGAGTGAAAGCATAATGTTGCAAATGGAAAGAGAAATTGAAAGGAATGGAAAAACTGGACTACAAGCTGTGAAAGCAGGATGGATAAAAAGGATATCGGTATCACAGTGGCACAGTAGTATAAACATAGAGTTAAAAAACTGAACTGACTAGAGTGAAAGTTGGGAAGAAAGGACAGGTGGTGTGGAGGTGTGTTGTGAAAGTTGTACCTACATAGAATTGGAAGGGAAGGAGTGAAAGTGGATACTCTAGCACTATTTTGTAATGAACCAGTATAGAAGAGAGCAGCAAGAAAAACTTTCTTTTACAACCATCAGGGTGTGTAGTTTTTTGGTGGGAGAGAATGGATTAAAGAAAAGGAAGAGAAAGGGAGATTGATATTACCACAGATATGATAACTCATACTTACAAAATAAGTAGGTCCTGTATGTACATAATTGTGCCTCTATTATACAGGTTATGTTATAAGGTATACCCCTGTATGGCAGGTTGAGATGCTTGCAGCCTACATTCTTGTCAGCACTTGTGAGTCTGTTTTGTGCATTACGAGATAAGGAAACGCAACTGAAACCATATTCTTTAGTATAATGCGGGTATATTCTTTATCATAAGAACAGAGAAAAACATTGCCATTTAAAATTTTATTTTCTAAAAATAAATATTCAACAAAACAAAAATAACTTCTTAACACTAAGGAAAATATCAGGTGTGTGGCAAAAGTGGCCATCGTGGTGTACTGTACTTGGAGCTCCATAACTTAAAAGAAGTGCATGGTTAGTGATGTGTAATACACAGAATAACTAAAAAACAATGTAGGGGTGACCAGCATTCACACCATTAGTTGAAAACATCATGTAATGGGTCCCAATTTGCAGGATCAGATGGACAATTTCTATACAGCGTAGTTACAACAAAGTCTATACTGTAGTGGTTGAAATGTTGAACATGTCACTTTTCAAATATCTTGTTACCATTAAGTGAAAGACAACCATTGCATCATTATCATAATTTTCTCTTCCTCTCAAGATAAAAGAAAAAATTGTTTGGTTTAATGTGTACTGGTATATCAATAGCACTATACAGTAAAGGCCCATTACTCTAACAACAAAAGTGAAAAGTCAGTATCTTGGGTTTTTAAGCTAAAATCTGAATAAAAAAATAAGATTTTTATGACCTACTGGGTAATTGTTAAGCCAATTTTCTGATCCACCACAGCTGACTAGAAAGTTATAAACACCTCAAGTAACCCACTTCAATCATCTGTGTAAAGATTAGTCTTCCTTTCTAGGTGTTGTAAGATTGCTTGACATTTTACAGTATTACCAGAGCAGATCTCTAAAATTGGCAATGGTGACTGTAAGCCATGTAGAAACACATTAAAAAATATAATCTTCAACCACTTTCAGTGGAAATTTGTTGACAGATATTCAAACCTTCTGTACAGTTACATTACAGTGCTGGTACCTTTGCTTTAACAATTAGAATAACAGTATTACTTATTTGAAATGGCAAGATAGTCAAGTTTAAAGGAAGGAGTGATGCATGACGTGAATAAATTATAATGTGTATGTAATACACCTGATCATGTATGAAGTTGATATCTGTGAAATAAGTTAACATCAACCCAAAATATTGTGTCTCGGTGCACAGCATCGGCAAAGCTTTAACTGCAGCACCAAGTATTTAAACACTAACTTGGGATAGTTTCACATTAAATACATTTTCCCCAAACCTTTACTCACTAATCCAATTCTCCTCAAACCTCAGCCATATTGATGTGGGAGTGAATTGAGTTAGCAAATATTTATGGTCAAACACTTGATGTAAAGCCATCTTGAATAACAACAGTCCAGAGATGTAAGTTGGTGGTGGAGAAAAGGGTGTCCGTGCAGGAACAAACTTATTCACAATACAATAACTTAACAACACTTATAGAAAACAAAACCTTTGTTGAGGAATAAACACCACTGAAATTGTTGAGAATGGAATCCAGCTGCAGTTGGACATTGTAAAAACCTCAGAGCCTTACTAAACTTAACATGATTGCACAGTTGGGAAGGCTGCACTATTTATTATGCTCAACTTGGGGTTGGATGTTAGTCCCAACTCTAAAGCTGATGTTCATCCCTCCACACAGGTTATTGAGATTAGTAACCATATATACACATGAAAAAACAATAACTTAATAACTCAGTAGACCCTTGACATAACAAGAGTACAATATTTAACACTTTTTGAATAACATAGGACCATGAAATGACACTTCAGATGGCTATGGATCACAAAGACCTCAGATTACATTTAGATGGTACAAATCTGGCAGGGACCGCGTGAAGAATAAAGGGGTAGATAAAAGCATAAGATAGTGTTACATCAAGGGTCTACTATAACTCTAGATAAGGCGTGTGTTTGTGTTGCGAGGTCAGTGCGGGACGTCAGCAGAAAATCCGTGTTCAGGATGAGCCGAATAGTTGACTACCTGCAGTTTGCCGTCTTTGTCATAGAACCCATAACGACCGTGTACCTGACCGTAACCATCGCGCTCCTCATACCGGAACTGTCGATTGTACCTGTGTGAAGATGCAATGTTTATGTTTATATTTTAATTAATTCAGATTATAAATTAAGAAAATTAAGTTGGGCTGTAAATCAGGTTGTAGCAAAAAAATATAATTTGCCCATAAACCACATAACATTCATGTAAACTTTTAAAGAAAAAAGGTTGTAGAAAGAGAAAAATACAGAGAACTGCCAGCTGGTCATTCCCTCCTCGTCCCATCCCGACTTTCCTACATGCCCCTTACCTTAATCCACTAGTGATAATACAGTGTCATTTTCAAGAGTAAATTCTCCATATTTTTCATATGAAAATGGTCTCGAGTACAAAAACGTTGGACACTGACATTGGTGAGTTCTGTTGCAACTCGTCAGAAATTATCGACCACTCCAGCCATTACTTTTGTCCGGCCCCCGGCGGATGTTGTAGGTTGTAGTATACTGTACTTTGATATCTGTCATTTTACCCAACTGAACCACGGAAAGTGTCAGTGGTGTGCAGATATATTTTTTTAATCGTATGTCGCCCTATTAAGGGAAGAATTGTATACAGAACTAATCCCGGTGTTTACATTACTTTTCTTTGATTGTGTTTTTATGTGGCCGCCATACCGTTTGGCTATAAATTCTCTAAGTTATGTATATAAGCGAAGTACAGCAGTTTCATAAATTTGAAATGGGCAGAATAACTAATAGAATAATAATAAATAATGTAAAGTACCAATACTAGACATAATGAACGCATTCGAATATAATATAATCATAACAAAACCACTGAATCATCTTCGTTCCGACTTTCCCACCAAAATTCCCGTCTGCGAACGTCCGTCATCTGCTGGCATCTGGAGAAAGTGACTTGTATTTTCTCTTAACAGGGGGTGGGATCTATACAACACAAAACTGTCATCTGTAAGAGAGCAGCAGCACGACGTCAGCATGAGGTTTCTCCAGTGGTTAGTGTTAAAGTGTAGGAAATTATTGTTTGTTGTAGCCTATATGGAGTTAAACATTTTGATCCAACTAATGTCACTTTTATACTGTAATTACATAATATATTGACTGAACACCATATTTTAGTCAGCCATACAAAGTATATGACACTATTCGTGCCTATTTTAGTGTTGGCTGCATCAGTAGTACTCCGCGATGTGAGACAAATAATTTTAAATGGCTATAAGATGTCAACACACCCACACACATACATTCGCCATCTTTCTTTTCTCACCGTAACAGACACACACACAGACCTACACGCCTTAATATGTACCTGAGGTTTGTACACAAGTAGACTGCCAGGCCACTCTGGAGACAAGTGTACCACAATTTCTCTTCACACCTTTACTCATAAAGTCATTTGTAGTAAGAGGCAGATGTCATCATTATGTTCCCACCTTTATAGTGTTTACATACATAAGGGTGTACAACTAATGACGAATGTATGCTCTTTTTCCTCTATTTAATTAAAATTCATTATTCTTATGCGAGAGAACCCGTTAATGAGAAAGCGTATTTCCTACATTAAATTATTGGTTTGGGCTCCCCTTCGGACTCACACCAACAACCCCTTTCCTCCCTTGAGCTGTTCCTCCTTTTCTTGTGTTTCCTTCGTGCTCTCTTGTCTCCTTCGAGTACAAACTCTTCCTGGCCTGCTGGTAACCCATTATAATAAACTGCTGACGATGTTAGTCAAAGGAATTTATTAGGTCCAGCTTTGAAGGAAGTCATGTGTATCGAAACCTTTTCTCTCAGCTGAGCACAATGAGATAAGAAGTGGCTGGCGAGGGGAGGGGAGGGGTTACTTGCACCGCTGAAGGAAGGGAAAGTAACCTTGGCGGTGAAACTAACCCCTGGGCTATCGGACTATTAGCAACATCGTAACGTAAACAATACTTGGCACGCACACCAACCCAACTTACCGTCCATGCACCTAAAACACTTTCTTTAAATCCCTGTCTTTCACACACTTACGTCAATCGAGAACCAGTTAAAAGGTGTATTATTTGGTAACAGAATAAACTATACTTGAAGGCGCCAACAGTATGTCATGTAAAGAGACAACAAGCCGACACTCATGGCAAAACCAACCACATTACACAGACGAGCACGATGAATTACACCACACGGGGAAAACACGAGTTATACATGATGGGAACCATATGAACCATCGGGAGAAAGCCACAACAGTCGTGACAGCATAATTTGTTAGTACTCTATAGTGTTTTTCTTTTCGTGCATGCTTTCAGAGACGAACACAAATCATGAAACACTGTAATGATACCACAGAGTTGATGGTGACTCACACGCATTTCATTTAGACTGGTAATACAAGCATCATTTACCCAGTGATGAAATATTCGGAGTAATTTGATGCAGTGAGGATCAAGGGTTTATAGTTGTCTGTGTGCTATTCAACTTTCACTGTACCGTCGTAGTAAATATCCATCTTGACGCAGAAAGTGATATCCATTGGTTTGAGTGTGCAATGTCTGCTTTTTGCGTGCGTCACTGAACCGATTCTACACACCTAAAATAATAATCTGTTTCGGTGTTGGTGTGAGGGAAAGGAAAGAGTTACGTCACCCTGACTTTAGCATTCGTTCTTGTCATTCACGTATACGTAAGCCTAGCGTTGTACAGTCGGCCTCAGGAATTCGTATACACCACTGTGACATCAAGGGTTTGTAACAACTAGAAAATTTAGTACATTAATTTCCTAACACCAAAATTTTCGAGTAATGTTATTTGGGTAATACTTGAATCAGTCAGCAGAACAATACCTACAATATGTACAGAATAAACACACCTTTTTATCCAATGTTATGTGTACGAATTTCTTAGGCCAGCTGTACATATTATATCCAAGTATACGGACCGCAGTTTACTACCGTGTGTATGAAAATGTATGACTAGTTCCTACAGATGCTTGCTTTGTAGTCTAATAAAATACGTATGTTTGTATGCATGTATGTTTATATATTCGAAGATCATGTGAAAACTATATACGCGTCACACAGCAAAACTATAAACATAATTTGCCGTCGACTGTACAATACATACCCCTTGCCCGTGTCGTAGCCAAAGCGGTAAGAATGGGGTCCCTGTTGGCCGTGGATCTGGAAGGCGAGGCGACCGTCCGTTTTGCCATGCTCTACTGCCGATGCGTCAGCCACGAACTGAAGGCACAAATATTCATAGGTTGATTGGACTTGGTTGGTTGAGTGATTAGTTTGTTGGTTGTTTGTTTGGTTAGTTTTGTTGGTGTGTGTTTCTGTGTTTGTGTGGTTGATTGGTTGGGAGATGGGTTGGCTGGTTAGTTGGTTGCATGGCTTTGTTTTGGTGTGGTTGGAAGTTTGTTGGTTGGTTTGATTTGTCTGTGTGTGTGTGTGTGTGTGTGGGAGATTGGTTGGTTGGATCGTTACGTGATTATTTCGTTGGTTTGCTGGGTTGTTGTGTCTTTATGTGACATACACACACACACACTCAATCACGCCTACACAGCTCTCTCTCTCTCTCTCTCTCTCTCTCTCTCTCTCTCTCTCTCACACAAACCTATGCTACCTACACCACCCACAATCAGGCCATGTATGTTATCCTTTATCATACAAAACATACCTCTTTCCCTGCTGCGTCGAGGTGTTCAGAGTCCCCTGCACCAGCGTAGTGTATCGCCTGTCTCTTCTTCACCGTGCCCTCCGTCGATACAACACTACTGGCCGCCAACGCCTCCTTCGGGTGGTGATGGTCCTTCTTTATCATCTCCTCCATCGGGAAACTCGGCCTCTTCTTCCTCACGGGACGGTCGCTTTCTTGTTGTTGTGGTTGATCTTGGTACTGTTGTGCGAGACTGGTGGGTCCATCTCGGTACTGGGAAAGATTGGGTTCTTCTTCATCTTGGTACTCTAAGTGACTGGGTCGTTCTTCTTGATATTGTGGAGGGATTGGACGTTCGTGGTACTGTAGTGGGCGACTGGGTTGTTTCTCCTTGTACTGAGAACGTGTTGGGGGATTGTCTACATACTTGGGGCGACTTGGTTCCTCCTGGTGGTGGTACTGAGTTATTATTTCATCTGAGTGTTGAATGGGACGATGAGCATCCTCCTCATCATACTCCTGGTGGTGAGGTTGTTTATACTGTGGTTCTTCCTCGTACTGCACTGATGGAGACTCTTGATGGTACTCAGTTGGTTGTCTGTCCTCCTGTAGGTACTCCTCGATGGGACGGTCCTGGTATTGTGATGGTATTTCATCTTGGTATTGAGGACGATCTTCGTACTGGGGAACAACCACCTCTTCGTCTTCGTGAAACGGTGAGGAGGAGGCCTTGAAGAACTTGGGGGAGTCATCGTACTGAAGGGGCAGCTTTTGCACCTTTTCCTCATAGAAGTCATCGTGGTGACCGGGACGATCTCTGAAGCTGGGGAGACCCGCATACTGGGGTGGAACAGCCCCGTAAACCGGGAAATCGTCCCCTACTACTGGTCTTTGTTGTTGCTGCTGTTTTTGGTACTTGGGACGGGTCGGTACCTTGGGGCCAGGTTTGTGCTGGTAGATTACAGGCATTCGTTCTCGTACGAGTGGTGGTCGCTCCCCCTGGCTGGGTTGTCTGTACCCCACTACGGGTCTCTCTCTGTAAGTCACCACCGGCTTTGGTTGTTGTCTGAATGGCTCTGATGGATATCTGGGACTTGGGTTGAACGGAGGCCGATATTGCTGTTTGTACGACGGACGCTGGGGGTCGCGGTAATGGCGACTCTGGATGGCGGGTGAAGTCTCCATGCTACGTAGCCCCGGGTCGTCATCTATGTAGCCTCGCACCACATCTGAGCGATCTATAGAAGCAGCCTGGTGTTTACGTGGGATGTCAACAAAATCGTAGTAGTCGTACACAGAGGGTGAGAACGACGCCACGCCACTCCACATCACAGCCACGCTAATCTGGGGGAAAGATAGAAAATAGATAATTACAGTATACATTAAAATAATAATTATACTCTTGTCTAGGTCTTTATATACTTTTTCTATTTAAAGGATAGGAGGACGAAAGACAAAAAGCCCATTTATTGTCCTCACCTGTGCCATTTCTTGTTCCATCTTTGTACCCAAATGCTCTATAATTATGTCTTGTTACTAATTACCTTTGTATTATTGAGTTGTATTGAACGTGTGATTAACATGGTGACTTATTTAACTGTTAGTAGTAATGTCACTGATTATTTCACTATAACTTTCCTCTTTTCACTCATCCCCCCTTTCCTTCTTTTATTTCCTTGCTTGCTGTCCCCCTCATAATTTGTCTCCTCCTCTCTTGTTTCTTTAATGGCTCAACGCAGTCTTCTACTTTCCCCTGTAACTCTCACTCACTAAACTCCTCTTCCCTCTTTACACTCACTATACTCTTCATCCCCATTTACACTCACACACTAAACTCTACAGATGAATTAAGGCATTGTCAAGATAGATGTCAAATGTAGAAAGCTTCCCTCCTCCCACCCCCAGTATACAGGCTACACAGCTGTTGGTGATGGTTGGAAAGTCGACGTTGTGTTCTCTAAACTTCTCACCTTCAATAACAACAACATCATTATTATTGTTGTTGCTGTTGCTGCTGCTTGTTACACCAATTCCCCTATCACCTTTACCTGTCATAATAAATAACACACACTTACCTTTGCATGTCATTTAGTACGAACCTTAGAGTGCTATTATTAAACTACTACTTCGTGGAAAAAGCTCTTAATTTGTCTTTCAGGTCGTATAATTTTGCAACACGAGTTAAGTGATGATCGAAGAGCCATTTCCTCGGAATATTTAGTTTACTAATACCACACTTAATCTTTCCCTGTCACCTAAGCCTTTGTAATTTTAACACTTTATTGTGTCATCTTTAACCTTGAGCAGTTTGTCATGTCACCTGAACCTGTCATCAGAGATCTTCGCCTGTCATCATCATCATCTGTCACAGTCATTCGTCACCTGTCATAGACCTTTTAAAGTGACCTTGGATAGCTTAATTCTCTTATCTGGTATCGCCTCTATGTCCGTCATAATCAAATAACCAATCTCTATAACTGTCCCTCCTTTCCCTTCGTGTAGTGTACTTGTACTTGTCAACCCTCTCCTTTCTCCTCGTTTTGTTGTTGTTGTCCCTCCTCTCTGTCTCCTTCTTCCTCGTGGTATACAAGGTCTTTTTGGTCTAGAGCAATGTCCTTTCTTTCCCCTTTATGAAATGATAAAACTCTGATATATCACACGATTGTTTCCACACCATTTGATCCCAGTGAGAAACACACTTAATTATTTGTGATAAAAACACCGTACAATGGGGAGATATTTACTGATGTATGGATTATTTAAAGAGTTTTAACGCCCCTTCGGTCCCCTTGTTTGATCACTTTCACCACTTGAGTTACAAACAAAAAACACCAAAAAGCTTTTAGTCAGACACCGTAAGTTTCCCATTTAATTAAGGCACCAATAACACCGACACACGTACCAGCACCAGGAGCCTCATCTTGCCTCCACCGTGGTTGACGCGTAAGTATCAGGTGGTACTCTCTCAGGAACCCTTTATATAGCCTCAGAAGGGGGTGGGGGGGGGGGTCCGTGAAGGTGTGTCTTGATTCCCTCGGGAGGAAATTGGTTTTGCTGTTCATATTTTTTCTTCTTCTTCTCTTAGGCCCACGTGTAAAACCTTGATACACTTGCAATCCGATGTGAAATGTGTGGAACTGTGTGATGTTTTTGTCTCATACTCAGTGTTTTCTCTCAGTTGAATATTATCGTCATACAACCCTCTGAAATGAATCTTATGCCACTGTAATATTATGGGTCGTGGTGGGTAATGTTGTACAGGTATAATGCCCACAGTATCAGAGTACTATATAGTGATGTAAGGGACTATATTCACTATTTGGTTTGGAGAAATTAATAGCTTCGAATTAGCCAACAGCAATATATCAGAACTACTTAAATAAAATCATGTCATATTAAAATAGATAATTATATCTTTTTACCAGCAGATGTGTGTGTGTGTGTGTGTGTTTTTTTTTTATATCAAGCATTAGAGCACTATTTATATATGTTTATTTTTTAATGCTCACTTTTTATTACAACATCCCAACACTGACTAACCACCAAGTACCCCATACATCTCATTCAACCCACAACAAAACACGCAGCAGATGGTAGATGATATAGATTTTCACGGTTGTTGCTCTCCCAAATATAAGAATCCTACATGCGCTGCTACTCAATATAAACATTACTCATATTATAGTGACATGCTCTTCAGAATACATGCATACATACATACATACATACAAGACCCATTGAAGCGTGTATGACTGTGGTTGGTGGGTCGGTGTAGCGTTTCACATCTGTCACATTCATCTCTATATCTCCCCTGGTCTGCCTAGTGTGTGTGTGTATATATATAGATGGTAAAAGAAAAACTTATAATAATAATACAATATATACTGCTTGTTTGTTAATCCCGCATGCAGATAAAGTTCAGTGTGTTCGCCTAAGAAGATCATTAATTTTACTAGTGTCGTGTGGTTGTGCCCCAATAGTTTCGTGATTAAGTGTACATGTGTCATCCTCGTATTTGTTATGGGTTTCACTATCATACACCTCCATACATCATTATAATACTAGCCTTGTGTGTGTGTGTGTGGCTTTCCCCCCCGAGGTAGGCACACACACACACACACACACACACACTCACAGAAGAGAGAGAGAGAGAGAGAGAGAGAGAGAGAGAGAGAGAGAGAGAGAGAGAGAGAGAGAGAGAGAGAGAGACATAGACAGTAAGAAAAGAAAGCTAGAAAAAAATATAGATAGGCCTACAACCAAAACAGTAGTCAAATAAATAGGCAGACGAAAATAACAGCACAGACTGTCAATCCAATGAACACTCAACGTTACTTCCTCCATTTATTTATACTCTTATCTATTTATAGTGTTACAGCTTTCACGATTGTTGAGTATAGTAGGAGATGCCTCAACGTTCACTCTACTGTATATCAGTCATAATAATCATGTTTTCACGAGACGATTAGATGGACTATATGGCACACACACACACACACACTACACCATCCATCCACCCAACCAACCAACCACCCTATACACCAACCACTCCACCCACCCATCCACACTACATGACCCACCCACACCACGCCACACCACACAACCAACCCATCCACATCACTCACACCACCAACCAACCCATCCACATCACGCCACACCACACCACCAACCAACCAACACAACACAACACCAATCACCATCCCATCCACACCACCCACACCACACCACACCAACCATCCATCCACACTACACCACACTACACCCACATCACGACACACCACGAACCAACCCATCCACACCACCCACACCACACCACCAACACAACACAACACAACACATCATTAATCACCAACCCATCCAACCACCCACACCACACCACCAACCAACAAACACAACACAACACGCCACACCACCCACACCACACCACACCACCAACACAACACCACACATCATTAATCACCAACCCATCCAACCACCCACACCACACCACACCACCAACACAACACAACACCTACCAAGCCACCCACACCACCAACACAACACAACACATCATTAATCACCAACCCATCCAGTCCACCCACCCACACCACACCACCAACACAACACAACACCTACCAAGCCACCCACACCATCCACACCACCACAACACAACACAACACATCATTAATCACCAACCCATCCAACCACCCACACCACACCACCAACCAACACAACACAACACAACACCACCCAAGCCACCCACACCACACCACCAACAACACAACACATCATTAATCACCAACCCATCCAACCACCCACACCACACCACACCACACCACCAACACAACACAACACCACCCAAGCCACCCACACCACACCAGCACAACACAACACAACACATCATCAATCACCAACCCATCCAACCACCCACACCACACCACAACACACCACCCACACCACCCACACCACACCACACCAACACAACACAACACAACACATCATCAATCACCAACCCACCCACCCACCCACCCACACTATGCCAGCTGTCATGATGCTCTGGTAATGAAAAGTGTCGTGTACCCCTCGCTGTTTCTCATAGGTTTTCACTTTTCACGTAGAAAATTGATGTGTTTATCTTCCAATTTAGAACATTTTTCATTTATATCTGGATCGTTTCCAAACAGTCTACCACCAAAGGTATTTTTTTTATATATATAATTAGTGTTATTATTCTATACAGAGTTACAAGAGTTAGACTGACTGACTACCAAGGAGGTCATACCCTATAACCAGGACGTATAGAATTAATATAAAGAGATCAATTAATGGCACACAGTTCAATATAATAATAGTATATACACAGTGTAGAAAAGTTGTGTTCTCATACCCACCAAAACAACTGAGAAAGATCTTGTATGTGTCAAGAAAATTGAAAACTTTAACTATATTTGTTCATTATATAGCCTCACCTTTAATATTTTGTCTATTTTTATAATTTTCGAAGCTTACTTAGATATTTATTGTTATTGTGTATATAGAGCCCTGTAAATATTAGTGGTCATATCTTATAACCTCATCCAAGGAATTATTATTATTATTATTATTATTTTTTTTTTTTTCGGTTCTAGGAAGGAAAGAAAGTATATGTTACTGGGTACTTATTTATTTATTTATTTATTTATTTATTTGATAATTTTGGTATGAATAATATGTAGTTATGAAATGTGTGAGAAAGAAAGCAGAAGTGAAGGACAAGAAGGAGAAAAGAGAAACTGGCAGAGAGAGAGAGAGAGAGAGAGAGAGAGAGAGAGAGAGAGAGAGAGAGAGAGAGAGAGAGCACACAACGAAACCCCCAAGATTATTTTAACCACTTTCACTAACACACACACACACACACACACACACACACACACACACCGGTCTCCCATGTGTCTTATTTACACACACACACACACACACACACACACACACACACACACACACACATTGGTGCTTAGAACGAAGGTAAATGTATGATAACTAAACCGAATAATAATAATAATAATAATAATAATAATAATAATAGGCTCATTGCTTTGCTGACAGTACAGTATACTTTCCCTCCTTATCTCACCCATTAAACGTGTGTGTGTGTGTGTGTGTGTGTGTGTAAGAATATGTGTGTGTGTGTGTGGTGTGTGTGTGTGTATGTAAAAATATGTGTGTGTGTGTGTGTGTGTGTGTGTGTGTGTGTGTGTGTGTGTGTGTGTGTGTGTGAGGGGGAGGATGTGTATGTGTATGTAAGAATATGTGTGTGTGTGTGGTGTGTGTGTGTGTATGTAAAAATATGTGTGTGTGTGTGTGTGTGTGTGTGTGTGTGTGTGTGTGTGTGTGTGTGTGTGTGAGGGAAGATATGTATGTGTATGTAAGAATGCGTGTGTGTGTGTGTCAATGAAAGTACAGTACTGGTGTGGACTTTTCCTTTCTATCCTTGCATGTGACTGTGTGAAGTACAAGACAAACATTGCATCACCAGCGTACAATAATATAATGTTTCTACGTGTCATTACAACAAGAGGAGATACGAGAATTTAGTGGGTATACGTGTTTATATATTTATTTTTATATATTTTGTTTTTGTTGTTGGTGGTGGTGGTGGTGGTGTTGGTGGAGATGAAAGCGAGAGTCTGTGTGTGTGTGTGTGTGTGTGTGTGTGTGAGAGAGAGAGAGAGAGAGAGAGAGAGAGAGAGAGAGAGAGAGAGAGAGAGAGAGAGAGAGAGAGGATGTGTATGTGTATGTAAGAATATGTGAGAGAGAGAGAGAGAGAGAGAGAGAGAGAGAGGAGAGAGAGAGAGAGAGAGAGAGAGAGGATGTGTATGTGTATGTAAGAATATGTGAGAGAGAGAGAGAGAGAGAGAGAGAGAGAGAGAGAGAGAGAGAGAGAGAGAGAGAGAGGGAGGGAGAGAGAGAGAGAGAGAGAGAGAGAGAGAGAGAGAGAGAGGATGTGTATGTGTATGTAAGAATATGTGTGTGTGTGCGTGTGTGTGAGGGAGGATGTGTATGTGTATGTATGAATATGTGTGTGTGTGAGTGTGTAAGAATATGTGTATGTATCTGTATGTGTGTGTGTGTGTGTGCGTGTGTGTGTAAGAATATGTGTATGTATCTGTGTGTGTGTGTGTGTGTGTGAGGGATTGAGGATGTTATCTATCTACTTCTTCACAACTCAGATAATAATAATTCTTCATACCTCCCCTCTTTGTAACCTGTCATTAACGTTATTTTTTACTTTCTTTTCGAAGGGAGGAAGTGACGTCCCATAACATACAGGTATAGATAGAGTTCAGGTATCAACAGTCAGCGCAGCAACGTGATACAATTAAAGTCAGAGAATATTATATACACGTGTACAGTCGGTGGCAAAAGTCCTATTGTCTCATTTAGTGCTTCTTGAATAAACAAACTCAATTCACCTCACAACAACATTATAATAATATCCAGAGAGTAAATTCATAAACTTACTTTTAAACTATTTTTTTTTAAGAACTTTTGCCTCCGATAGTACACTTACAAATATGTTTTTTTTTTTCATTATTATTATCTGTAACTTTTGAGAATATTCCCACACATGCAGCCTTATAACTTTCCCCAATCTTATATAAAAAGAAAATAATACTAAGTTGTTGTGAGTGAGAATGTCCAGTACAGTGTTGTTTACCTTTAATTAATCAACATTATAATATCTGGGTATTATTTGCTCTTTGTTGTATAATTTGACTAAGATTATGCTGAAGGGTGATGGTAATGAATTGTAAGATATTCAAGGGGGAAGTTTTGTGTTGGTAATTCTGGAGCAACTGAATCCTCCAAACTATATTCCAAGCAATTAACAGAACACCATTATTTTTGCTCTTCTGGTCCTATTTCCTGGCATACTTTGGAGGAATCAAGGAGCTCCATTGTAACAAAAGCGAATTACCCCCTTAATTAAACTGAATTGATTACCGTGTTTCTTCTCATATGATTAGTTTGTCATACGAGTCTCTGGCTACCAAAACACTGAAAGATGAGAAGTGTAAACAGGAGCTAGTGTGTGAGGTATATGTATAGAGGCATCATGATCTTCTTGACGTGGAGGTGGTGGTAGATGTGGTGAAGGTGGAGGTAGAGGTGGTGATGGTGGATGAGGTGGAGGTGGTATAGAGGTGGTGAAGGTGGATGTGGTGATGGTAGAGGTGGTGAAGGTGGAGGTGGATGTGGATGTGGATGTGGTGATGGTGGTGGTGGAAGTGGTAGAGGTGAATGTGGATGTGGATGAGGTGGATGTGGTGATGGTGGATGTAGTGAAGGTGGATGTGGTAGAGGTGGATGAGGTGGATGTAGTGAAGGTGAATGTGATGGATGTGACTGGTTTTCCAGGCTGCAGGGTCATCGTTAAAGAGAAAAACCGACCCACTCTCTCAGGGCAACGAAGGCAGGTTGCAATAGCCCGGCCTTATTATGCAGATTTTGAGCCTTTTCTCCACCTTGATTTAACCATTTTTATGCCGATTGTGAGCCTTTTTTTTCACCTTAACCCTTATTATGCAGATGAGCCTTTTCTCCACCTTAATTTAACCCTTTTTATGCAGATTGTTAGCCTTTCCTCCACCTTAACCCTTATTATACAGATTGTGAGCCTTTTCTCCACCTTAACCCTTATAGACTTCGGCTTGCCAGACTAACTCCAAACGTTATTTTTTTTTTTATGAATGGCAAAGTCTGTCGTACGAAATTTTACACTGATTACAGAATGAATACATTATTGGCTTCTACTGTAGATGTGTGTGTGTGTGTGTGTGTGTGTGCTCAACGAGTGTGTTCATATTGTGTGTGTGTGTGTATGTGTGTGTGTCTATTTCAGAGTGCTCAACGAGTGTGTTCATATTGTGTGTGTGTGTGTGTGTTTATTTCCGTGAGTTCAACGAGTGTGTTCATATTTTTGTTTTCTTTTCACGTTGGGGTACAAGTGGCTGTATACAGGAGGAGGTCTGGGGTCATTGTTAAAAGTAATTGAGAGAAAGAGAAAGCCAAGGGAATTTAACACCTTAATGTCGAGTAGAGGAGGAGGAGGAGGAGGAGATCCTAACTGCTCTCTCCGCCTGTGGTCAACTCGTACACACACACACAAATTCAACACAGGAAAACAAACAAACACACACACACACTGAACACACACACACACACACACACACACAAATTAAACACAGGCAAACAAACACACACACACACTGAACACACACACACACACACTGAACACAGGCACATACACATAGCCTACACTGAACACACACACACACACACACACATACACTGATCACAGGTACACACACACACACACACACACAAATTCAACACAGACAAACAAACACAAACACCCTGAACACACACACACACACACACATACATTGAACACACACACACACACACACACACACACACACACACACACACACACACACGGAAATATCTTCACCAAAACCCAGAATTCAATATATGGGTTCAACTTTCTATATAGCCATACCAAGAAGGAAGGAAAGGTGATGAAGGCCGGGTGTTTTTGGTCCTGTCCATCTTTTAAAACCTTTGGAGAAAATTCAATCATAATCCCGAAGCAAAATACGAGACCATTAAAGATATACTTGTTTGAAGAGTCATATATATTTTTTTGGGGGAGGAAGGTGGTGGTGTCTGTTTAGTATTCCGTCGTTTAAGGGGGTAATTCACTTTTGTTACATTGCTCCGAGCGCCTTGATTCCTCCAATGTATGCCAGCTAGGAAATATGACCAGATGAACTCCTGCAGATCTCCTTAACCAACTTTCTCCTTTGACTGACTAATGATAAGGTGGGAATGAAAAAAGAGAGTCGTGACTGAGGTGATGCATGGTGGTGATAGCAATGAATATGTATTATATGAATATCTATGCAACCATATTTGTTTTCTCTCTATGGAGGGAAGGGATCACTTAAGGTTGTAATTCTTTTTTGGTACATTGGAGTGCCTTGATTCCTCCAAAGTATGCTAGGAAACAGGACCAGATGAACAAAAATAATAGTGTTCTGTTGCTTGGAATAGTTTGGATGATTCAGTTGCTCCAGATTTACCAACACAAAACTTCCCCTTAAAGAAAGGGTTGTAGAGCTTGTGGATGGATCCCTTCAAACTAAACCAGGAAACACACTTAGTACATACGTCAATATACGAGTTGAGGATCTGTTCTATAGCATATATGTTTGTTGGATTTAATAGTCACTTCTTAATTATTTATGGGGATAGTATACTTTTGATACATTGGAGAGTACCTTGATTCCTCCAAAGTTTACCAGGAAGCAGACACAGATGAAAAACAAAATAATAATAATGGTATCCTGTTGCCTGGCATAGTTTGGAGGAATCAGCTGTTACTCCAGATTTACCACCCAAAACAATGTGCTATACACCCCCTTAATAACCTTCTTTTTGCATGGGGTTTAGAGGGTATAAATCTCGTACATGTTAATTGTTGTAGACAGATTGGACATGAAGTTATATACAGACTGATTCCTCCAAAGTTATCATGTGCTTCAAAACAGGAACCCCATATTTTTGTGTATACTGCATGTGACGTTATTCTGTTTCGTAGTAATAATTAAGGTTTGGAGAAATTAGCAGCTTTTCTGATTCCTCTAAATTCATGCATGTGCTTCAAAACAGGAGTCCCTCTATTTGTAACCTGCATGAGACATTATTCTGCTTCTTGGTAAGGTTTTGTGGAAATATATAGCAGCTCTCCAGTTCATCCTTAACCCCTTGAGTGACGTAGATTTATTTATTCATTTATTGTGTGTGTGTGTGTGTGTGTGTGTGTGTGTGTGTGTGTGTGTGTGTGTGTGTGAGTGTGTATGTGTATGTGTGTGTGTTTGTATGTGTGTGTGAGTGTGTGAGTGTGTACGTGTATGTGTGTGTGTGTGAGTGTGTATGTGTGTGTGTGTGTGTGTATGTGTATGTGTGTGTGTGTGTATGTGTGTGTGTGTGTGTGTGTGTGTGTGTGTGTGTGTTCTGTTATATCTCTGTATTTCCCAACTAATGAAGGCTTTATTTACCTTTTGCCACGCGCGAACAAAAGCCTGTCGTGTCGAGTGTGTGTTCCCCTGTGACGTCACGTGGCAACTTGTGTACAGAATGGATTATCGGCATGAAAGACACACGTAATACCCCACGTGTGTGTGTGTGTGTGTGTGTGTGTGTGTGTGTGTGTGTAATATCATGGGACCTGGGTGTTTTGTAACTCTGAGTAATTAACCTTTTCCTCAACACGAGAATAGATTAGCTAAAATATACATGACACTTTTAATTTCCTAAGGACAATAAATATATTAACTAAAATAAACATACTATAATAACTTTTAAAATCTTCTAGTGAAAGTAATCGAATTGTTCATGCATTAATAATAATTTATACTCACCACCACCACCAGCAACAACTACAAATATAAAAACTGACACTTTTCCTTTAGTTAACACCATCATTGTTATTATCCGAGTTTGGTTCACCTCAGGATAAAACTTTCTCTCCAACCCAACCCAACCCAACCCAACCAGCTGCTGCACTTTACACAACAGCACCTTGACGCCTCCAAGCATAATTATTCATTAATCTTATCTCTCACGTTGTAACATGGAACCCTTTTTTTTTTTTCTTTTCTGTCCCCTCCCGTCTCTCATAATTACCATTTTTACTTCATCTTGAGGGTACGGACGGGATGTTTGGTATACAAGAGTTGGCTCCCCGTTGGTGGCCCGCGTCCAAGCTAATTAACTTTCTTTTCCAATGTATGACAGTTGTGTCTTTTCAGTATTTTTATTCAATGCCACAGAACCATGTGTGTGTGTGTTTGTGTGTGTGTGTGTGTGTGTGTTGAAAAGGTAGAAGGGGGGAGAGTTAAAGGAGTGCCGTAATACACTTTTGGTACCCTACATTAGAGTGCCTTGATTCCTCCACTGTGTATCATGCAGGGAATGGGATCAGCAGACTAACAAAACTAATGGTGTCCTGTTGCTTGGATTAGTTTTAAGCAGAGGATTCAGTTACTTCAGATTTACCAACACGTACTGTACAATACCCCCTTATAACTTGTGTCGTATATATCAGGTAAATGAAAACAACACGAGTGAGTTAGTAGTGCAACAATTATTCACTGAAAAATTGAGTTGAATTGAATTGAAAAGTTTATTGTTGTAAAGGCAGTGAAGAAGACATTGATGCAGACTAACATAATATTCTTCTAACCCTCTGAGACTATAGGCTATATATACAATGGACAGAGAAAACCTTTAATTAATTGTCCACACAGCAGAAAAGAACAAGGAGAATCTACAATAACAATTAAGCTTAGATGCCGTCCGTCGTGAGATGAAGAAAGCCTTATTATATGTATACTATATAGCAGTTGATTCATCCATCCACACCAACCAGCTGTCACGCCTGGCATCACACCCATCACACTTTCTCTCTTCCCAGCACCAGCAGCACTCGTCGGTCAATAACTTTCTCAGTCACCACAACCAATACCCAAGACCCGTTTGTTTACATCTGCTGCTAGACACTTGACAGGAGACACGAACAAGACTTGCCACAACTAAACACCACACACACATGCCTATACCATTATACTCGTGATGGTGTCTTGGTTGGTACGGCACGTGTTATGTCTCTGTAGCGTTCATGTTTGGATTAATTTTTTTTTTTTTTTTTTTTTTTTTTTCAGTGCTACTCTTTTGCATGGTCAGTTGGTCATGCGCTCTACTGTACTTTTACCATTGGTCATCGGGAGCCTGATCGTGTGTAAATAGCTTAGTGTATGTCCAAGTTGTTACCAGTGTATTATCTAAGATTAAGCCATTCTTTATGAGTTAATTTAAATAGTTAATCCTCAGACGTCAAGATTTCTGTCCAGCATCAGAGTAATATGCACAATTACTGTATTCAATATTCTGGTGTATAGTATAATATAATGTTTAACGACGATTTGTTTAGATAACACAAGACAATTATATATTTATTTATTTATTTATTTATTTATTTATTTAATTATTTATTTATTTATTCCAGGGAGATACAGGACGGAGCCATAATGGTTACAATTCAGCCTTATAAAAATCTAAGTATCTTCTTGTGTTTTATCTGCTTATAATTAGTCAGAATAAAACTTTCCTTCCCCAGTTAATTAACACGCCATCATCATCATCTCTACCTTACGACAAAGTTTTTCTCATATTTTCCAACGTTTGTTTATGTTCTGTTAGTCTATTTTAATTAGTTCATGAGTCTCTTCTACTTAGTCTTAGTCCAGAACACGACAAAGATTTTTCTCAATTTCCTAACTAACTTTCTTATCTTTTCTTGTTTCCCCCAGACAAAATTAATCTTCTCACCTTAAAATCTCTCTCTGTTTGCTTCTCTGTCTGTCTGCTTTTACTTCTCGTTGCCTCCCATGTAGAGTTGCCACTGTCACAACAACAGAAACAACAACAACAACTGTCCACCTGTCAGACCTTGTAAGCATAACGTGACTAAAGATATATGGATGGAATTTCAGCACTAGACACCACCACCAGATGGCTCTCCCTCCTTTCTCGTAATTGATCAAAATATATATATAATTACAATGCTGACTCTGAATGGATGACTCTCAATTTTTATAACCTTCCCACGTTACAGACAATAAGGGAGTAATAATACACTTTTAAAAGGTATAATAGAGTGACTTGTTGATTCCTCCAAAGTATGCCAGGAAACAACAACACGACCAACTGATTAGCAAATATATATAATGGTGTCCTGTTGTTGCTTGGAATAGTTTGGAGGAATCATTCAGTTACTCCAGAATGACCACCAACACTGCATGCAGGTATTATCCCCTTAACATTGAATTGAGATGTATGTATGTATGTATAAAAACTGGTGCATGACTTGGTGTATAAATTGGTGTATTCCCCTCCACAAACACATGCACCATTACCGACATTACAATAGTTATATACTCTGAACTGAGACATACTGGCCTTACCCTTGATATTTTCCCAAGGGCTAGTGCGCTGTCTGTCATATTTACGATGTGGGCTATCAAGGAACGAACCCCTGGCAGGCACATACATGACTTGGTATTGCTGGACTGTGTGTTTGTTTGGTCACTGTAGCTGGGACCTGGCTAACTTGGACTTCAGAACACTAGATGGAGAGGAATGAATGAATCAATATATACAGTTCACTTTTATTTATGGTGGAATGTATGTACTCAGTGTGTGCATTTATGGTTAATCTGTTGTTTCAGGTGGACGAGGGCCGGTAATTTTCAGCGAGGAAAAGATGAAAGACTTAAAGATATATAGTAAAATTTATATGAGTTTTAGTAGTTAAATTGTGGAATTATTCACTGATAATTATCTTTTTCATGTAACTGTGCAGCTTTACGGTTCCTATAAATTGTACCCCAGGCAGTACCGAATTTTATATATCGTGCACTGGATCTCTCTCTCTCTCTCTCTCTCTCTCTCTCTCTCTCTCTCTCTCTCTCTCTCTCTCTCTATCTCAGCATATGGCACCTGAAAGAAAGTCGAGGTGGAACGAGATGGTGCGTGAGTTGACAGGGAATACAACAACAACAACAACGACGTGGATGAGGCAGGCTGCAGACCTATCAACAGAACATAAACAAACACTACTACCCACAATTTGCAGCAGTTCAATGACGCAACGTGTATACACCATCACACTTATATTATCTTGTTGGTGATATATATAGAGAGAGAGATGAAGACCCGTGTACAAAACCAACTATAGTATTTAAGATGGTATCACACAAGCTCATTAATTTTGTTGTGTACTTTCGCCCCCCATATATAGGCTATACACTCCTTTCACTTTCAGAGCTTCATTCTTCCTCTTTGGACTCGATCACCTCTCATCAATACAGCTACATCATAATTATATAGAATTCTTATCTTCACGTTATGTTATTTATGTGTAGGTTTAATGCATGGATTATTATTTTTTTCATTCCTCCAAACAGTCATGCAGGAAAACAGGCCAGACACTCTCCCGTTCCTTGCATTCTCTCTCTTTCTCTCTCTCTCTCTCTCTCTCTCTCATCACACTACTTGCAGGACAATCACACACAAAAAGTCAGTACATATTATTTCCCTGACTGGATGGCTGGGTGGGCGGCTTTCAAACACGCTGCGGGCACAACTTTCTCTCACTCTCCCTGTACCCTCTTCACTCCTTCCTTTCTCTGGACTCATCTATCTGTGGTTTGGTAGTAATAACACGCGAATTATTTCTGGTACAGATTTACTGTCGTCATGATTGCTGTCTTTTAAACATGTAGGATATACTAATGAAGTTCGATTCATCAAGGCGCGAACGTGAAAGGAGATAATGAATTCCTAACCAAATAGATTAATTACTAATGTTCGGTCGATTACTTGGTGAAAGCAGAAGAGTTCTGATGACTACTCACGCTGACCACAAAACTTTGCTTGTTTTCATGGTAGAATAGTGATAAAGTTGCCAGAGAAAGTAAGAGTAGGTTCAACACAGCTCATGGTACTCTTCTCAGACTTCGAAATTGGTAACTTGATCATAACCAACAAATTCGTATAATATAATAGCGAGCGTACAAGTTGTATCGTTCGATGAAACTGTCAATTAATATAGCTGCCAAAACGTAAGACTCTTAATTTTGGTACTCTTAATAATTCCTACTTGTGTATCGTGAGATTATCATCCCTTCTGTCATGTACAGGGGACTATCAGCAGTGTTCATCTCTGTTATTGCATGATATGTTAATGTGGTTCGGTACAAATAATTTCTATATAATTTATAATATGCCATCTATGCATTTCTCAACTTTCTCAACCTAAGACGGGGTGAGTATGAACGAGTGTAGGCTAACTAGTTGAAGAGATCAGCAAAAATAGCCTATACCTTGGACTACTTGGGTCTACTGGATGAAGCCAGGAAGAGTGGACACTCACTCAACACGTAAGTTATAAGCTTCACATTGATATCCTGAAAGTAAGAAAGCAATCTATAATTGGTTGAATATAATATACGAGTCCACAAAACTTATAAATGCTACAATACATAGCCTACTCCGACTCAAGAAAACGGATACCATAAAATCAAAGAAAACATGGAGTGATTAAAGGAAAACTAAGACGTATAAGTAAAGATATGTGAATTGGTTCTTATCTTTGATACCTTTGAAGAATTCAGCCTTTTATTGGCAGAGCTGAGGTGGACCTCCACTCATTTTAGTACCAAGCAACTCCTCTCTTCTTGACTCTTTGACGACTTCAGATAGAGTATTAGAAGTGGAGCTAACGTAGCCTGGAGTTGGTGGTCGGTCAGGGATGCTGGCCACCCATTTGTCCAGATGAGACTTGAAGGTGTCAGTGGTGGTGTTGGTCAAGTCTCTTATTTTCCATGGGAGACAATTGAACAATCGAACTCCCATGTGGGTAAAGCTGTTATAGATGAGTGTCTTGGTCCTTTGAGATGAGGCCTCTGTGCCTTGCACCAGACATAGTCTTCCTCTCCAGAGATTTTTATTTACTACCAGTCCTACATTTGGTGCCAGATTCTCAAGGATTTTCCAGATCTAAATTATGGTGTACCTTTATTGCCTTCTTTGTAGAGAGTAGATGTTTAGTTTCTCCAGCCTCTCCCAGTAGCTGAGATGTTGGGTACCATTGATCCTGCTGGTGAAGGTTCTCTGAGGTGCCTCCAGCTTGATGATGTCTGTAATCTTGTGTGGAGACCACAGCTGGCAGCAGTACTCCAGCTTAGGTCGCACCAGGGTTTTCCACAGTAACAGCATACATGCCTCCCCTCTTGCCTGAAAAGTTCTCAGTATATCCAACAACAGTTTAGTATAGTTTCATAATGGTGGAGGAGTTGTGATAAGCAAGACCGCCCAACACGAAAGCCATGCTGGCCAGTGTTGAAGGCCTGTTTGTTCTCGAGGAATTTCACCATTTCTCTTTTGATTATCCTTTCAGATATTTTGATGAGGTGTGACGTGAGAACTACTGGCCTGTATTTACTTGGTAGGCCTTTGCTTCCTCCTTTGTGTATGGGGGTTACCATTCCTTGTTTTAGTTTGCTGATAATTAAGCATATAATATTTTCAGAGGCCTTGCAAGTTGGTTTTTGCAATTCTTCAGGCATTAAAGCCATCTGGTCCTGCCGCTGCATTTGGGGTTATGTTGTCTATAGCCCATACAATGTCCTCCTTCAGGATATCTACGAAGTGTAGGTGACCCTCGTCATGTGGCTGAAGAGCCCTGAAGAAGTCATCGGGATCTTGGACTTCCTTTTTGGGGTCTGGTTGACTGTAGACACTGTCATATTGTCTTTGTAAAATTTGTGCTATTTTTGGGGGTTCTTCTAGTATTCCGTCCTCTCCCAACAATGGTCCCACTCAAGGATGATAGTCTA
This sequence comes from Petrolisthes cinctipes, assembly GCA_033782935.1. NCBI lineage: Eukaryota > Metazoa > Arthropoda > Malacostraca > Decapoda > Porcellanidae > Petrolisthes > Petrolisthes cinctipes. The sequence continues at coordinate 195,599 of JAWQEG010000645.1, forward strand.
TCATCTTTGGTCCCACTGATGTAGCCAGGTTCCTGTTTTGATTTGCAAATGAAAAGAAATATTTAGGATTTACTTTGATGTTCTCTATTGCCAATAATTCTTGTCGTATCTGCTGTTCTTTATGGGAGAGGAGAATTCTCTGTTCTAGTTCCTGGAGTTTCTCGCGGACCTTGGTCGCTACTGCTGGATTGTATGTTGTGTTCTTCAGCTTACTTTTGAGGTTTGCTCTTTTCTTCATTAGCACTTTTCTGTCTAGCGGTAAGTAGAATGAATAGAAAATGTGGATTATTATTGTAATGGATAATTTAAGCACACAGTAGTACACAAAATGCTAACGATCTAGCCTACAGTATATGATTATAATAATGTCACCCGCACACGGGCCACTTTTCAGTGGACGGTGGCTGCCACTGTTCGTAGCAATAAATGAAAAACGTGTTTCTGTGGAAGCCTGTACACGAGCCATTTTTTTTGGTAGCCAAAAAAAATGGTGACTGTGTCCATTTTACCTGCCACATCTCGATGGCTCGCCTTTGGAGACCGCCGATAAATACCGTTAAATTATACCTCGTACAGGGGCCACTATTTGGTGGCAGTACTAGCGGTCAATCTGGCATTATTGACGGTCGTGTTGGTTAGCCACAATGTAATAAGTTATTGACTGTGATATATTAATATATGAAGTGGATAAATTCCCAACCCGGCTGTATCAGTTTAATTGAGGAGCCACAATGCGATGACACACACTATAATAATATACCACCGACATGCCTGTGGTTGCCACGAAGAAGTGGCCCGTGTGCCAGGGTGTTGAGTCCACCACCAAACAGTGGCTGCCACCGTCCGGTGTCCACTGAAAAGTGGTCCCGCGCGGAGGGCCTTATATATGTAAAGCAGTGACATAATAAATAGTAACTTAAAAGGTCAAATAAATTCATGAATACCATTAGAGACTCGAAATATAGCATATTAATTATTATTTTCTCCACCTATTTTGGGCAAAAGCATCTTGGAATATATTTGCAACATATGCTTGAGAATTTATCAATTCCGCTCGCATAAAATAATTCACAGTAATGGTTTTTTAACAGAAGATTGTTTAGAATGTGTGAAAAAATAATAATAATAAATATCAATGGATATACTCGTAGTACCCTCAAAACGACGCCATTTTACCAACGCCGAGATAGAGAATCTACAGCAGACGTATATACCAACATCTCTCACTCTCAATTATACAGTATAAAGGCAAGTTCCACATAATATACCCATCATTATATATTTATAGGACCCCCAGGAGCCGTGTGAATACCATAAATAGTGCTGAGGAAGTGAAAAAACTCCCAAAACACGAGGACAAAGTAAGGTGTGTCTCCCCGGCCCGCCTTGGCTTGTTGTGGTGTGTATGTGTGTGTGTGTTTCTATTCACATATTATCTTACACACTATTTTTATTCACTTTTATTTCTCCACCTCAGGTTGCTTTATTTTATAGTTTTACTCTCTCTTCTTACTTCCTTTGATTGATTCTAGGCTGGTGTGATACGTGAAATTGTAGTAAGTAATAGGAAAATTATACGTATATTTAAACGTATTATTCCCCGTTTTCCTCCACTCAGGCTGCTTTATTTTATTATTTTCCTTGCTCTTCTTACTTCCCAGGGATATTTATGGGTTGGTGTGATGGTGAAATAAGAATTGTAGTTAGTAAGGTACGGTATGGGAGAATTGTATGTTAATTTCCACGTGTTATTCCCACCATTCAGGCTTCTTGATTCTAGGGTTTAATTTGCTCTTCTTACTTCCCTGGGTTATTTATGAGTTGGTGTCATGGTGAAATAAGAGATGTGAGATATTGGTGAAGTAATGTTAGGGATGGTACATTTATCTGGAGTAACTTTTCAATTCCTCCAAATTTTTCCAAGACCATATTTATTACTATTATAATTTTTTAATTATTTCCGAATTACACATGTGTGAGATATATAATTTTCACTCTGATATATGTTCTTATGATCAAATTTCCTTAAGTTTGATATAGGTCTTGCCTTGCACAACTCCCGGTAATCTGCATAGGTCCAGATTAGGTTAGGTCAGGTCTGCCTAATTCTAAAGCAAACTAATACTATTTGAGCTCGCCAACTTTTGCCTAAAGCTGGGTGATGGGGTATGGCCAAAACAGGATATTTGCACAAAAATTGGATGATAAAATTGAATGAATATGAAAAACTATACGAAAAACTATGTTTTGTCTGAAAACCTCGCACATGTGTAATTCGGAAAACTTAACTGTTTTTATGTACCGTAGGTCTGTTACTTGGCATATTTTGGAGGAATCAAGGCACTTTAACCCTTACGCTGCTGCATTGTTTGCAATTGCAAACTGGTATATACCGGATTATTAAATATTAATGAATTATTACATGAATATAATGAAAAAATAGTCTGTCGTGACTGTATTAGAATGCAAGAGTTTATTTGCTATAACTGTGTGGCTATAAAGTTTTCATCAGGTGAAATTCAAATTTTGGGCGGGAATTGACGAACGCCTGCAGAGGCCTACTCCCTCTGACCCTCTCCCTCTCCCACAGTGATGCCAGCTCAGGTTTGCTTGACGAAATTTCCCTACCATCAACTTTAGAATTTACCTTTTTGCCTCAATTATTCCCTGATTACTCTTGACCCTTGGTGGTCTTTTTGGAATTATTTTCGTCTGGTAGAAATTTCACTGTATACCATTGAACAATCTTTATATAATTTCCCTGTAAACTTCAAAATTCTCTAAAACAGAGAATGTTCCCTGCACCTGGCAACACTGGCCTCCCTTGCTCGCAGCCCGCAGTAGAGATGCAGCAGTATTGCCACTCGTAAATGGCTTACTGTATAATTATTATGTTATCAGCAATACATACATTTTGCCTATTTTCTTTTCGCTCATATGCGTATATGAATATATGTTCTTGTCCTAGAACTACTAAAACTAAGTAACGACTGATTTATTCAATATACAATAAATAATACTTGGAATGCCTTTGCCACCACAACGTCCCTCCCACTATTATAGTTATGTTCCCACTAAATACTTGTAACTCAGAAAGCATGGCTGTGATAACCACTGCACACATAATAATAATAATAATAGAGACGAGATTGTTCAGAAAAGATAATGAAAGAAAGAAGAATTTCCAAGCAAACATATGTTTTGGTAACTTGTCAAACAGCAGAAACTTATTATCCTGAGATGAACTTGGGAAACAGAAACTTATTGTTATTATAAATAGGACTAGCATGAGGCCCATAGGAGCTTATGTCACTCATAGGAAAATATATTCGTGTTATAAAGAGGTATATGGCAAACGGGAAGTAAACTATTGGCAGAGATTATTACAAGAGCAGAAGATACTACAGTTGAGAAGTAATTGTAGTAATGGAAACGGTAAAATATTACATCTATTTAGGAATACAGCTAAACACTTATCAATTGTTGTTCTTAGAGGAAGAATGAAAAAAAAAAATCACGTACCAGCTAGGCTAGTGAGGAACTATGACAGAATAACAAAAAATGCGTAGCCTATAATACACCATTGTAGAAGCTTTATAATTGGTTGTACAAATATCCATTACTTACATAACACTAATAATAAAATAATTTTCATTGTTGTACAATTTACAATACATGCTTTACTGTACAAATTTATACAGTAATTATCATTTGTCCTTATAACTCTCTCTGGGTGGATTGGTAAATAAGGCCCGAGAAACACGGGTGCTTTGTGATGATCACACAAAGATTACACACACTTGTCACACAGTAACACCACTGTAGTGGGCACGTGAAGGTGAAGAAAAGTCACAATGGTAGACAAATGATTTATTACCATACAGTTTGGCCTCTTCAGTGGTGAATAGTCAAAGGATGTGTGGTCCTTGTATGTCCACCACAAACTGTCCGTGTGTCCTCTGGGCCTAATTGTTCAATAACACAAATTTTTCAAACATATAAATATACTGTACACCATATAAATAATAAATGGTAAAAAATAATATAAAAAATTCCAATCATATAATTTATTGACTGGCATCACGACGAAATAACAAAAACCACGGCCGCCGGTCGGTTGTAAACCAAAACGACATCACAGAATAATGGCTAGTAGGCTCCAAATAGCATACGTTTACCACCTAATGTCGCATATTATACTCAGACAGCTGTCCTGGCTGGGTTTTGTGTTTGGCGCCAAACCGTGGTGAGTTGCCAGTAACCACCAAGTACCTAAACCTACCATTCCCACTTTTAAACAATTATTATAAGTGAGAACAGCATATGCTGTCGGTGGCACTGTGGGAGTGCCCTGTAGCGAACAGCATATGCTGTCGGTGGCACTGTGGGAGTGCCCTGTAGCGAACAGCATATGCTGTCGGCGGCAGTGTAAGGGTTAATATACACAAAAGTATATTTCCCCCTTTGTCACCCTTATGGTTCGTATATAAGAATATTCCTGGTGGTGGTGGTGATGATGATGGTTAGGTTGGGGGTAATTTCGGTATGTAATATTATGATCAAAACAGAAAGGAACAACCAAAATAATATGGAAAAAAAATATGGAAAATGCCAGGAGTGCTACATTATACTTATTACTGTACTGTATTATTATTATTATTATTATTACTATTGCGTTTATTATTATGTTCTTATTTTTTATCTGTTTAAAAAACAAAGGCAGTTTCCATTACCATGTTTATATTGCAGGACTGAATACCAAGATGGAGATGGATGAGTCGACACCAATGGAGTTACTGATGTCAGGGTCACCACCGCTGGCTGAGATGACCGACAATGACACTATGGTGGACGGGGAGGAGGAAGAGGAAGAGGAGGAGGAGGAGGAGGAGGAGGAAGAGGAAGAGGAAGCGGAAGCAGCCCCCCGACTACCAACCCCAACCCCTGTCCCTGCCCCTGTACCTGCCCCAGTCCCAGTACCAGTCCCGCCCCCAGAACACCTCCCAGCCGCCACTCTGGCCACTGCTGCTCCCACTTCACCGCCAGAAGTCTCCTCACCAACTGGTATCATGGACACGTCGCCAGAGGTACACAGTTTTGAAGCATATAGTTGTTCTTTTAGTGATTGATTTTTCCTTTGTTGATTTGATACAAGTTGAAAGACAGCATTGGCAAGAAAAGGATTAAGGTCCTTCTTACCTTAATGGTCTATGATAATATTGTTTGCGGCCATAATAAATTAATCCGAGTTTATTAAAAGAAAAAACAATGGAGTAGCTATTATCTTGACAATTACCCGTTTGTCAATCACTCTTGATTCAAACTAGGTACAGCTAGATTATATGATGCTTCTTGATATGAACCCTTAAATTCTGATAACTCTTTTACTTACATTGATACATTGCTATTGCTTAGGGTTGAAATATTTGCCAACTAGAAAGACTAATGCACTGTGTAATGCTACTTTCTTGTACAGGAGTTTTATTATGAGTAATTGTTATAGCAGCTGCCATATTAATATGACTTAAAAAATATATTACAATTTGCTATTTCCTTTTTGTAGATGAAGACAGAAATGAATTATGAAAATGAGGCAAATGACGAAGAGGTTCATGGGACCAGTGAGGACGACAGTGTGGCTGGTGGTGGAGTGGCAGGGCGTGGGGTCAAACGTGAGGGAAGCACTGATCCAGAAGATGCCCAGCAGAACCCAGCCAAACGCAGGTCGGATGAGGTGGAAAAACTGTGGCAAAATGTTCACCTCAATCCTAATGATTTCCAGGCTTGGACACTCCTCCTTCAACACATTGACCAAGTGGTGAGTGCTATTTTATAGTACCGGTATTATTTGTTTTATATCAAAGTGTATAAAATAAGGCTACAATAGTGTAGCCTTTTTTAATAACAATATCCATTTCAGTTACCTTACTCCTACAATTACATTTGTACATTTTTTATGCCTTCATCCTTTCCTTTACTACAATATGTTCTTTGAGTTTTAGTATTTGAAAGTGGAGTGTTGTGTTGCAGTCTATTTAGAGACTATAGTATTGATTCTTCTTTTGACAGAGCGACTTGATGTCTGGACGAGAGGCATATGATGGCTTCTTTGATCGGTATCCCTACTGCTATGGCTACTGGAAGAAGTATGCCGACCTGGAGCGGAGGAAGGGTACACGAGAAACCACCCTCAAGGTGAGCCAGGGGTAAAGGAGAATGTCCTAGGTTGCTGGTGATACCTTGAGGCAGATACAAAGTTCTTTTGTTTACCATACTGGCCTTTGTTATTCCCAGACCCTCCTTTTATTTATTTTTTTATTTATTTATTTATTTTTTGATCTCTTCTCTTTCCTCCCGCCCTCTTTTTCACCCAAGCCCCTGTACCTTCGCTCATATTTTTACTTTTTGTTCAGTTGTCCAAATATGAAACTGTTGCACTTGTGTCAGTATGTGGGAAGAGCAGAGCAGCTACAATATATATTTCTCATTCTTTCATTACCATTGAGCCACTAACTAGGTATCCGGTGGAAATTTAATGCATGAATATTGATTGATAAAATATAGGTATAATTCTCACATGCAAGTATCAGGGTATATCAGTTTCATGCTTGGGTAACAGTGCATTGCGGTCCATCACTCCTATCCTTCGCTGTTTTTTCCTTGTCAACTCCATTTATACCGGTACTCTTCTCGGACATGTGTACCTTACTTATGCCACTCTATTACTCCTTTTGCTATTGTGTTCTCTTACATTGTACATTCTATCTTTTATTCATATTTCTTATCCTTATTATCAGATTACTGTTTTTCAGTTTTTCCTCTTAACCTTTGCCTTCTGATTATCAATTTATTTTTTCTATCTAATTTCCCCTTGGTTCCCTTTCTCATTTGTGCATCCCATAATATCTCTCTCTCTCTCTCCATTTTTGCACATTACTGTACCTCTTATCTGTCTCGGTCAGTCATTATCTTAATCTCTGTCTTTTTCACATCTTGTCTCCTAATTTATCTCTTCACTGACAACTGCCTTTTTACCTTTATATTATATATTTTCCTCACCACCCCTCATTTTCTCAATTTTCCCCTTATTGTTTTTCCTCTTCTACTACTTTCCATTTATTTTTCACTCCCTCTCCCTTGCTTTTACAATCCACTTCCCTCCCTCCTCTCCATTTCTCCCTCTCGGCGTCACTAGCAAAACTCACCAACTCTCTGTCTCTTTCAGTGACCGGCAGAGGTAGGTATCGTGGTTTTTAAAGAGGCAAAAAACAAACCTTGTGAATGATTGGAAAAAACACGTATAATGGCCGACAAACAAAAAACTATATATGACGCTTGCATGCATGGGCTCACTTGGGATATAGCTATATAAACTGTCTTCTTATACATATATTAACCATGTGCATATTCTATTTCAGAGGCAAAGAATATAAAACTGATCAATGGTTTGTCCTTTTTTTGTCTGTGGCAATACTATACAGTATTATATTATGTATATTTATACCATATAATGTACAACACTTAGTCTGTAAGGCGCCTGCACATATGGTTTGTTATAAAATGATATATGTTTTGGGTATATCTGTCTTGCTTTACATGTGTCAAAAAAAAAAAATGAAAATACAAAACCCACATTCGAGGTACAAGAGAAAAAAAAAAACATTTGCTGCACTCTGTGTTATGTCACCAGGTATGTTGCTGTTTCTCTTGTTTGTCTTGTTTGTGAGTACTTTTTTTTTTCTGTCGGTGCACATTTTTCTTAATTTAACCCCCGGCTCGACCTGGCGTTAGCTGCAGGGGTGTGGCGTCATTGTTGGTCGTCGCCGCGGAGCTCTCTGCCCCAGCCCACCACAGTAGGTAACCCTGCCCAACACGCCAACAAAAAAAAATCAAGTGTTATAAGTCCCCAGAGTACCTCACCAACCACAACCACCACCACCACCACCACAGTCCCAGACATTATACCTCTTTCATCACTATACATACACATGGAGTACACATTGGTGGTGACTGTTCACACACAGGCTGAACATTGTAGTACCTGCATTTAAATTATATTCTCTGTAGAGAATGCTTTGTGGCTGTTTCATGCCATGAATTGTATGAAGTATATGTATGCTATGGAGCCTTGTAATTCTTAATGTAATCTTTTTAGCAATTATCTTAAGGGTAATTGTATTTGATTACTTTTGCAGAAGTAATGAAATAATTTTGACATACTATGATTAGTGTGTGATTGCAGCCACCACCAAAGGTACTCACCCACACCTAATGTATTCAACATTGTGCTGTCATCCAGGCAAACCATCCATCCCACATTACATACACATACAGACCAGGGCACCTTTAACCTTCAGGACTTCCCCAACCTTCTTCCCACCATCACTTTCCCCCTGGCACCCAACTCAGCACACCATGTAAATAAACCTTGCCATAGTCTTATGCTGATATGAGTCTGCATTTTATCATGGTAATAATGTAAATATGGAGCGAGTTTTACTTTCCCTGTTTGCTCATTAATTGGCTGTCTGTATGTTAATCCTGGATAACACAAGTATACCCCTACATCATGTAAGGCACCTTGGTTCACTGGAATCATAGTAACCATATCAAGATTTGAAACTGATGCTCTTAGTTATGGTACAATAACTTAAGCTGGGATTCCTGTTCTTAGGGTGTCAGCTTCTTGTCCCTACAGGGTTGCAATGATTTTCACTGGTATATACAACAGAGGTGCATCATTCCTCCTCACTGATGTTCTGTTTTAAATATAATTCTTTTTGATGAACCACCTTGATACCCAAAATTCTGAGGAAATTGAGAGTGGTACGCTGAGGGTGCTAGGAGGTGTGTGAAGGGTAGAGCAGGGGACTGGGGGGTCCTATTTGGTGCCCCTTGCCATAAAACGTGTGGGACTTTGGGTGAGATGATGATGATGATGATGATGAACTATATGCCTACAAGTCTGTTGAATTGATGATGATAAATCTCTACATAATGCGTGACTGTCTGGTAGATCACATGAATGCTTTGGGGTCATGGGGATTCTGTTCTCTGTTTCAGGAGTACAGTACTGTAATTGAAAGGCCTCGTGATCATTTTGGGCAGACGTCTCACATATGGTTAAGATACTAGTGGTAATTTTGTGATAATTACTTCTGGTGTAAGAGCTTGATTTTTTATTTAAAGAAAATCCTGATGAGAGAAATTATTTTGCTATTGTCCCACACTTGGTTAAGCTGTTAAAATACTTTTGTGCCATTGGGTTTGAAGTGCATTGTAGCTTAGTCTAGTGTAACCTGAAACTTTGTTTCTTTCAGTTTTCATTATGTAGTGAATTGCTAGACAATACAGCACAGTAATTGTGATTTTAGATAATTTTCCTGTGTATTTCCTACATGGCTGTTGTTATTTCATCAAGTAATTGATATGTGTAAGTGATGCATAAAAAAAGTTGTTGATATTCATATGTGGAATGACTTGTCCAAGTATGTATACAGTTTATACTAATAACAATGTAGTAGTTTTAGTCCCTGGTAACTTGATTCATTTTGTTGTCGTTGGTGATATTCCCCGAAGCAAAGGAGGGCGGGCATTAGAGGCACAGGATCCCCTGGCTTGGCATCAAGAGAGTATCCTACCAGAAAGTCAGGCACGTCTTAAAGAGAAAATATATACGTATATATATAGATATATATAGTGTCCTTGACTCTCCTTCCAGCTCCCTAATCTTGGGCATCTCTCTTTTCTCTCCCCCATCTGTGTGCGTTGGTGTTGGGTGCGATGGTCAGGTGTTTGAGCGGGGTCTGGAGGCCATTAGTCTGAGTGTGGACCTGTGGCTTCACTACCTTGAGTACATCACATCTCAGTTCTCAGACACTGAGGCCTTCGTCAGACAGGAGTATGAACGTGCAATTGACACCTGCGGCCTCGAGTTCAAGTGAGTGGATAAGATAGAATTTGTTTTATTATTATTAATAGTAGTAGTAGTAATTATGACAACATAATTTTTGTTTACCGTTGGTGTATAAAGGAAAGGTTGTAGTAATTTAGGTCACTTGTATGTCTACTATACAAATATTTAAATTTTCCAAAGGATAAATATTGAGTAATATCAATTTACCTGGTACTGTATTGATACTTGACTCAACCAAGCTAATTTGGTTTTAGTATACTGTTGATGAGTAAGCAAGTGATATGTGTCAATCTAGGTTTGGCATAGTGTGTGGAAGTATGAAACTTTATGCAACCCATTGCAGGTCAGACAAAGTATGGGAGGCATACCTGAGCTGGGAGAGTTCAGGAAAGCGATGGAAAAATGTAACACAACTTTATGAACGTCTCCTGGCCACCCCTACCAGCAAGTACCTCACACATTGGCAGAAGTAAGTATTTCAAACACATTTTCTTTTTAGCTGTACTAGTTTGTAAACCAGTCATTCATCAGGAAATTATGACTGTGGTCCTCTTTAATGTAATACATTGTCCATTGGAAGTGCATTGGTTGAGTGTATGCCCATATACAAATTTTAACTCGGCAAGTAGGATATCAAAATAAGCTTATACAGCATCCCCTTCATTATAATTGTATGGCTTACTTACTCATTTGCTTGGAGATCATTTCACCAGGTGATTCAGAATGAATTGGTTTCACACAATTGATACTGTACTCATCTTTGTGAAGCCACAGAGTTCTTGGAACTGTATCCAGATGTAACTTATTGCAAGTAAATATTGCAGTACTATAGTATTTTGGTAGCTTTATCTCCTTAACAGATATTTTTTACTCCCTCAGGTTCCAGGAACATGTGCGTCGCCACCTGCCAAGTGAAGTGGTGGGTGTGGATGAGTTTCTCTCGTTGAGGCGTGAAGTGCTGGCTGGTCTCTCCCGGTCTGATACTGATGCCCCAGATGAGGCCCCACCTGGAGTGGAGGCTGCTCCTGGGGATGAACAAGTGGGGACCAATGTGGTGAGTGTCAGAATGTGGCTTGGGAGAAAATGCAAAGTGAGGAGGGAGGAGTTGAAGATAACCTGAGAAATTACTTTATAGGACGTGGGATATAAAAGCCGTCATTGGAGATAACCAAGTAGGGAATAATGTGTTGAATAATGAGTTAGTCATGAACAAGGGTCTCTGGCAGGTTGGTCAGTGAATTGTATTCATAGTTCAGTTATTGTATTGAAAATAGAGGCTTAAGACATTTTCATGCTTGAAGAAAACAGCAGCTCTCTAGGGAAAAGAAGGCTGTTTTACGTGAGCGCATATTTCTGAAATATATCAGTCCGTGTTTACGTCATTAAAACATTCTCAGTTAATTTATCCTTTCATGGGTAGCCATATGTGTGTGATATTTTTAAAAGACTCCCATTGATTGTGATATAACTCTCATATTGCAGCATAAAATTATACTAATTTATAGGGAGCTTAAAGAAGAGACTTATATGGTACATTTAAAAGAGTGAGGATTTAAGGTACTGTAGTAGGATCTTCAAAAGTATAGTACTTTACCCTTTGGTATCCTCTCCTCTCTGAAGAAGACTATGTATGTAAGGTTACTATACATAGTAGCTTCTAATCAAAGGGTAAGCTGTAAGGTGGCTCAACTCAAGTGCTGCAAGTTCCACATTAGGAAAGTGGGAAAATGTTCTACTTTACTATTCATTGGATATTTTTAATTTTAAACCTTAGTGAAGATTGCATTCCACATAGCTACAGGTGGCTATGAAATATTTCTCTATTTTGTTCACTGTTTGGTACGAGGGCCCATGTCATCTTTAAATAGCCAGGTCATTATTGCCTGGCATTTGTTTCCTTCCATTGAACCCCACAACAATATAGTGGCCATGACAGAACCTCCCAAGTTGCTACATCAATACACATGTTCATTACTCTCTGTTGGTCTTGTTCTTTTACCCACCTTGTCTCTCCCATGTCATCAATTGTCCCCATCCATGCTGCCTTTCATATCATTGATCCAAACATTTGTAGTACTTTTTCCATCCCGGTAAGGAGCGCTATTATTTTTTTCTATGAAATAGGTTGATTTTTTATTTAGAAACTGTACTGCATCGGTAGGCTCATTTCATCCAAGAGTTAAGTGTACAATATGTATAAAAACAAAAGGTTGAAGAATGCAGTAAGAGTACCCTGGTCAAGGTCTTTTGACAGCCTTACACCCTCTTGTCACTCACTCTCCCAGGCTGACTCAGTACCCGTTGTTGTCACACCTGACTCGACTTCCGACTTGGGCGCATTCAGCTCACCATCATCATCGAGGTGAAACAGTCAAGATCACTCATTAGTCTGTCCACCGTCCATTCTCTTTCTCTTCCACTTTTAATCTTGATGACCTTTACATAGTGTCTTGATTTGTTTTGTCACACAATCTTCACTTGAATTTATCACTCTACACTTTCCTTGTGTCACTACTCAGTAAGTTTTTCACAATCCAAAACATATACAATAATATATTTCAAGAAGAAGGGCTGAACTCTATATAAAATCTGTAGTCGCTGAAGCTGTTTATCATCATATATAGGATTCTGAAACAAACTTGTGAGCTGTACATGCTAGTATTTCTCATTGTGAATTCATTTCATTTTGTTGTCACATGATATTTTGATATAAAGTAAACACTTGATGTATTACAAATACTTGCATCTCCCACTATATTTTATAGTCATTCCTTCATTGAAGACAATGAATGTTTTCCTGGGTTTCTGTTATGCTTTGTCATGCAATTTGCAAACTGAGTGATAAAATGAGCCTGTGTTAAATATGTTAGTGTATATTGGGAGCCTCAAGTTTTGTATATAAATATTTTTACTACTTGGTGGCAAGTAGTCATCTGTCAATTGCCAGATAAATAAATGTCTATGCTGAAGGGGTAATGCATCCTCAATGCTTGTAGGTTGACTTATGTTTTGCTAAAACAATAAAATATTACTATTCAATCATGTAATTATACTACAGTATAGTATATCCATATATTGATCATGTGGACCCTCCAGACCAACAGTGTATAATACATAACCCTAGCTTGATCCCTCTTCCCGTTAGGTGCATAGTGCATGGAATATATTTTATCTCACAAGATGGTAAGCTGTGAACAATAGTCAGCCTTTTCGAGTTGTCTATTTGCTATCATGATTACAGATTTCATCCTTATATCAATCTTCAACTCTTAGAACAATTAAATACATTTAAAAAGCAACACTACATAGGTATAATAATTGGAAGGACAGGGTATATGTTACAGTAAAATGTAAATGTGAATCTTTTCTTTATCATATACAGTACAGTGTACAAGCATTTTGCAGTATTTTCTTTGGGGCAAAATCAGAGTAGGAAAAATCTGCACTGATAAAATATCTTTCTGTTTTGTGCTTACAGTTTATGGCCTATTGACTTTTTGCACCTTATACCACCTGTCTCTTTATTTATGATGGACAAACAGTGTTAAGGATAAAAATTTTCCTTTTTCTGTATTATTGTAGTTTAGCTAATGTACAGTATGGTATAAGTGACTTATACTGTATATATGAATGGCATTTTATATTTACAAGTGACTCATATTCTTTATACATATTCATGTCGTATTTGTGTGAATCATATATACTTTTGCCTCCTTGCATTTTTGTATTTGAGCAAGGTAAGGCTATTATTAAAATGACTTTTACCTGAAGTGTGATGCCAGGTGGACTTCCTTGCACTGTTTGTTATGATCATTTCCTACATTCCAGGGAGAGTCTCAGTCACCTAATCAGACAGCCTAGACGTGCGCCGTTGAACCTGGTAAAGCACTACCCTATGATGCATCACTCGGTTCTCCATCTCAGTTTGGAATTAAACCCCTTGTGAAATTTTTTGTCGTGTATATTATCAACAACAACCCTTGTACTACACAGAACCATTGTTGTTACTTTTTGAACACCATAACGGATGCAAATTATACAGTACCATACCTACCCTCATCCTGCATACCATTTTACCTCCAGGATGAGGAGACCAAAGCGCTGCAGAAGAGCATCATCACAGCACGGCAGAAAATCCACGATGCAAACATTGTGGCAGTGAAAACCATGTGGGCTTATGAGGACGCCATTAAGCGACCATACTTCCATGTCAAGCCCCTAGAAAAAAGTCAGCTGCAGGCTTGGCGCAACTACCTAGACTACGAGATGAAGCAGGGGGATGGGGCCAGAGTTAGAGTCCTGTTCGAGAGGTGCCTTATTGCCTGCGCCTTCTATGAAGAATTTTGGATGAGGGTGAGTGCATGTTGCTTTCTGGGTAGTTACATTATTATTTGTGTCCAGTATATGTAATTGCATTGAAAAACTGTTCAGGTACTATAGTTTCTCTCAGTTCCAGGTTTCAAGGGTAATTGTAGCAGTACTGTAGTCACTGTATTCATATTCCTTGTCCATGCTTAGGTTAGGTACTGTAATTGTTCCATTTCCAGAATTTATATATTTTTTTGGCCTTGGATAGCTTTGTGTGCATTTGTTTGAACAAAAAAGAGGTCAGAGTCTCATTTGGTTTTTACATACTAAGTGTGTATTAATGTGTGGATGTTATATGCAGTATGTGCGTTATCTCGAGGAGAGTAATGCGGCAGAGGATGTGGTACGAGGGGTGTACAGACGTGCTTGCCACATACACCTGCGGGAGAAGAACCGTCCTCATCTCGCCTGGGCAGCTTTTGAAGAAGAGAGAGGTGAGGAATGGTGCAGTGACTTTCAGTCATAATTATTCAAAATGTTCAATTATATTTGGACACCCCAACCGAAATTTGTCCTGTATACAGGTCACCTCTTTTGAGGCAGCCTGACTGCAGAAATGATGGATATTTTACTTTGTAATGCACATTGATGAGAAATGCCCTTTTTTTTAACTCTGAACCTTGGGCTGAGGCACAGTTCAGGATAGGGGTTTCCAGGACGTAGTAGTGTTGCACAAGCATATTGATGTGTTCACAGAGGAATTATATACTGTATTGTAAGGCTATTGAATTTGGTATAATTATTCCATAAACATGCTTGCTAGCCATTCTTGGACATCACCAGCTGTATTTCTCACTAAGAAAGATTATTGAGTTTTATTTATTGACAATGATCAAATGTGTTTTGTGGTGATCCAGGCGACAGTGACCGTGCCCTGGAAATTCTTCGTGGTGTTCAGGAGCGTGCTCCAGGAAGCCTAGAGTCATGGATACAGGCAGCCGGGGTGGAAAGGCGTCGGAACAGATTGGAGGAGGCTAAAGAAACTTTCACAAGATGCATGGACACTGCCAAGTCTCGTCAGGACAGGGCTGCACACTCACACACGGCCATGAAATTCTCTCGGTTCCTTAACATGGTAAGTGGACGGTCTACAAGAATGGTTTGGAGGTTGGAATGAAGAGATTTCTGCATTAAGGGGGTAGTACAGTGTTGGTAAATCAGGAGCAAATGATTCCTCTAAGGTATTTCAGATGACTGGACACCGTCATCTTTAGACTTGGTCCTGTTTCCTGGCATAATTTGGAGGAATTATGGGGTTCCAATGTACCAAAAGTGTACCATACTATCCCTTTAAGCTGATGATGGTAGAAAGAGGAAAACCAGGATTGATAGCGGACGTGTTTATTGACATTGCTTCAAAGTTCAGCATGTCATCATCAGTTTCTTCAAAAGAGAAGTTACAGTAAAAAAGGCAGGAGTTAAATATACTAACATGGTCAAAGTTGTTGTTGAAGTCCTCAAGCTGTCTGGCCGAGCAGCCCCGACCTCCTGAGGAAGGCCATAGCCTGAACTGGGCTTTCCCACAGTGCCCACAGAGAGTGTATGTTGTGTTGTTGGCGAGTGTGGTTGTGTGCATTGCAGTCTTCCATAATGTGTTTGATAGAATGGATTGCTGTGTTGCATCCCAGACAGGCATCCACAATGGCTCCATCCAGCTTCTGATATGTCAGAAAGGTCGGGTGGTGGCCACATCGCAGCCTGACCAGGTGGACTCTCTCCTCACGGGGAAGAGAGGATTTAGATGGGGGGATGTCAGGAGGTCGTGCATGCAGCTGAGTGTTGTCCTTGAGTGTTTGGATGGATTGGTGGGTGATTTGAGTATGGATATATTTCTGGAGACTGGTCTGGGGTGGGCAGAGTGTAAGAGATTATAGTATTTGTGTATGGTATCGTGTACTGGGTGTTGTTTTGATGTTTCTTGGCATGTGTGGGTGTTTTGCCAAGTTGTGTAGTGGATGGTGTGGGTTTGCGGAGGCTGCAGCAAGTGTTTGTGTGCCTCTCCTGTCAAGGTGGTCCTTGATCTTGAGGACTTTGGTTCATGGTGTAGGTGGTCTGTAGGTCTGGTGGCTGTGCAGCCAGTGATTATCTTAGTGCTCTATTCTGTATGATCTGAAAGGTGTGATGAGTATCTGTGAGGTTTGAGGCCCAGGCAGGGCTTGCATAATCCATCACTGATCAGATATATTATTTGTGCACTTGGTTGTGGTTTCTTTGTTGTGTCCAAATGTCGTGCTGGCAAGTGATCTGAGGGCATTAAGTCTTTGCATGCATTTGTTTTTGATGATTGTGATATGTTGTTTGAATGACATAGATGTGTTTTATGTTATGCCAAGTATTTTGTGTGTGTGTGTGGTATAGGTGTGTTATTTATGGTGTGGTGTGTAGCAGTGTTCAGCGTTTCAGTTGGTGAGAAAGGTGACAGTTGACCTGGTGGGTGCTATTTTAAGTCTGTTTGTGGTGAACCAGGCATTAAGTGTGTTGAAGTAGGGTTGGAGGATGTGAGTGGCTGTGTCTGCATTTCTGTGTGTACATGTGTGTTATGTCATCTACGTAGAAAGCTACGTGTATTTGTGGTGTCTGGGGTGTTGGTAGGTCATGCGACATACATGTATAAATTGAAAAGAGTGGGTGACAATACAGATCTTTGGAGGACACCGTTGGTGAAACTTCTAATGTTGGATGACTGACCAGCAAGAGTAACATGGGCTACTCTTCCTCCTTTTGTGTTATTATGCATTTTGTTAGTGAAGTTGTGGCGGTGGATGGCATCGAATGCCTTGCTGATATCCAGTGTAACCAGGAGTGTTCTGTGTGGGGGTCAATCTGAGTTGATGCCATCATAGATTCTTTGTGCGAGGTCAGTGAGAAGAGTGTTTGTTGAGTGTGGTGGTCTGAAACCATGTTCTGAGGATGCAAGGTGAATGTGTGTAGTGATTAGACTAATGATGAGGCACTCAGTAACTTTGGAGGGGTTGCAAAGGAGGGTAATGTGACGGTGAGATGAGGGTAGTGTGGGATCTGTGTTGGGTCTGGGTATAGTGATAATATATCCATGCTTCCAGATGTTGGGTATTGTGTTGTGTGAGTGGCTGTAGTTTGCTATGTTAGTAAGTGCTTGTATGCCTTGTGGTCCAAGGTATTTAAGGTGTATGTTACATGGTCAATGTATTAACGCATACTATATTTGTTTTTTATACGGTTCCAGTTCTGTGAGGCTCCGGAGGAAGGTGTGGATATTCTTCATGCAGCACATGAATATGACAAGGTGAGTAAATTACCTCCTATTTCCTCTCTTGGTTTCAATATTTGTTATTTTTGCATTTAATTGTGTATTTCATTATATTTACCATGCTAATGCTAGTTAATTTAAGTAAATAGCATAATTATGTGAATTTACTCAGGCATCATTGAGATATTTAAATTGTAAAAGATATGTTCTTAAAAGTATGAAATATTCCTTGACTTTGATTTTAGTTTGCTTCATTTTAATTCACAAAGTCTTACACTTATCTTAATTATATATGTATTTGCCCCTCAGGAGAACAACAGTGTTGTGTTGATGTTGGTGGACCAGTTGCTGTCGTGCCGTCCTCCAAAGGTAGACGAGGCAGCTAGTGTACTGAAACAGTCCGTAGACGACACTTCACTCCAACCTGGCACGAGGCTTATCTTTGCTCACCGTCTCTTCCACTTCCTCTCGGAGTGTGGCCAGGATGCTAACAGGTCTGATACGCTTGACACCATATTATTATTTTATTTCTTAGTTGATAGCATTTATTGTTACCATTTGTAAAATCGTGTACAAACTTCTGGTCACATACTTTTCTCTTTATATTGACTTTGAAATCACTCTTGTGAATTTGAAGAAAGAGAGCAACTATTCTCTATTGCCTCGGATTCACTGGATTGATTATTTGGTCAGTGCCTAGAAATATTATACAGTTTAGTACTTTATTCTCAGGCATCAGCCCTATGGGTAGATTTGACAATAACAAGACGATGTATTTCCATGATATAGTGATTAAGGTAGGCCAATCAGTAACCCATTTTGAATGTGAGCAAATTTTACACTCTGGAAAGATTTTTTTTTTTTTTTTTTTAAGAATGCTTTGTGCAACAGGATAATTGAGTTGTTCAATGTTGTTATGCAGCATGAGCGAGGGGCTGCGTATACTGAGGCAGGTGCAGATGGAGGTAAGGCAGATGGATACAGCTTCAGCAGCGGGAGAGATAGACAACAGCTCCAGCGGTGGTGGTGGTGGCAAGCAAGGCGAGACAATAACTGGAGGCATAGCTGTGTGAGTGCCAAAATATTTTACGTAATTGTTAACAGAAATTATACTTCGCAAAATTTAAAAAGAAATCTTTTCATTATGGAAACAGATTTGATTCAGTGAGAGGCAGGAATTCTTCCCTCCTCCAGGAGTAGGAAGGAGGCAACTGATGCAGGACATTTGATTGTAACTATACCTTGCACTAATGGTGAATGTGTTTTCTTGTAGGATTGAGTCGCGGCGAGACAAACGAAGCAGCCAAGAGAAGGCCAGCCCAAGTCCAGTTAATGGTAATGCTCCCCCAAACACAGCTGGAGCCCCCCCATCGAACACACCCCCTACAACAGCAGCCTCTGGACAGGCAATGGTGCCTGGCTACCCAGGCTACCAACAACCAGGTTATGGCAACTACAACCAGGGCTATCCACAGGGCTATGGGGCATCACACTACCAGGGCTGGGGATACCCTACACAACAGGGAGGGTATGGGTATGGGCAGCAAGGTTGGGGTACCTATGGCAATTACTATGGCCAGAGATAAAGGATTTTTTGGTTTGTGATTATTTGTAAACGAGCTACTGAAGCCAGAGGTAAGGGAGTCTGTGACACACAATTGGATACAAGAATGAAATGTTTGTGAAGAGATTTAAGAGAGAAGACAGAAAAGTATTATGAGCACAAACAAACAGTCTTTGGCCCATATTTGGTTAAAAAAAATACAAGTTTGTAGAGGTGCAATAACACTAAAGATCCCCAATACTGGAGCTGTTGGGTGTCAGGTCAGTCTGGGTAATGGGGTACTTTGGCACCAAAAAGCATTCCCACCAGATGGAAAAGATAAGGAACATTCAGGCAAAAACAAAGCACCAGAGGTGTGGGTATCTTTCAGTGGTCTGTAGGTTGGTGTTTTTAACTTCAACATTATACTATGGTAATCTGCATGTACAAAATAAAATTGTACTGTATATGATCTGTCCTGCATCCTACAGATTCCAAGGATGCACACACCATCCGTGCTTGCCTGAAGGTAGCCGAGAATTAAGGTTAGATATAAATGTTGGTGCTGATTAGAGTTTGGATTTAGCTGGGTTGGAAAGAAGTGGTTAAGAGATACTCTACTGTGTACATGATCTACACATGTTCATACTGTATTTATCGTAATTACGGATTTGTTTTGTTTAATGTGTGAAGGCCAGGAGTGACTGAGATTGTTAATGTACTTGTATGTTTGTTTTCAATTCAGTAGTAATAGACTCCCATAATTTTTATTGACTTAAGTTTGCTTCAACCCAACTGAATTGACTTGCATACTGTCAGTGTCCCTTGGTTAGATGACATAATTGTACCTGTGACTACACTGGTATTCATAGACCTGGCTGTGCAGACTGATTAAGGAGGAAAAACCTGCAGCTGTTGACATGAATGAGAAGTGACATCATTAGCCTCTCGGTCTGCTTGGTAGTAATACTGTCAGGGCCTTGAGTTAAGTCTTACAGCCCAGCCTTCAATAACTCAAGAAAGAATGTTGATTCTCTGTATTTTAGAAGTAAAGTGAAAAAATAACTACAGTATTGATCTAATAGTTACCACCTGTCTTCCCTTTGTCTTTCAAACTATCCTTGTCGAGAATTTTGTATACCAGTAAAATAAAGGCATTTCTTTGGAAGACTACATTTTGCACTGCTATACTATCTGAGTTTGGAGAAGGGCAGGTAAGACATAAACTCTTGTCCCAGACTTTTCACTTACAATTATATATGCAATGATGTGTGTGCAGTTATTTTTATACAGTGGAATGTACAGTTCTATTCTTTGTTACAGCAGTCTTACTTCTATACAGATCCTTCAGGATGTTTATCAAGGCTTCATTGCAAAAATCAACCACTGGATTTAGTGAGGTGTTTAAAATACAATTGATTACCCATCAAAATAGTTGATTTGTCATTTGTATACGGAAACCCTCAATACTTTCAAAGAAGAGTGACATAAGAGCCATGTCATATTACTAGTGGAACTCTATTAAACTATGTCTATTTTAGTCAACATGTCGGTGTAATTGAGTTTTGGAACGGGAGGATACATTCATTCCCTTTTGTTTTTTTCATTAGAATACAGACTTCCATATGAACAATGGATGATTGAAAGCTTAGAGCAGGAGAGAGTTAAGATTTTATAGTCGATAACTGAAATAAATTTCACCTCGGGTAAATTGAACCTACCTATGGGATTTCAGGTAAACTTCAATGGACCAGTGAGTCACTATTCAGAAAGTTTTGTTTTGTCCCTCATATTATGTGCAACACACTTTGTAAGTGATCCCATCATTGCTTTGTTTTGCATCTTCTCTTCAGGTCTCTGCCTCTTACAAAGGCAATAAGGAGTACCAAAATAAAATCGATTGTGAAGTACTGTAGTAATGTTCTTGTCTCATGTCTGAACTGGGCTGGAAGGGTACTGCCCACTTGTAACCTTAGTAGAGGTCATAATTATTACCTGAATAGTTTAGCTCGGGTTGAATTTCAAATCAACATGACATAATGAAGATACACAGGCTTGGTGGGTGTTTAATAGATATCGGTATGAAGGGCTCATGCAATGCTCAACTACATAGCAAGAGTAGTAAAGCTATATTTTGATGTCTTT
The DNA here is from genome assembly GCA_033782935.1 of Petrolisthes cinctipes. Classification (NCBI taxonomy): domain Eukaryota; kingdom Metazoa; phylum Arthropoda; class Malacostraca; order Decapoda; family Porcellanidae; genus Petrolisthes; species Petrolisthes cinctipes. The sequence goes on from JAWQEG010000645.1 coordinate 216,800, forward strand.
GAGGGTACAACTGATATGAGAAGTTCCTACACAAGTTACAACTGTGCCAAAATGTCATGAGAAAAATGCTGTAGTTTGTAATTCATGGGTTTCCAGCCAGATTTAATATGGTAAGTTGTCTGTATCATTCATACCATTTCTTGTCACTTGATACTATACATGAAGGAACAATAATGGCCAGTGAATTGTATCTTGGAGCTCCTCATATATTTGCACGTATTAGTGTTTCATGACATTATTTTGAGCTGCTGGTAGAGATGGTCTGTTCATTTATGAAAAAAATAAACAAATAAAAATTCATCTTTATAATTTGGATATGGAGTGGGTTTTGTAGCCACTATTCTCTAACCAAGCATACTGATTAAAGTCAACGTTATATGGGGTTACCCAGAAACGTCCAGAAATTAGTGAGGTTAATTTCATGTTGGAAATAACCCATGAACATTTTCTTCTTTTTGAAAGGTATTAGTTAAAAATATTTAGGAGAAAATGGCCAAGTATACATAGTTTCCATTCCCTGAATATTCTTAACACACTAGTAATTCAAACCCATTGTGAAGAGGTCAGACCTATATAATGCACTTATTGCCAAGATTGAGTTCGGTAAACACCACCTACAGTGAGGGATATTTTCCCCTGAATGTAATCAATAACTTGGTTAGAGTTGATAATCTGGCATTCCTTTGATTATCTAGTTTTAGCCTTGTTCATGCTGCTCATTAGCCCAAATAGAAATTTTTGTCAGTCTGTCTGACATATTCCATAAATTTTTCCCCCTGGCAGTAGTCTTAGTTGCTCCTTTATGAGGAGCCTTAGCTGTGGGTATAGGAGCTAAAAGCCAAGCGAGATTCATTACGTTTTTATGTAAAGTACAGAGGAAAGTTAGCTCTACCTGCAGCTCCAAAATCATTTTGAACTTGTTTCTATCAATTTTTCGATAAAATAGCTCATCACAACAATTGAAATCAATGTCTTCAAAACTTTTACCTACCAGCCTAGCCAGTCACATACAGGTTATATGTGCAATTTTTAAAAGTTCATTAATGAAAATCTGTAGGAACAATACTGTAGACTTTCATATTGTTCACAGCTTAGACAAACTGCTCTTTGACAATTTTACTACCACTTGAATTTCCTACGGTTAATACCACAACATACGAGCACTGTACTGTTTTGTTAACTTGTGCATTTTAAAATTTGGTTTCTTTATAATGTATAGATAGTGTTGTGCTGAGAAACAAGTACAGTACAGTCATTCACAGTTGTCTTTGTCCTAAACCTGCTGCACTTTGGTTTCCTGTACCTTAACATTTACTGCAATATGGCATCTGTTATATAGAAAAGGAACACTTGTGAGTTTGGTTTATGGGATGGTGAGATACTTTGGATAAGGAGGTATTAAGTTTTAAATGGTGGAGGAACATCATGAGCCAGTCTCACAGTCCCTTATTGTCATTGTCAAGCACTCAAACAAACCAAACTACGAGATGATATTACCATGAGAAATAGCTCCAAGCCCAGAGGGATGATTTTGCACTAAGGCAAGCAAGGGAGTTGTAGAAAGGTTTAGCAGGAGAAAGGGGGAAGAAGGTCGATTACAAATAAAAGGGACAAAAATTGTATGAGGCTTGGGAAAGAGAAATGTAAAATTTATTGATTAGTGAATAGTGAGGTGTTATTGCTTAAGGATTACATTTGGTTATTGTCTAATGTACCATGAGCAGTACATGTGCCTTTATGTCAAGTAGTTGTGATTCTCGTCTGATGTCCAGTACAGTATTAGGAAACTACTATGGCTCTTTTAACAACCTGAAACCACCATCAGTTGGGTTAGTGTCGGATACTTCACGAAGAGCATGTAAATACAAATCATTTGAGGAGCATTTATTGGGTTTCAATACTGCTTCAAGTAACAAGCAGTAGTGAAAGCTCATCAGTATAGACTCTACCTCAAATGATTATTCATATTTTAATGTGACTTGTAAGTTTTTCTTGACTGCAATACATTCTAATTTAACCTGACTAAAGGGCACTGGGTTGGTACAGTGGCAGCATTCTCTTTATGCACCAAGTGAGTTCGAGTTTAAGGTTCACCATACATGTAAACTGGGAGGGGAGGGTAACACCTTCCTTTGAGGTTAAGAAAAAGGGCATTGTATGTATATGCAAAGATGAAAATCATAGGAAATTAAAGGCACTGTATGAATGATCTCTCTGAACCTATGTTGCAGGTTTAAAATAATGCTGGTTATTGAACAGATTTTTTGATGGTTAGCAGTTTTGTTTACTATGACCAAATCTTAATGAATCTCCTATTATACACTCCTCTCTGTCACCACCTCTTTCGTCCTAAAGGGTCTTCCAGGACTTAGCTGGTTTTCTTTTATCCTCACTTCAGTTCCTTATGCACAGTGAAAATGTAAAGTTTGATCCAGATTTGGTTTACAGTGATTTAACATTATGGCTAAAATTACTGCAAGCCTTGTCATACAGGTACACAAATTTCATCCTGCACTTTGGTAATTTAAGTTGCCAGGTGTCACAAGAATTGCTCAATATACAGTATATTTGTTCATTATGAATGAAATAATAGGTTTTGAAAGGACAAATTCTTTACATTTAAAGTTAACCATTGTTTCTACATACAGTAATGGAAAATGGGCATCCTGATATGAATCATGTTATGATCAGCTGGTTGAATTATATGCACTTGTTTGAATTAAAAGGCATAGGCATGTCCTGGAAATGATGCCATGTCTTGTAGCAGAGTACAAAGTGTCCCTGAAACTGAATTGATATACATGCAACAGTAGAAAATACAATATTAGTTTTAGGAGCATTTAATGGACCATGTGATCTTGTAATACTATTTAGAAGAAGAGTTGCTTGGGTTTATTTTTTCTGACTAGTATTTACTCTTGGACTCAGATTTTTACAATACTAGCAGGTCCTTTTGTTCAACTCATTGCACATAAATAACTAAGGCAGATTTCTGCCATCATATGTACTGTATTTAATTATATTAAACATCAGTAATGAGTCTCCCTCCACTAAGAATTGGTCGTGGGGGGAATGGCTTAAGTGTCTACTTTCAGTCTCTTTAACTCCTGCTAGGTAACATTATGTCACTTCTAGTTTGACATGTATATTTAAGAATTCATTAAAGTGCATCATTTCATAAGTGTTGTCTCGCTGATACCTCCATGTGCCTCCCGATATAATACATAATATACAACTGAATTCTGCATAACAATAGGGGCTGGGATTGTTGCAGTACTGCAGTAGCATCCAGTATCTCCTCCCACCTAAAAGGCAGTATGTATGAAACTATTGTACCTTGCATCAAATGTGTGGGGATACATAATGCCCTCCTGTAACCTCAGGTAAGTTGTATTTTATCTATATGCCACTGCTGTGATTACTTGTCATTTATACAACATTTTTAGGATATACAGTACTGTACTGTATCTTAGGATATTTTGTATTGGTTAGAATGTCTAGGTACAGTATTTACATCACATACTATCACGAGTGACTTGACCTATATACTGTAGTCCCACTCCATATAATTCATTACCCTAACATTTTATTAATGTATTTTCAGTATGGAGTCATTCACAATCGTGATACTGATATTTTTGTACAATAACAAATATATAGTAATAAATATTTATTAAATTGTAATAAAATACATGTACATACCATACAAGACACAGCATAATTATGGTAAAAGGGAATTCTCAGAAAGTTGGTATCCATGTCAATATGTACTGATGCACTTTATAAATTTTATCACAATAGTAACCAACTTTTTACCATCTTTTTACAGCATTACACATTCCTAAAAAGCAGGAAAGAAAATATTTATATTCAACTGTACACTTACCTTAATGAGTATTGAGCACTGCAATGTCCTTTAGTGTATAACTGTGAAATAATCTGAGAGAAGCTCCTCCCCTGAGTGAATGTCTCTGGTGGCAACGAGAGCAACCAGGCGGATAGGAAGATCAAGCAAGGAAATCCCTGGTGGTGGGTTGGAGTACCACAGGTTGGGTAACAGCCTCCTCTCCTCCAAGCTTGCCTCCCACGGCTGTAATGTCACCTCTTGGTAAACCACATTGCTTGGACAACCTGAGAGATAGGCCAGTATCTTAACTTAGTAGACATGATCCAATAAACTAAACTTTAAGGTCTTTGTAATTATAGTATCATTACCAATTTATTAATAAAAACATGCACAATACCAGATATAAAATCCTGTCACACAAGGAAGACTCCATGCCATACCTGAGGACTGATTGTTGACATACTGGCCAACATTGAGTGGGTTGATGGGGTGGTCAGTGAGCCATGTGTCATCAGCTGAAGGCATCATCCCAATTCGATCCCTCCCACAGCAAGATCTGGTCCAGTAAAAAAAAAAAATTGTTGTCCAATGGGTATTTATCTGAGATTTCCATTCCTGCAGTATAGGTTTAATTCAATGTGCCTTAAAGTGCCATAATTTCATTTGTGTCTGAATACAGCCCCAGATTATTCAACCAGGAAGCTCATCAATATATATTTCTGTGCAAATGCTGACGCTAATTTTCAAGAGCTACATCCAACACCGACACTGATTTTTATAAACTGTTTTCATAAAGAACTGGCTAACCAGCAAAAAGTATATTATGTTACCTTAATAATTTTTTATAATATTCTTTGGATCATAAATATGGCACAATATTCAATTCACCAACCTCTAAAGTTATCTATACTACTTTGAAATAAGGCTCTGATATTCTTTCTATACTAACTTATACAGAAATTTGGATATCCTCTTGTCATTCCCGTCAATCAGTATTCCATCGGCACACCGGAAAATGAAGGAGTTGTTGATGCTCTGGAAGAATATGGGTTGGTGTGGGAGGTATAGAGTGCCAGGGTATAAGCCCACCAGTTGACCCCTCTTCACCGCTGCCACCGAGCCATCACCACTCACAGCTGCCACCACACCCAGGCCACCCAGTGGACTTGGTGTCCTGTATACCCTGAACCCACACACTCTCTCCATCACCTGTATTGGGCAGTAATATTATAAGCTATATCAGGCCAACCCTTCATCAGCATGTATCATGTTTATGCCAGCTTTGTAACCATCAGAACTCATCACACTAATGCCGCAGTATATACTGTACCTATATTGAGAAACAACTGACAGATCTGGTACTCAAACCCATACCGTACCAGCTGAGTAATGTTACATACCTCATAGCCTGTGTGAATTAAAGTTCAACTTTCTGTCATATACACTTGTACCTTGTTTTTGCCTGATGCTCAGCTTTACATACATACATACAAATTTACATACAACTCTACTTTATAAATATCAGGCTCTTCAAACATGCAGAAAGTTTTGAGGTGCTTTCCCTTCACTTACATCCAAGGCTTGCTGATGTAAGCTTGGCAGTAAGGAAGATTGATGATAGTGGTGATGACATAAATGATGCAGAGCTGATGTGAGAGTCATCAGCTGCACCAAAACCTCGTCTCTTGAGACGACCTCATCACACTGACCAGACTCACCCTCACCCACACGACGCACACTCCTGCAGAGAGAACATACCACTATACAGTAACAACAGTATGCATTAATTACAATTTGATATTTCCACAACAAGGGCAATGTGTGAAGAAAAAAAAGTGGTATAATAAAACCTTATGGCTAATACATTTCTATAAGTAATATTGTACATGTACTGCACCAATACAGTAAGTGGAAAATTATGGTATTGAAATTAGAGTACACACATTCAAACACTAGCAACAAACCAAATTACTGTACCAACAAATAACAATATATAAACGATTAGATTTCTTGGAATAAAAATTAACATACAATAGTATTAGGCCATCTAGGTCATTAGGTACCGAAATAAACAAATAAAAGGGAAACCTGCACATCAATGTGTTTGGCCAACAAGGTTGTGAGGGGCTGTTGTGACACACATTGGGAATACAAAGTTGGAACATGTTATACTTCCACACTACAATATTCTCAATCAAGGTGTACCAGCTTCATGCTCAGTAAAATATACACACTCAGAAGGGACACGCTATTTATTCTTATAGTCTCTATTTATATGAATCACTAAGGGCTACACTGTATTTCTTATCTAACCCATTGGACTAATATATTGTACTGAAGAAATGACAATACTATTAGTAGGTATTGTATATTATTTTCTATCTAGTGAACTTGAAAATGATTACTGCAGTGCAGTCTCATCCTTCATGGAATACTACTTTGAGAAATGAGATGTTCCAAACCACAAACTCAGCCCCATGACAGGAACATTGCAAGAGATGCATCACAAAATCTTCAGCCAATAATGGCTGAAATATGAGACACCACTGTAAAACCAGAGCACCTCCATAAGCAGGGAGTTTTCTTTAGATGATTAAATTCATCTGAGGAATTTAGCTCTGCTTGTGACTCCAGTGAACAACTTTATGATCCCAGTATTATACAAAACCCTAGACAGCGTTTGAGTGCTATATTGTAAGAGTAAGGCATTATGTTATGGACAGCTAAGAAGCATCACAGACATATTCATTCTCAGAAACCTCATGCATGAAAATTATTATCACACCAATCACAGCACACAAATGTTTTCAACTGACCTCGTGTGCAGCATGTTTTGTTTTGATCAATACAGTATCTTGGAGAAAAGTAACAAAAATCTTCCAAGTAATTTTCCTTTTTGTAAGTCAACAATACTGCAGTACTGTATATCATAAGAACAGTAATTTTCTTTGTTCAGAGGACTATATACAGGTAACTTATACCTAAAATTGACCAGAAATAGTTTCAAGTTTGAATAACAACCATTAAAATCAACACTATACAGTAATGGTATGGACAAGAAGACGAACATAAAGTTGATAAAATTAATAAACATGTATTTAATGCATTTATTATAACCGTACTACAGTACAGTCAAAATCTGACACACCTTAAGGCTTAAGACAACACACACCTTAACAGAATCTGTAAATTTATATGAAGCATGTAGTTAACTACAAATCAAATAAGCAAAACAATACAAATCAATATTACAGAAAAGCATCCTGTATATATCGTAATAATGGCTCCTTTAAGTATGGTCAGTTCTTGCAAAAATTGCAAAAAAGTTCTGTACTATAAATCATACAAAAGAGCTTTATAACAAATAGACAGAATGAATACTAAAATGCACGTAATACCAACAAGAGTTACTACGTTCAGAATAAAAATTGTACAAAAACTATACAGAACTTCTTAAGAATGCTGTGTGACAGCATAACAGTAAAATACTAAAATCACAGCACTAGTCATATCAAATCAATGACAATACAAATTACATTAACAGTCACCTGGAAACTGAGAGAACAGTAACACTACTATGATGAAACATAATACTGTAATATCACTCTCCGACAAGCAAGAATGGTCAGTTCCCTTCCTCCCCTCCCAAGCTGGCACCTTACTCTGCCAACCAGATGACATGTCTAAACATACACACACTCAATATGGCTCCATCTCCTTTCTCTGTCTCAATCAATTACTGATCTCATTAACTCGTGGCATTCATTTTTACTATGAAAAAATTAAAACTGAAGGCAGAAGCATTTCAGCAAAATTTGCAAGATATTAAAAAATACTTAGTTTAAATTGAATGAAGAGTAGGAAGTAAGACAAAACTGATGTAAATGACTCTACAAGATATTGAGGATGAGAGGCCAATTGGGGTGAAGGGGTACACACATACACCACAGTACCCCTCACTTCACCCCTTCCTTACACACTGCTCCCCATCACTTGTCAAACACTTCCTCATACCTTTTACATACTAGGTAGATAAAAAAAAAGTGGGTAGAATAAGATAAGTGGATGGGTTGACAGAGTGACAGTGAGTAACTGCTATAAATAAATGTCTAAGGCTAGCTGTGAGGTTGGGATGCATTTATATTGCTCTCAGAATAAAAACAAAACAAAAAAACTCTTGTACGCAAAGCTGGGTGATCAGACCTGTTGTAAAGGCTGGTCATATCGCAAACAAAACTCCATCTTCCAGTTATTCTGTTTGGCCTGGAGGCGGAGACATTTTATGTCCTGTCGATTGATGCGGGGCCAGTAGAGGAGTGGGGCGACGCAGGCTAGGCTGGGACAGGCATCAATCAGAGTGTTTATGCCAGTGATGGTGATAGCACACTCTGTGATTACTAAGCAACTCAAGTTCTGGAGACCACCACTAGAGGTCACCTGGGAGATTAGGGCATCATCGAGGTCCTCCCAGGTCTCAGAGTAAGGATCTGGGGTGAGGGTGAGGGCCAGGTGGGTGAGGGCAGGTGTGTGTGTCAGCAGGGCTACTGTGGCCTTCAAAGACGTCATACCAACTACTGCCCAACGTAGTGACGGCCACACCTCACCTTCACCCTCACCACCGCCCCATGGATCCAGTGTGAGGGTTGCCTGTAGGTGTGTCAGGTGTGGAGTCATGGCCATAAGGGTGGTGAGGTCGATGGGAGAGTTGAAGGAGTGGGTGAGAATAAGGCGGGTGAGAGTGTGACTATGGCTGGCAAGGGCATCCACAAGTCCAGGACAATATCTATGATGCAAGTCCACTGTCAGGGATGCGAGGGGTGAAAGAAGTGCCAAATTAGGTATAGATCCCTCCTCTGTATTGAGAGCACTGAAGGCTGGGCAGGTAGAGGTGAGGAAGGCAGCCTGGCGGGGTAGTATCCGGGCTTCCCATACAGCCACCAGTCCACATTTCCATATTCCACCATCTTGAGGTTGTAGGGCGGTCAGTACTTCAGAGATGGGTAAGCCATTCCCGAGGTCACCTCCCAGGGAAATGAGCCGAGGCAGCCAACGCAGCAGCAATACCCCGCCCACTATACCCACCTCAGTATTGGCTACACATACATAGTTCAGTGTAGCACAGCAAGGTGATGGTTTAATGTTTTCCTTGACCACTACATCAACCTCCAAACTCATCAGATTATGTGGGTTACGGTCTATCAGGACCAACACTCCATCATCTGTGAGGCGTGGTGACCCAGACACGTCCAGATACACCAGGTGATGACATGTGGCTGCCAGGGTTGCCATTATCTGTGTGTCTCCCAAACCAGATAGCGTCACCCAAGTCAAGTGTTTCATACAACCCAGGATGCGGTACGCTGTAGCATTAACGTCAGCAATATAACGACGGTCCACATGGGATCTCATATCACAGGAGATACCCAGACGTGTTAGATTAACGGAGAGGGCTAAAGCAAGACTACGGTACAAATGAAACACTTCATCCACAAAGATGAGTCCAGCGTGTGTCAAGTCCACACTCTGTGTAGTGGAGTCTCCAACCAAGTGTATGATCTGCCACTTGCAGTCCATTGGCATATGTGTATTAAGTGTTCTCAGTACCTTAGTTAACACCTCCTGCCTCACCCCAGCCGTCAACCACCCCAGCACCACCTTCCTCTGCTCTGCCCGCACACCTGGCCCTGCCCCTCTGGATACCAGCCCCACCAGCCATCCAGCCACACTCCCAATGCAGGCATCACGCAGGCTGGCTACGGTCCAATGACAAGGCATCGCTATTACACCATTACCATTTCACTTTATTTCATTATATAATTATACAGTACCTTCCTTGTCACACCACCAAGTCTATCACATTCCTACACAACTCAACCACATATACACATCTCACCTTGTCACATCACCAGCTGTGGGCAAGTAGGTACCATTTCTTAGAAGGTGATTTATTCAGTACCACTCTAATGTACAGTACAGCACTGTATGTGATTTTCTGATTACAGTATTACTTGCTTGTCATATATAATACAGTACAGTTTAGAAAGTACACCCCTACTGCAGCACAGTATCTCTTGTGAGCTGTAATAAAAGAAGTGATTAACATGCACTGTGTTAGTGTTCGTGTAATGCAATACACTCAACAATACATGACGAGCCCACAAGACAAATGTTACATTGTATTATGAGCTGATAAACAGAAGAGCAGACAGGTTGTGGTCTGTGGTGGGCTTGTATAGTATTAATGCTACAGTATAATAAATAGCATACATCATGATACGATAACATTACCAAGTAAGGCAGAAATAATAGTATGGTATACACAGTTTATCATCAGCAAATGCATAATACAGTCAGAGAGCTTGAATGATATAGAGAGAATAAACTGAACAGCTATGCAAGAAGATAAATACAATACAAAGAAGAAATAAATACAGTACAAAGAGTGATAAGTAAATATATATACAAAGATCATCCTACCTGTTCTTGAAATTGAAAGCAAGCCACGGTACAAAGCGATACTTGTACGATCTCCAGGATGACGTCACTTTGTTCATGATGTTTGTGTGGACGATTCTAGTGTGGTGGTGTTCTAGGCTGCCTCATGACGCACCATCACCACCGCAGAGTTCCTTCCTGGGTAGACATAAGGTTAATAATGTTTTTTAATTCTGTGTAAATACAGTATATCATAAAGTAAGTATGGGGTAAAATATACTAGAAGGTAAGGTTTGTATTGTTTTTAATTAATTAATACTGTGTGAATATATCAGAAAGTAAGTATGGGGTAAATACAATACACTAGAAGGTAAGGTTCGTAATGGTTTTAATACTGTGTGAATTTATTGGAAGGCAGGTTTGGGGTAAAATACTAGAAAAATTTATCTGTTGGTTACCTTGCAGTGTGTATTTATCTGAAAGTAAGTAGGCTGTAAACATACTACAAATACGTATGTATCTGTGGTTTACTTTGGGGTGTGTATTTATCTGAAAGTGAGTACAGTATACCGGTACTAGAAATACGTATATGTTGGTTACCTTGGAGTGTGTATTGTCCGATAGTAAAGTCAAACCAATGTCATCATACACAAGTTAATCGGAACATGTAGGAAATTAAAGTACAGTATAAAAATGGCTATAAAAATTAAAGTACAGTATATATAGGGCTATAAAAATTGGGTATTTATTGAAAGAATTTCCGTTTTATAGCAGTGTTGCCAAATTCGGCTAGGTCCCAGTATTTTGCCCTGGTCATTTCCTGTACTTTACCACAGTTATTCCCCGGAAGTTTGCCCAGGATAGGTCCCGGTAGTCTGATGCGGTCTAAGTTAGGTTAGGTTAGGTCAGGTCAGGTAAGGTCAGGCTAATTTCAAAATGACCCATTTGAAAATGCCCTATTTGCAGAGGAAATGCCAAAGAAGAAAATTGGGTAAATATTGAAAGAATTACCGTTATTGTGTACGGTTTTTCTACCTTCATTACCCACTTATTTAGACCATTCTAAGACTATTTTCTTCTATGACATTTCCTCCGCAAATGCCCCATTTCCAAGATAGTGCATATTCAAATGGGGCATTTTGAAATTAGCCTGACCTTACCTAACCTAACCTAGACCACAGCAGACTACCGGGACCTAACATGGGCAGACTACCGGGACCTAACCTGGGCAAACTACCGGGAAATAACCTTGGTAAAGTACAGGAAATGACCGGAGCAAAATACTGGGACCTAGCCGGATCTGGCAATACTGCTACAAAACGGTAATTCTTTCAATAAATACCGAAAATAGTATTAGAATTATCTAAATAAGTGGGTAATGAAGGTAGAAAAACCGTACGCAATAACGGTAATTCTTTCAATATTTACCAAAAGTTAATACGGTATAGGACAGTTATATAAATTAATACAGTACATGACAATATTAGGCTATACAGGCTAAGTTAGCAATTAAAATCTACGAGTATTTATGACAATATATGATACTAATAATACAAATAAAAGACAATATTAATAAGAAATTGATAGATAAATTTGCTATCAACCACGTGAAACAAACCTGCTGGGTATTGTATTATAAAAACAATGTTACGCCCACATCTCACCACGCCCACACCACATCACGCCCATGGGTATATCACAGTAGTAGTGGTAGTGGGTAGTGGGTGTAGTACGGTGTAGAGACAGTCAGGTGAGATGCCGGAGAGACGTGACACACACATACAGTCATACACACATACTCTACTACCCCCACCGGCCCCCCCAGCCCAGCCCCCCACGTGGTTGCCCCCTTCCATCCCCTCCCCATACCCCTTCATGTAGTGGTCTCGTTTCCCCTCTTCTTGCTTGGGGGTTTGTTTAGGGATTTTTTTTTTTTTGTATTTATTCAGTGGTTATTTACCCTTTCTACGTTTTTATTTTTCATTTTAGTTTGCTTGGGATATATATTTGCATATCATTTTACTTAGAAAAATGGGTTATTGGAAGTTGTCTTTGTTTTTGCCACTGTGGTTTTTGCTTCTATTTATTTTATTCCGGCTGGTCATGAACTGCTGAATATACCCGTATCTCATTTGTGTCAGTCATATACGTCATGATAGGTTGTAACATGTTCATATAAGTGACAGACAAGTGTATTAAATGTTAAAAACCCAAAAAATAGAATGAGGACGTGGGCGTATTTGTGAATGACGTCAGTGGTGTCCGATTTCCCGTATCACCAACCCAAAATAAGAAGGGTTACAAAGGGTATATGAAGGACAATAGTACGTAAATAACTCGCCTAATAAGACTAACTATAAAACTAGACTAGGCACTCATTCTTTCCCTACAGCATCCAAGAGTGGAATCATCTCACTTGACACGTTTATAAGATCACCAATCATTACCTTCCCAATCCTACTAATCCTCAACCCGCAGTACCTGACCCAATCCACCCTTATTATCCTAACCCCCTTCCTATAATCCTCCCCTGCTGGATCCTTATAAATCCCCCCGCACAACCCTTACATACATATTATGCTGCCCATGAACTTGATAACATAATATTAACATTGAAGTCAGTAGCCATAACACATTGAGACACATGAGCCTGGTGGTGGGTGCAGACGACGCAGGCGGGGATTATCGATAACGTCTTGTGTGGGCGTGTGAGACTCAATCAACACTATCTTTATCTCACAGACTCACCACACTCCTTCCACACCAGTCCCACAACATCATATAGGTGTGATATACTCCCGTGAAGTGGTGTTAGTGGTGTAGATAAGGGAAATATTATGTATTTATTATTGTGTGTGTGTGTGTGTGTGTGTGTACAATCAGCTGTGACGAGATGTGTGTAAGTTATTTAGTTATCATCATATGGTTAAAATAGTCAGTGAAGTCGTGTCTTTGATAAATTATAAGTGTGTGTGTGATAATTTGGTAAATATACAGAACTACTGAGTTCACTATATTGTATATTTTAGTATCATTTCCCACTATTTTGGACCATTCTAAGACACTTTTCATCTATGGTGTTTCTCTCGGAGATAACATAATTTGGAAATTAGTCTGACCTAACCTAACATAGACCACAGCAGACTACCGGGACCTAACCTGGGCAAATTACGGTAAACTATCATAAAGTGACCGGGGCAAATTCCCAGGACCTAGCCGGATGTGGTAACACTGCGCGGCCCTAGCCAAGAACACAGTACTTCTGTAATAATACTGATAATTTATTAGTGAGTATTGTGGTGTGTGTGATAATTTATAAGTGGGTATTGTGTGTGTGTGTGATTATTTATAAGTGGGTATTGTGTGTGTGTGTGATTATTTATAAGTGGGTATTGTGTGTGTGTGTGTGATTATTTATAAGTGGGTATTGTGTGTGTGTGTGATTATTTATAAGTGGGTATTGTGGTGAGTGTGTGTGTGTAAGGATGGTGTGATATGTGTAGTGATGGTGTCTTTGATAATTTATAAGTGGATATTGTGGTGTGTGTGTATGTGTGTAAGGATGTTGTTGTGATATGTGTAGTGTTGGTGTACTATGGTATAACTGCTGGTTTCATTGTATAGTATTGGGGTCTTCCTCTTTATATTTTATTCATTTGTGTAGAAGTATATAATGGGTTTTATTTTGCCATCTGTAAGGGATCACCATATTCTGTGTTGTCACATTAAACGTCTTCTTTGAGGTAAAGGCTTTTCGTAGCTTAATTCTTATTGAGAAATAAGGTACAAAAGTTTGTGTATATGAATACCTTACAGTGTGTGTGTGTGAGTTCTTGGCAAATCTTCAAGTAACGTTAGACAACCTTGACCCTGATATTACCAAGTTCATTTTTAAAAGAATGGATATATATATACAATCTGTAATAGTGTATAGAGCATTAATTTTGTCAATATCAGTTCAAGGATAGTGTTGGTGGTGGTGTCGTTGATAGTATGGTTTGGGGTTAACGGGATGTGTTTGTTCAGCTGATGAAATTTCCCACATTGAGTGAATGTGTCAATCTGTCACCTCCATCAATCCTGTTATATAGAAATTATCGCTCCCATTTCTTCACCTCAAATTCAAGGTGATTCATTAAGTCATTAGAAAAGATGTTTGTAGATTTTAGGGATTATTTATAGATTTTTAACATGTGCTTTGCTTATTCAGACTTATTAACAATTAAGTTTCTTACTTTAACTGTACATTAACTGGTTTAAATTTACTGATATCCATTTTATATGATTGTATAGCATGAATTGTTTAAAAGTATTGTATGAGGTGTATAAATGAAAAAATTGGGTTAAATGTGAACTACTGGCAGCCCACCACAGCACTGGACTGATGTGTGAGAGAGAGAGAGAGAGAGAGAGAGAGAGAGAGAGAGAGAGAGAGAGAGAGAGAGAGAGAGAGAGAGAGAGAGAGAGAGAGAGACTTCACTACATAGCTTCTTGGGTTTCTGTGGTTGTGCTAACTGCCTAATTGTTATGTAATTATGCACATGTAATTTATATTAATGCATCCTGATGTAAATGTATATATGTGTATATTTGTTGATGTATATGGTTTATACTGCACATTCTCTACAGTGTTGATAATCCCATCAGAGCATACATAAGATATACATTTGTGCATATACATGTGTGAGTGTGTAGTGTATGTAGGCTATGTATGCATTCATGTGTGTATGGTGGCTTAGCACAGGTGTTGGTTATCTCTGTGTTGTTATATTGGTTGTTTGCCCAACTGTGGGGCAAGATGCAGGGTGTGTGAATACATACCGTATATTATGTATCCAATGAGGTACCTGTACTGGAATCTCATACTGTAAGGTGGTGTACTAAATGCAACATTGTTTACCGGTATGTTTATAATTTAACACTGTTACCATTTCTTTATACCCACTGTGTATGTGTAAGAAAAAATTTAATGTAATGTGTGTGTCGTACATCTTGTAGTACATCTCAGGTATACAGCATATTATATATATTATTGCAGTAGTTTCTATAATTTATAATGATAGTGTTGTGTGAAAATAGGGTAATGGTGAGCACAGGTGTGAGTGTGAGTGAAGGAACAGGTGTGTGTCACAGGTGTCTTAGTCCAGTACACAAGTGGACTGATGTTTTTCTACACTATCCTTCAACACTTCCTCAGACTTTAACCAGTTTCACCTTACCCTCATTTAATATTCCTCACTTTGTGCCTTCCTTAACATTTGTTTAATTTGTTAATCATATTACAGTACATGCAGTTGTTGTTGTTGTAGTTCCCCTGACTGTCTGGCCGATATATACTGTTACAGTATCAGTAGTGGTGTAAATTTTGTTCCTTAATTCACCAGTACTAAACAGTAATTTTTATCCTTGTACTATAGACTACTAATTCTCAGACGGGGGAAACATACCTACACATGGTACTGGACTCAGTATTTCATATTTTGTAATTCATTGGTTCATTCTGTAAGAGACTGACATACTATATACAACAAACTAAAGAGTGAACATTGTGGTGTTTGCTCATCTCTGAATACTGTGTGGGAATTGTTCAGATGTTTGAAACCTGACAAACCTGAAAGTGTTAGTACAGTATCCTCAAAATATTTATACTATGAAAGGAAACCTAGGTGGTCCTTGAGAAAGTTTGATATGATCAAGCTTAAACAAGTGTGTCAGTGTTCCCATATTCAGGTGACCTTGAATATTTCCATCCATGTCTCACTTTGCTATGTGAGTCTACTCTCTATTGAGAAACTCTGCTCTGTGTCTCTTCACTCTGATTCAGGTCTCCTGCTTGAGTGTGTAATGGTCTAGAAGTTGAAATTTTTCTTAAAAACATATTGAACTGAAATGCAATGATATGTTGGGCAATGATTAAATTATTGTATTTGTTCACCATACACAAATAGATCCTTTGCTATAGACAGTCTTTCAACATAATCTTGAAAAGATTACATGTTGGTTTCCTTCTATTCCCATGGTTCACAATATCATTATGAATTGAGGTTTCCACAAGAATGATAGCAGTTGGAATAGTTTTAGCCCAAACTCCTTTTCCATCATATACTATAATTATAAACCTTGATAAATGTGTGATTTTCCATACTCTTAGAGCTAGACATTATTATGCTATTACTCTTGTTTCAGACATGGCAACAGACGATGAGGTGTTGAAGATGATGAGAATACAGAAGAGTGTTGAGAACGAGACCACCAATATAGACCACCATCATTTTCTCCACCTCACCAACAAGACAGACACACACTCACAGAACTTTGCCGACTTCAGTGTAATGGAAGGCGAGTGTAGTGAACAGAAAGACCAGCAACAGATCCACAGCAGCAGTAGTGAGAGTTTAGTGTGTGATGCACACCTGGGAAAGAGGGATCTGACATTAGATGCTGCTGGAGAGTTGGTTAAGGCAGGCTATAAAGAACACATGGGAGAGATTGAAAGAGTCAGTGAACAAACAAATGCGAGGGACTTTGAGCAAGAAAAGAATCAACAGAAAGAAAATAATATGATCTTGCAAAGTATACTTGGTGAAAATCACAAGCTTGCTGAAATTTCCTTGGAACAGAAAAGTGTAAAGGGATGTGAGGATGTTATGAGGGAATATGGAAACAAAGTGCAGGAAGACTGTGATGGAGACATGTTTAAGAATGAATACAACATTTGTGGTGACCAGAAACGAGAGTTTGGGAAGAAAGTCATAGAAGGGTTTGACGGTTATGTTAAAGGTAAAGTAGACGAGGAGCCTGGAGATACTAACACATCATATGAAGACAAACTTAGAGAGAAATTTAAACTTGGGGAAGGAAGTGATCAAGAGTACAGACATAGAAATTTGCAGTTCGATGGGAAAGCAGTGCATGAATTTAAAGATGCTGTTACTGTGAGGGAAGATGCAAAGGTTCCTGATATCCAACCTTCACCAGACTTTCCCGACTCTGACTCGAACAAGGGTTGGGACGGGTGTCCAGGGGAGGAGGGCTGTGACTCTGACTGGGACTGGGAGAGGGGACGACCCACTGGGGAACGTTGGCCTCCCCTTGGAGCCCCAAATGATGATGAGGATAATCTCTCTCTCTGCTCTTACTCTGAACTCAGCTGGTAAGTACTGTACTGTACAATATAAAACAAAATAAGGGAGAAAATTACCTCTTGTCCAGAATATGTCTATACACAAGAGGAAATAAAAGAGGATGTAAGTTAAATCAATGGTTTAGGTGTAAAGATGAAGAATGAATACTCATGACATGTTAATATGGGATTTTTTTCAAGAGTGATTTTATACATAATTTTACTTTGTCCTGAAGGCAACGTAACCAACACAATGGTGGCGACTACCGTGGAAGTGGAGGTAGGGGACCAGTGGAAGAGGAGAGACTACAGCAGCTGGAGGAGGAGCAAGAGCAGCTTAACAATTCACTCATGGCTCTCACCTCACATTTTGCACAGGTTAACAATACAGCTTTATTGTTTCCTTGTGAAAAGCATATAAGTTGGCTCTAAATATTTTTCTTTCTAATTTTCACTCACTCCAATGATACTACATGTACTACTAAGGACTAATGCTTCAAAATTTAATAGTAAATTTGAGAAATATACTTCAAGAACCATAAAGAACTGTACAGTATAATTTGGCTCATTATTCCTGCATAACTGTAGTGTGACAATAACTTCTTGTTGATATAATTACTGGTATGATTGTGGCATATATGTAACACGTCTGTAACTCTGTATTGATGTTACAGGTACAGTTCCGGCTGAAGCAGATAGTTGATGCAGGGCCAGGAGAGAAGGAGGAACTGCTCCAACAACTTGAAGAGTTTGCTAACCGGGGCATTCCTGACCTGAGGGAAGCAGCAATCACCAGCAGGAGTAGCAGCAGAATCGCCGAGGATGGACAGGTGCGTGGAAGTGTAAACAAGTGGTAGGACAGGCTGCATTAGAAACAGTTTAGATAAGTAGATGAGATTGGGGCACATAACAAGCAAGTACAGTATAGTCACACCTTTCAGTGGCAAAATTCTAGAGACAGATGACTGTTCCATATTTTGTATTAGGTAATCCAAGTGAAGGTTTGTTGTTAATGGTACATTTTCACCAGATAAAATGTGTATGATAGTGAGAATTTGTAATTGTAATTAAAAGAATGTTTGTAAAAATAAATGAACTAATGTGTTTAATTAAGTTCAGTAAATGTCGGTTCCTTTGTACTCAATCTTACTTAAATCCTGACACAAACTCTTCCATGCCACTCACTCTCATTTGTAGTATAGCTCAGGTTGTGAAGAGCTTGGTGTGGGAATGTGACATTAAAAGAAATCATACAATACCTACCTTTATCTGACCTGCCCTAACACAACCAACAAACTAACCCTTGCCCCCTTCCTCCCATGCAGGAAAGCCCAGGAGGTGAAGGCTTGGGTGCGGGTGTGGGGCGTCAGAAGGAACTCATTTCCCGCCTGAAGCAGCAACTGGAGGACCTCGAGAACTATGTATATGAGAGTGGACAGGGAGGCCCCCCGCAGTCCAGTGTCATGGAGAAACAGCGTGTAATTATTGGTGAGTTAGTGTGGTTGGCAATTTACAAGTTAACAGGGAAGTACAGTGCTGGTGGTAAATCAGGAACAACTATTTCTTCCAAACTGTTCCAACCAATAGGCCACCATTATTTTTGTTAATCTAGAAATATACCTAAAGTGTATTACCCCCTTAATCTGGTGGGCTGCTTTGAACTGGGATGGTGATAATTGTAACAGGCTAATCACTCGAGGAAATGTTGGAGAATGTTATTAATTTCAAGGTTCAACCATAGAGAGAGTATTTGGCAGTGCTTGGTTTGTTTATTTATGTCCTCAAATAACCACTCTCTCCCACAGAACAACTGAAGGGGAAGCTCAACCTCAATATGGATGAGTTTGACAAGCTAACAGTGGAAGACCTTAGGGTACAGGTCGACCATGCTATCAGAGAGGTAAGACGACCTCACCTGACTTGACTTCGTTCCATCCTAAGTTGATTCCCTCTGACTTCATCCAACCTAACTCTAACTAGTTACACCTGACCCCATTTCAACCCAATCCAATTCTTCCTGTCCTACCTACTCAACTGAATTATACCTGACCATAACCAGACTTTTCCAACCCAACCTGACATGACCCAGACCAGGTATAATTTACTTGGTCATTATGGTTATGGTTGCAACTCAAAGTGACACTCATTGGGTTGAGGAATTTATATTTGTACTGGCTAATATCCAGAAGAGTACATGCTGAATGATAGTATTTGTAGTATAAGTAGCAAGGCACAGTTGAAGAAAGAACAATCTTGAACTTCTAACTTCTGGCATGATTTTCATTTCTGAACTAACCATGCATGTCTTGGGATAGTGTATTAACTAACATATTTTTTAAGCCCATAACATTAAAACTAGTAATATAAGATTGCCTGCAGTTGGTTGGAAATGAAATATGAAGGTTGAGCTTATTTCCTCCTGGGCTGTTTGCTGTCTTTCACACACAAAACACATACCACTACATGTATATAGATATTGGCAGTTCTAGCCCATATGTGTACACCTTTTCACACATATTCTGCAACTCAGCACTAGTCATTTATTTGTAGGAACTAACCACACTAATTCTCTCCAACCTTTCCCTACTGCTGCATGCCTTCTCGGAACAACTAACCTCGTATGGGGTGTTTGGGATCCACCGTCACCTTCTCCATACATCTGTGCTTGTGTGGATTACTCTTTAACCACTGGCATCCATCCATCTGTGTATGTATGTGTGTATGTTCAGCTGGTCAACCCACTCAAGATGAAGGAGCAGTTAGTGGCACAGTTACAGACACAAATCACAGACTTGGAAAGGTTTATAGACTTCCTGCAAGGTGGGTGGGTAGATGGAATACAGTAACTGGTATTTTAATTCTTACCATGCAGAGGATATATTTCAAGATAATGTAAAGTTGATTCATATACAGGTTCAGTCCCTTCAGTTCTCGATCTGTACTACTTACATTATGGTAAAATTGATACAGTGAGAGCTGACCCAGGCAATACTCCATCCCTTTATTCCCAGATGAAGGTCCAGCGCTGGAACAGGGCAAGAAGAAGAGGCCAGGGTCAGCATGCAAGTGTGAGGAACAGACTGACAGACACCCCGGAGACGGAAAGACACAGGAGGGAAAGTCCAGACTGGAACCCAGGAGTATAAAGAAGGACAAGCAGGCCTCAGAGAAGGAGCAGGTAAGGAGGTGTTGTGAGTACTGTCTTTAAGTAAAACTTTAAATTAAAATCTTCAAACAAAGTCATGACACTTGCTTATAATATTATCATACAGTATTCTGTTAGAAATCCAATAATCTCCACTTTTTTTAGAAAGTAGATCTCTCTCTATGTCTCTGGAACATATTGTAGTTGTGGTATTATATGCAAACCCTTAGAATTGCATACCTTGTTCAAATTTATTACTGTATATGCCTCATAATGCCCAACAACAAATGCTCTTTAACACTTTATCTGCATGTTTCCCTTTCCTCTTGGTCCATAGCTGAGGCAAGAGACAGAAAACTTGGTCCAGCGAGCCACAACATTAATGAAAATGTTGACATTTGGATGTGGAGCCGGGAGAGCAAGGTTCAGAAGTAATACACTCAAGAAGACTCCGTGTGGTAACCACTATGGGTGAGTGGAGTGTAAATTGTACCCAAGCCATCTAATTCTAAAAAAATTCTTTGCTAGCAATCCATTATATCGTGTTTTAATGATGTTAATATCAGCCCTTTGTTATGCTTTTCAAATTGTATTGAAGCAAAAGAATTGCAATTATTGTTTTATGCAGGCATAAATATATCATTCATGATTAGCCCTTAAAGAATTGTTGATAACTTATTATTTTTCACTCATTAAAGTAGGCGAGTTTTCTTGCTGAAAGGAAAGCAATCCAGAGATATAAAATATTTCAATTAACATTTAAACAGTTGCTATCATTTTATGTACTGTGCTTGAGCTAACATCAGACTCATGTACACCTCGGTCTCATATAGAACGTGTTCACATAGAACGATTCTTGTATAGAACGAGCGACCAAAATATTAGCTTAAAATTTTTTTACAAAACGATTACATCCATATAGAATGGGTGGCGAAAATAAGTGAAGCAAATCCGAGGAGTTCTTATACAAAACGAGCTAAATCATACAGAACGTGTCCGGAAATTATATCACTGGCGTCTGCACAGTGTGAGTGAGTGTGTATAGCTCTGTGGTGTGTCCCCGCTCCTTCCCCCTACCTAGTGTTGCCAGGTGCAAGGAAATTTCTCTGTTTTAGGGAATTTTGAAATCCACACAGGGAAATTATATAAAGATTGTTCAAAAGTAAACAGGGAAAGCCTTACCAGAAGAAATACCAAAAAGACCGATAATGTTCAAGAGTAAACAGGGAATTATTTAGGTATAAAGGGAAATTCTAAAGTTGAAGTTAGGGAAATTTCGTGTGTGACTCGCTCGTTTTTAGTGATTAGGCCTACGAGTTAACCATCAGCTTCAACGCTCAGTCATGCCAGGTCGTGCATTTATAAAACGAAAGGCCATATCCTTCGATATAAAGAAGGAAGTTATTTCTCGGAAAGAGAAAGGAGAAGGAAACACCAGCGTATGGTTAATAAAAGAAAACAAACGATGATCACGCGCTACCTCCCCACTACCACCTCCACCACCACGGATGCCGCCTACTCATCTCAGTCACATGAGTCACCTGCGAAAACCTTAATACGAATTTGTAATATGCATTTTACATACATCCCTGTACAGTAAGTTTAAGGCAAGAAAAACCTTGAAAAGTATTTTATGTTAATTTCAGGGACAATTTTGGTGATTGATCGACCAATTGTAATTTTCCCCATAGGTTACGTGTATCACATAGAACGATTTCACATGAAACGACGTCTTTTATCGACCTATTGGATGTTCTATACGAGACCGAGGTGTATATGGTACAGGTGTAGCCCCATTTTACAAAAAGTTCAGTTCACAGGTAAACCACTAACTTTGCTGCTCTCCAGGGACATGAGAGCCAAACTGGAGATGGCCATAAACAGTGTGTTGGAGGTGATTGGGTCCCTGACACCCGAGGAGACTGAGGATAGCACCACTGATGACGCTAGCAATGTACAGGTCACCTCAATCAGGATACACCAACATCCGCAGCTAACTGCAGCCGTCCGCAAGGCACTGGCACCCACCCTCAGGGACCTCATCCAACATGGTCTTATGCCGGTGGGTAAACTGTTGTCTTGTCTTTTTGGGTTCATGGATGGCTTAAGTGGGTATCACACCAGCATATTATCCTCCATCCTCTGGCAAGTTTAAGGCTTCCTCCATCCTCCAACTTGGTTTCAAAGTGCTGTAGGTGTCAAAGTGCTGTTTCAAAGTGCAATTCTAAACAAAGCAAGTCAATCCTAAAGACTGAGTATGAAAGCCACAGGATGAGGAAATTTTCTTGCTCCCAAAAACACCTCATATAGCCGGTGTATTTAGCACTCTCAGATTCAGATATTGCCAAATTACTGAGGATTTGGATTCCATACAAACACACAGTAACATGTGGAGTATATCTCAATAAATCACAAGGATTTGGATGTATGATCTGTTCTCACTGATGTAACAACTTGATATCAAGCATTTTAAAAATAGTTTACACAAGTACACCATGGTGCATGTGAGGACTGAGTAATTGAAGCACACTACTGTACAATATATAATTGATGCCACATGTACAGTTGAGCAAGTAGAAAGTGCAAGAAAAATCTCGCTGTATATGGTAACATCTGGCAGTTGTTTGTAGTAAACCCACGTATCTTTATGAATAAATCACTGGGAACCCAGAGCCAATGTAAGGTGGAATGTGATTGGCTGAATTTTGTGTGGTGGTGAAGATGTTGCCATATACAGCCAGATTCTTCTTGCACATTCTCCTTGCTCAACAGTACATCATCTGAATCTGGGAGTGTTAATCTGCATGGATTTAGCTTCATTGATGATTGAAGTCCCTGCACATAGGGTATACTGTAAGCTCTGTACTGTAGTTCTATGTTGTACGTAGAGTACTATGCTTCCAATATTTATGAGTTATAGGTATAGGGCTGTATTCCTATATACACTAAAGAAGTAGGATTTGTGCATAGCTCAAAGTGTAAAATCTCTTTTGTCTATAGAGTACCGGTACTTAATTCTAATGAACCTGATGATAGCTGTAGAAAGTTACTGTGACTGATATTAATTCAGTCACAGTTCCTGCACTCGATAGTTGTAGTTTGTGTGTGTGATGGCCCTGGCTGAAAGATTGGCAATATGGTCCCATCAGTGTAGAAAGTGGGAGGACTTGCTTGTTACAGACAATTGTCCAACTACCTTTACTTTCCTTGTTGTTATGACCTATGAAGTCACTGAAGGTGTAAAGCATGTGATGAATTCATTAATAGAAGCTGAATTTAATGTGCACACACAGTGCAGCTATAATCAGATTTTGAGAATTTCTATAAGCTTTGGTGATGCTGCCTCTAAATTCCTTTATATCGACCAAAAGTACAGTACTGTACAGCTTCAGATATTAACATATTTAACTGCTATGTTGTACACTCAGTGACATTACTTGTAGATATTAAACTTTTTCTTTGTTTCTGGTAGTTAAGGCTTGGCAGTTAAGTTAGAAATAAGATTTATTCCATTTGATTCAATTTTAATTCAGATGACTCGTGAAGTAAAGAACTCAGTACGTTATGGCAGTGGAAAGTGTTGCATGACTTGCGGCCCCTCGGATGATGCTTTCAGGGTTTGTGTAAGTGTTTAAGGCAAATTAATTACAGTGTTGCATTCTCATTGTCTGCTGGAAGAGGACCAATGCATGAGATGGTTAATACTCAGGCTTGGCTTTTGCACTGGTGGTATCTGGCCGGATGTGTGCTTCAGTGATTGTCTGCTGCTATTCTATGTTTGCTGCAACTCTCTTTAAAATGTGTGGTGTTGAGTCCATTCAGTCTCTGGGAACACTCGAGGTGTCCAAATCTTGTGTGATTACCTGTTAAATCAATATAGTTCAGAGAAAATAGGAATTAAAATGTTTGTAATGTACAGTACTTCTGAAGAAAAAAAAAATGGAGAACTTGCCACAGTTAACAACATTCATTGGTGTTCACTGTTCGACATGAAGAAGCAGTACTGTACTTTTTGAAAAAGCATCAGTGAAAGACCCTTGTACAGGAAAGATTTTTAAAATTTGATTTTGTTTACAGTCTTGATAATGATATTTTACATCTTTAAAGTTTGATACAATATGACACACTGGACATTTTTTTTTTTTTTTTTTTTTTTAATTCAAGTTACTATTTTGCCAAGGCAGTGTAAGCCAGTGTGTTTTCATTGAGATACTGGTACTATATCTATGAGACTATGATTCTGAGCTTGTTGAAGAAACTATATCTTTGCTTGACAACTACAGTGACTTAACCTTCCCAGATCTTATACAGCTGAAAGTCAGCCTATAGATAATTAAAGCACTGCTGCTTGAGTGTACTGTTGTATTATTGTGTTTATTTTTCACAGGCTTTGAATAAAAAGAGTAGATAAAATACAGCATTATGATTTTTATTGCAGTAATATTTTAGATAACAAATGTGCATAAATGCATTATTATTATTATTATTATTGCAGCAAACTTTGAAAAATAAGAATGGATACAGTATTATGATTTTTATTGCAGCATAGTATTTACTGTAGTTCTGTGAGGCAAGGACTGTGAATTTGTTATTGCCATGAACCAACAGGTGGGCCAGAGCCAGTCGCTGGTGCCGTTCCTGTCATGCTTCCCCAGCCAACACAGTGAGGGTCCCACCAAGCTACTCCACGCCTGGGACCTCATCCTACGTTACTACCACCTCCACAATGGCCAGCGCTACAACCACACACCTGCTAGGAGTCTCAGTCAGGTGTGAGGTGTTTTGAGTGTTGGATATCTCAGTTATAGGGTTGTCAGTTTTATGTCAGGTCTGTCAGCTATAGATGTTCAAATGGGAGTCAGTTGGATCTGTCAGTTGTGAGGTTAGGGAGTTTCTCTTTCCAAATGAATTATGTTGGTTATGAAAAGATTGCATAAGTTTGATCAAATAAACCCCACTTATGAACAGTGTATTGCTGCTAAACATTTTCACATTACATAACTTTGACTTGAAGTTACAGAAAAAATTAATAATCAACAAACACTTCTTCATAACTAGTGCAATGCTCTAAGTTTATTAATTTCTGTCGTCTTCCATTGAGGCATTTCACAACATGCAGCCGCTTATTGTGCCACTCCTAACCTTCACTTCACTTTGATAGAGCTTCAACTTGGAGATCACGGGAGGTAAGGCAGTGACCAACAAGCAGAATCTGTTGGCGGCTGTTGGGAGCATCATCTCATCTCACACACCACTCAAGCGATCTTACGATGCACACTTCAAGGCATTTGTTTCCACGGCCCTAAAGTGAGTTTATATTTAATTCAGGAAAGAATTTAGCATTTTTTCTTTAGATAATTTTTTTAATGTCATGATTGTGAGTTCATTCTAGAGCATGAGGGTTCTTATAATGATTTGCATTTTATTATGATACCAGTAATAATGATGAAAATGATCATAGCATCACTAAATGATATCTCTGTTAAGTTTGTTATGCCTGTGATTTCAGTCAGAAGAAACTGATCACTTGGCTACGTCTCATCTTCCGCACCCAGTCACTCACCGAGAACTTCTACCAACCCTGGAGCTATGTTGCACAGACAGGTAAGGAATGAGATGCGAGGGCAGTGCCTTTTTCTTTTGGCTGTCAGTAATTTTTGTACTGTATTGTAATACATTCATCGCTGTTAAGGATCGAGAAGAAGATTTTGTGATTTATGACTATCGACTCATGGTGGGAGGGCAACCCTACTGGACTTGTAACTCAGATGTACCTTAGTACACATACCAGTATAGGACTGTTTACCATATGTATCTCCATTTACCTGTCTGTCTATGTCTCATTGTCTAATTATTTGTCTGTCTAACTACAGTATCTTCCTATATCTGTCTGTTCATCTGTATTCCTGTCTCTCTCCATCCTGTATCTTAACAAATCTTTCCCCACTAACCACCATCCCATCCACCTTATGCAGGATTCGAGGATGCGTTCCGCTCCCTCGACCGCCTCACCTGCCACAACTTCAACCTGCCTGTTGACCTGGCCGTCCGACCCTTCCACAATATCAGGGACGCCTTCTAAAACCTACTCCAGAATCATGTCACCACTCACTTTACAATAATCATATCAACACACAGTCCAGGTTTTGATCTTATACTAAAATCATCTCACCATAAAGTCCAGATTTTGATCTTACACTAGAATCATAATTATCACCGCAGAGTCCAACTTCAAATCACGCTCTATTATCATGTCACCTCCTTAGAATCATGTCTCCACACAGTCCACATACATAATATTGTCATACATGAATAAGTCAGGATTGTGAATGAAGTCAGTTTTATTGAAGGTCGCCGCCACCACCTTTTATTTCTACTCAAACTCGGGATGAAGGTGGATCAAGGACCATAAATATGCATAGGGTGTTGCCACATGCTCTGGATTTGTGTTGGAACCATCACCCACTCAGAAATAATAATATATGAGTTGAGAATAATCTTGGATGTGAACATCAGTTTTTATACGGCAAGTAGTTCGAATCCTCATTCAACTTGAAAATTTAATAATCTAGTTCACAATTCAAAGCATCAACCATCATGTGGAAGAGTTTTATGGTTGTTTACCTCCTTAGTGAGAAATCTAGTCCTTCAGTGGTTGTAGAAAACAATACACTATATGAAGTAAGAACCTCCACCATATTTTGTAAAAGGTGATCAGTGTGGAGTCCCAATTTTGGATTTAAGAATACCTTCCTATATCTAGGAACATTTCAGATGGCATTTAAAAGTGGTTAGTAATTGTGTCAGAAAACAAAGTAGCTTTCAAACTTTGTTCTGATGTGCTGTTAGGAAAGAGGAATTAATAAGCCCCCTAAATATACCAGTATGTAAACATCTGCTTCAGACTGTATAATGTATTAGTTACTGGTAGTATATCAAATACTGGATAGTTTCCAAGCCTGTTTTATGATACAACGTTAGGTCTGTTTGTCAAAAGGGCTTACATGTACCTTTATTTAGACATATAACATCCCATACTGCTTCCAGAATCTGTAGTCTGTGTATGCACATACAGGAGAAATGCCAGTCTCCTTTAAGCAATGTATGTAGGGGTACAAGGAAGTGAATGATATAGGATAGGTATCTAGTCTACTGTGAAAAAATGTGATTCTGTATTGCATGATAGGGATAAGTCCTCTTATAACAAGGAGTTTTGTTGCTTATATAGGGAAGAATTTGAGTCATAGGTTACCCAAGCATTACGTAAGGTATTACGTTGTGTGTGTGCTTTGCAAAATGTAAACACATCCCATGCCTAACAAATTCTATACTTAATACCTTAGATTGTAAAGTGATGATGAGGATTGTGCTCAGCAGATGAACTTATTTTAGTTTTTATGGTTTAATGTTCTGTACACTATATGTTTTGGGTAGACAGCCCTTCCGAGAAAGATTTTACTGTAAAAGTCATGGTGTTGGGAGATGCATAGAATTGCCAGGATTCCTCTTCTCTACCAGACCCTGGTTGCTGGTTACATTTTTTTCTGTCAGCTACATTAGGGGTATCAGGCCAGGCCCAGCTTCTCAACACATGCATTGCATGGAAACTTATCCATACCTGCTGTATCACAACTTAGGACTACCTTTCTTCATATTACAACATATTACAGCCCACAGCACTGGCTGTAGGATCAAAAACCTTCCCCCCAATCTCCTTGGCGGTCGGAGGCTTCCAGACTCCCTTGTCCAGTAAACTCTGGTCCCATATTCCTGGGATTTGCTTCAGTAACCCAGGCATATAGGGCCAGCCCCTCCTTTATTTTAATTTATTTTTTCACTGCGACCAGAGCGTACCAGGTGTCTGTGGAGCAGAAGGCCATTCTGCACCGGGAGAACATCAACAACAATAACTATTTATTGAGAATGCATTTACCTTACTTGGTACTGGTCATTTTATGGTGCATCCTGCTTTTACTATGGTAATTTATAAGGTCTTGATTACAGGTATAATGTCATGTTGGCAAGAAAGTAATGTGAGTCCAAAGTATTAAATTTGATATGCACTTTGCCCATGCCAGTATTTTTAAATGATAAAGTGTGCAATACTAATGGTAATTAATGGGAACAAAGTGATGATTCCAGATCTTGCATTTGGTTGTAAAGTTTGCAATATATTGTATGTTGAATATTGGATGTGCACGTGATGTAAGGTTGGAGGCTTTGCAATGTTGCATTCTGCCACATTTGTGGTTGTTTATGATAATGAACTTGTGATTCCAGTTTTTAGTTTGGATTCAGAATTACAAAATGTACATATGTACAGTTGCCCAAGAAAAGACTGCAACCAAATTTGCTGGTGTGTGGCAATATCTGGCAGCTGCTCCAAAGTAAACACTCGTATATTATCAATGGATCACTCAGAACCTACAACCTTTGTAAGGATGAATGTAATTACCTGAAGCCACTAACATTCATCCTGTAGGTTCTGAGTGATCCATTGATAGAATACGAGTGTTTACTTTGGAGCAGCTGCCAGATATTGCCACACACCAGCAAATTTGGTTGCAGTCTTTTCTTGGGCAACTGTACATACATATTCCAGGCCTTCATCTCCAACACTGGAGGTAGCCCCGTCAGAATTACAGTAATGACATACTGTATAAATATGTGAATGGTAATGTTAACCTCAGTGCGAGTCCGTGATTGGCCAGATGTAGCCTGACATGTGCAGGCAATAGGAGTATTAGGTCCCCAGTTATTTTATATATACATATTAACACGCCTTATTATAATACTGGTATCATTAAGTATAGGTGGCCATATATGAAACAACTGTACAGTACACCTTGATATTTGTATTACCTGGGAAGGAAGTTTGATTGTCTAACTTCATGTTCCAAACTCTCATAGTTTTTAAGTAGTAGTCAGATATTTAGTGCAATATGAATACTGTACAAGGAAACAGTTGATAATATACGGACAAGTCTTGTTTATATTCCTCACACAAGTATCAAGGTGAACCAGTTATATCCTCGGCAACTGTTCATTAGTATATGGTGGGGAGTTTTATAGGTTTGTAACTGGCAGTAAGGAGGGTTTAGTGGCACCTTGACCTAGCAGCTTCCTTGGAATGTGTCCGATGAGAATAGAGAACAATAGAGTGAACTGAGGTGTTGATTATTGGTGTGTAGTGTATAGAGGAAGAAAGTGGTCAAATGTTGTAAAGGTAGTGTGATGTGTTTTGTGTCAAGCAATGAGGAACTCCCAGATTGCCTTGGTAATACTTTATAAAACTTCCCACTTGTAGAATTGTTTTAAATAGGTTCCTTATGGGGTTACTGAAAGATTATAGCATCAGGAGAGATGAGGATGGGTGCCCAGAATGATGAAGGTGTGTGGTCGGCATTTGCAATGGTATGTAGATTGTGATACATAGTGTGAAGTAATGATAAATACTCAACATTACAGATTGTAGAGTATACTGTAATGTTTGATAATATATTAAGTGTAAGGTAGATTAATTTGTGCTCTTTGTAAGATAATTATTAATGTGAAGGAAGGAAAACCAATTAATTTTGCCTGAAACTAGAAAAAGAGGCAAAAACTCTCTAACACTATCAGTTCATTTGATGTATGTGTGGAGGATTATAATGTTTTGCTCATCATCAATTCTATCCACCGGTTCCAAATAATTGCTTATCCTTATTCAGAATGTTTTGGATTTGTGTCAGTAATTGGAAACTGTTCAGGTGTCCATGAGTGTGTCAATCTTTCAGTAACCTCCTCATTTGCTTTCAATTATAATCATAATATTGGCAGCCTGAGGTAGACCCTGTGGTTAGCTTAGTGAAGGATATCCCCCACTACCCTGAACTAAGTGTCTTAAAAGAGTAGTGTGTATAGTGGCTGTAGTAAACATTTTGTGTGTGTCTGTACATGTGTATATATTGTATATCTGTGTATGAGGGTACTGTATACATAACATAAATGTATGTGTATGAGGGGCATTTGCAAATCTTAAAATTTACTTTATGGAAATTACTAATATTTTTCCCAAATAATTTGCCCCTTCTCTTTGGGAGTTATATGAATGAATACTTGCATACCGGTATGTGTCATCTTCATAAATTCTTCCCAAGTGTGTATGGACAGTATCATACTGAATTGTGGTCCTTTTATTTTCCATTATACTTAACAAATCTATTCTCTGCCTTCATAGTAGAAAGTCAAATACTGTACGTGTGTATTCAATATACAGTGTACTAGTTTTGCTAAGAGTTGTACTGATCTCTATATTACAGCATATAATTATTTACTTCACGAATACAAAATTTTTGCTTCTAGTAGTTGCATGAGTGTGTGAGTGTATGTTATGTGAGTAGTACCTGTCAGTCCCACCTTCCTCTTAATCAAACATAGTGCCATGAATGTGTGTTGGTAATCGCATCTCACGTACTTCCTCTCTGCCTCTGTGTATTCTTACCACTCTGCCATGCTGACCTCTCCTTCCGTGTTCCTTTTCCTGATCCATTCTTTCTTTCCTCTACTCTAAAAATATTCATAGTCATTCTTTCATTGTGATTTATAGTGCCATATAACCTAAAAAGCCTTACACTGGGATGTTATTGTTTTCTCATTATACATCCACTAATTATATAAGGAGTCTGTATTGGTGTAAAATCTTCGTTGGTTGGCTGCATTTTCTATTCACCATCTGTCTTTATTCCCTTGCTCTCTATCATTTCATTTATAATTACTTCCTGTCCATTGGCCATCTCTCACCTCTTTGTTTCTCTGTCTCTTAGCTATCTTTTGCCTACTAAAGCTCTGTTACTATACCCTTTTTATATTATCAATAAATTAGCCTTCTCTTGTCCCGTGTTTACGCAATTTCTCGGTTTTACCCACAGTGAGCCTCATTAATACACTACCCTTTGATTATCCTTTCTTGTTAATTCTCTTTCTGCACCTTTTCCCTACTTTCACTCTCTTTTTAGCAATATTACAGTATATTATCCACAACACTATATTTTTCTCCCATCTGTTGATGTACTGTAGCCTACTTGTCTTTCCTCTAAGTGTAAGGTGCGCCATATCATAAAAGTATCATTTTAGTCCCCTAGTCTGCCACACCCTCCAGTAACATAAATAAATAATATATGTATATAACAGGGTGGGGCTTCTGTACCATATGGTGATATTTGTGGCACTCAGCTGGTAGGGGGACCTTGAATAAACACCATCATTTTTTGTCGTAGGGGTCATACAGCACACATATCTTTTGTTTAGATTTATATATTGCATTGGTCTAGAATTGGGTTATACATATGAGACTAACGTATGTCCAGTTATGTCACCCATTCGAGAAAGCACTTATGTGTTGGTTAACAAACTCTGCCAAGTGGAAGATGATTTATATCACTTTTATGTAGTATTGTATGTTTGAAAAAAGAAGGGTTTATCTCATAGCACAACAATCTTATACCGGTAACTACTCACTTTTTGCCAGAGTTTGATGCATATTTCATTCCTTTATATTTGGCACATCTGGACAATGTGTAATGGAGGGTCTTATGTATTTCACAGAGACCTGGGGATACAGAATTCTGGACAGAAAGGAAATGGATATTAGGCTTCCTATGTTGGGAGAGACTATTGACTCCTTGATAGATATATTCTATGTGTATACAGTAATGTTGATGAAATACAGATCCAGATCTGTATGGATTATGTTTATTAATCTTCTCTTTGTTGTTCAAGTGACTGTCCCATCAATTGTAAAATTATTTTTTTTTACTCTTCCTCTCATTTTTTAATGGTTGTGTTTATTTACTATTTCATCAATGTCGTTATGCAGAACAGACTAGCCTTTTCTTTGAGGTTATCTTGAGTGGTTGTGTTCATTAGTTATGTCATCACTATCTTTGTAAGGAACAGTCATTCTTTTCCATTCGTACCTTTTCCAGTTGGTTATCCTGTAGAATGTAGATTATTTAAACAGTACTGCATTGACACAGAACAGTACTCCCCTGTCTGTTCTTATTTTTTTTTTTTTTTTATGTTGTGTTGGCATAAAACCGCTTTACTCCTTTCCGTTGGTTGTGTTTGGTATTTATTTCATTGTTCTGGTCAGCTCCGTAGTTCCTCCAAGGGCCATATTCCTAGTCATACCTTAGGGGTTTTGCTACAACTGAAAATCCGTAAATTACCATTGGTCAATACTTCTGGTAAACTCGTTCATAGGCCTTGGAAATAACGACGAGGCACAAGCACCACAAACCTGATTGTAGGTACGCCATTTAGTATTGTTAGTGTTTGGAAGTCTAAAAGTGAGACCTGAATAACTGGAAATGTGCTCTTATATAAATGTACTTTTCTCTTTGCTTTATAAACAGTATTACTATTGGCTCCCTTGGGTACCAGGATGTGTTTTAAGTACAGTTTAGTAATGTAGAATACACAGACAGATTGCATAAAAATAAACCATATGGGGAGAGCCCTTACCGACAAGAAGTTTCCATTCCTAATCGACTGTACCCAGGAGAACCAGTGGCAAAATGTTGTCGGTAAAGGTACACTGGGTCACAAAAGTATCGATATTTGAACAACTGCTGATATTAAATGCTAATATTTTGGTGACACTCATTTTGTGATCCAAAATGTTTCATAAATATTATCCACTGATATTGTTTAACCCAATGCACCTCCTCAAATTTTGTTTATACAATGCAGGATGTTTTTAGCTATGAGTATAGTGTACAGATACTTTCTACTATATAAGATAGGCTACCTAGTTTCTTGTAAGAATATAAGCAAAATATTGTGATAAGAACAAATTGCTAAACAGATCAAGTTGTTTATTTTTAGACATTTATTTTTTTGTGTAAAGTCAGGAATTTTATATTTGTGCAATATGTGTTGTTCTGATGTGTTCACGTGTACTTTCATCAAAAGATCTGTTGAAACCAAAAGTTGTGTCTGTCCTTCAAGAAGAAAAAAATATATAACAGTGCAAGAACAATGCCGTGGCCTTTTACAAACCTACCAAGAATTAATTTGTGTATGAAACTCAAGTGATTTAATTACAAAATATAATAATTTATAAGTGCATTTCTAATATACAAGTACTGTAGGTTGAACTTATCACAGCTGCATTTTATACAGGAATTGACAAATTTAATGCAGATCAACATTCATTATAATCATCCATAGCCCATTTCCCTCTTTTCAAAGGGTGTGGGAGATCATCATTCGATTACATTTATTTGACCTAATAATAAAATTTACATTGTACGGACAAATTGACTTTCAACATTGCATGGCTTACATTTACTGTACTATACTGCAGTATCTTGAACTAAGGTGACAATAACAGTTCAGAAAAAACAAAAAATACGAAGTGATGAAGAGGAGAGGAACATGATATTAATATATGAAGAACGAATGTGTTGGAAAGAGGGCAGCAGAAAATTGATACTGTATGTTGTACATTGAATAATATTGGGTACTGGCACAATTCATGAGGTTCTTAGTTATGGTCAGTACCTGTCTCAGTACTTTGGTCAGGTTACATGGAAAACTTGAAGAGCCCCACATCAATCAAAGTCTTAATCCTCTTTCTCTGGCTGGGGTTTGCTGACCGGACACACCTGGAAACAAAAAGACCAATAATCTTACAAGTTGAAATTAAATAATGGTTTCTAAAATTTATCAAAATTCTTTTCACAGCTTTTCTATCGTGTGATTTCCTTAAATTTGTGCTTTAAACTGGGTCTTGGTCATGGTGCATATCATCATTATTTTGATGGTTTCCACTGCCAACTGTACCTTCACTCTAAATCTAAACTGCATCAGGAGAACAGGAAAAGAAATAACATTATAGTATAGTAAACTCATAAGAGTTCTATTGTACTACTGTATATTGACTAAAATACTGTAGTGTGGTAATGCAGTACAGTATTTCCCTTGCCTCACCTCTGAACTTCCACATTGTCTCCAGCTTTCATATGGTTCATCATTTTCTTGACAAATGGGTCAGCCAGGGCCTCAGGCACCCCCGGGGCCTCGGCATACTTGCTCTCCTCCTGGTTCTTGTCACTCCCACTTTCTCCGCTGTTCATGTGCAGGAACGTGTCCCCTGCACCA
Source organism: Petrolisthes cinctipes (assembly GCA_033782935.1). NCBI lineage: Eukaryota > Metazoa > Arthropoda > Malacostraca > Decapoda > Porcellanidae > Petrolisthes > Petrolisthes cinctipes. Next base: position 251,495 of record JAWQEG010000645.1, read on the forward strand.
ACAAACAATAAACTTTTTTTTCATTGTCCCTCCCTGCCATGGGTTACATGAGGTTCCCCAACACATAATAAATATGCATGTGTGCATGGTGAGGTATAAGCCACTATTCAACCCTTCTCATCAGTATAGATCTGGTACAGTTATGTTTAACTATTGGTGCTAAACCTCTGAGAGAAAACATCGTAGAAACCCTGCTCAGTAGAAATTAAGGGTATGTCAAGTTTCAGAGAGGAGTCCAATACAACAACAAAATCAACGTACTGTAACTATTCACTCTCCTTCAATGATCACCAACTCACCAAGAACATTGCAAAGCTCCCGCAGTGTTTCTCTAATGGCTGGGTCTCGGCCATACTTGGCCAAAGTTGCCTCCGGGTCCCGCTGCAACTCATCAAGTATTGGGATCCATCCTGGGTCTGCCAGTACATCTGCCACCTTGGGGTTTGTTTCTAGTCTGTCAATATTGGATGTTTTAATATTTCTGATTCACAAATGAAGTTCAGGCAAGAGAATGTAAGCCATGGCATGTGGACTGATTTCACAACTATAATGTGATCTTTCACAATGAGAGGTATAGTTTTGCACGTGATGGCTCATAAAGCACTATAGGCCCAGAATATTAATTATATTCCAAACCATTACCACTACACCTCAACCCATTCTACCAACAAATATCAGTATCAAGTATGGGGGACAATATTTAAAAAAGAAACAATTTGAAAAATGAATCACCTCTTGCCCAACTGATCTTGAAACTCCATGGCATTGTTTGCATCCATCGCCTCCTGCACCTCCTTGAAGACCAGGCTTGACTTATCTGGTTGTGCTCGGATCACTGGGATGTTATCGGCTGTTTTGGTTATGGTTTTCTTGGTCCTGGGTTCCTGGGAGAGAGAAGAGCAGACCAGGGAATGCTAAATTTTGTACAGTTGTTGGCTAAAGTTGAGTTCAATCATGTAAAACAGATATACTGTACTGTATATATATATATATTTTTTTTTTTTTTTTTTTTTCTACCTTTTCAGGAATCACAATGCTAGTGATATATGAACAGCTTATCAATATTCTTTATCGTGTATAATACAGTACAGTATATGGCTCACCTTTCCAGCTCCACCACCAAATAAAAACCCTTTCTTCATGCCACCAAACCCTGTAGTAGATGATTGGTGTTTCTGCTGCTCTGTTGGTTTGTCCACCCTACTCTCAACCTTTGCTTCCTTCATCCCTTCTTCTTCCATCTCCTTGATATCCTTTTCTTCCTTCTTCCCACCGCCACCATTCACCTTGATATAATCTTCGCATCCACCTTCGTCTTCCTCCCCAGTCTTGATCTTCTTTGCATGTTCCTCATTTACTGAATTTAGTGTTGTTTTGTCTTCCTGTGTCACATTCTGTCCTTTTGCTGCTTTTTGTATTTTCTCAAGAACTTCCGGGACATCTTCAAGAGGGGGCACTGGAACACATTGAATGAAAAGTTTTGGTAAATATTGAAAGAATTACCGTTATTGCACATACGGTTTTTCTACCATCATTACCCACTTATTTAGACCATTCTAAGACTATTTTCTTCTATGGCATTTCCTCTGCCAGCTCCATTTCCAAAATAGGGCATATTCAAATGGGGCATTTTGAAATTAGCCTGACCTTACCTGACCTTACCTAACCTAACCTAGACCACAGCAGACTACCGGGACCTATCCTGAGCAAACTACCGGGTCCTAACCTGGGCAAACTACCGGGAAATAACCGTGGTAAAATACAGGAAATGACAGGGGCAAAATACTGGGACCTAGCCGGATCTGGCAACACTGCTACAAAACGCTAATTCTTTCAATAAATACCAAAGTTTTGCTAAAGTTAAGTACTCTAACTGCCAATATAATACTATAATTAATTAAAGCAGAACAGGTGTGTCTGTGTGTATAGTTTACCAACACTCTATTTTTGGTGACCAAGGTGTCTGGCATCAGATAATAAGACATTTTTCTCTTTAATTACTGTAGTGAATCTTTTCTGTGAACACAATAATGTTCTTTTTACAGAATGACCGTCTGTATAAATAAAAAAGGTAAATATTGAAAGAATTACCGTTATTGCTTACGTTTTTTCTACCTATATAACCCACTAATTTAGACCATTCTAAGACTATTTTCTTCTATAGTATTTCCTCCGCAAATGCCCCATTTCCAAGATAGGGCATATTCAAATGGGGCATTTTGAAATTAGTCTGACCTTACCTGACCTTACCTAACCTAACCTAGACCGCATCAGACTACCGGGACCTAACATGGGCAGACTACCGGGAAATAATCATGATAAAGTACAATAAATGACCGGGGCAAAATACTGGGACCCAGCCGGATCTGGCAACACTGCTGCAAAACGGTAATTCTTTCAATAAATACCGACAATAATACGGTGTGCTGTATTGTATTGCATTCTCATAAATTAATTAACAATGATACAGGTTAGGGATCTGTTGGCCTAAAATACAGGTTAGCGTCTCCAGAACACTATTTAAAATGTACAACATTGAAATAAGTACTTTTCTACTGTCTATGGATGCCTAAATTTCATGATTATCGTATAATTTATGAATTAAATAAAATACATATAACATTTGGTTTAATACCAACACGGCAGAGTAGATGTAAACAAACCTTGGTCAGCCATGATGACGCTAAACGGTTGTCATGGTAACCTCTCAAGTCTCAAGTCTCAATCATGGAGGTATAATATAAAGGAGGCGGCATGACGTCACAAAAGTGAAGCCAACTGGCTATTGGTCGCAATGTAAAACCTGAAGAAATAAAAAAGACTAGACTAGACCAACACAAACTTATTTGCCATTAACCCCAAGTGAAGATAACATCTTCACTAACATCGTAACCACACGTTACAAGGTAATGCTCTAGGAAACTGCGGTATTTAACGGGTTTAAGTACTTTTGATAATACACAGAATTAGATCATTTTATGCAGTTATCATATATATAATATTATGTGGAACAAATTCAAGTCTCTTTCTGGCTCTAATTATAGTTACTATGAGAAAATAAGAGCATAATTATAATGGGTTTAAAGCGGCCGGGGCAATGTTTTGAGTCAATGGGGGGTAGGGTAATAAGCTCCGCCCCTGGCTTCACTTTGGGTGTACAGGACGAGCGGCTCATGCCGCCTCCTCTATATTATACCTCCATGGTCTCGATGCACCAAGCCTTTAATAAATTAATAATATGAGTTGAAATGTTGTCATGTCATTTAAATGGGAATGTTTGTAATAAAAGGGTGGGTAAGATGTGAAAATATGATTGTGAAGGAATTTGCAGCTCTAACATAAATTCAAAGTTGCGAATAGATTTAAATTATCTCGTGGGTAGGCCTATATATACTCGAAGGCACAATTAAAATACTTTGATTTTATTTTCTCAAGAAGGTACAGTATACATATATAGTACGTCCCTTTATCCCAGCAGGTCACTATATATGGAGGAGTGGGTGAGATGTGAAAGGATATGTGGGTCATTGTGTGGGAAGAGTAGAAGGTCATGATTGAATTTCATATACTTCCAGAAGAATCTAGAAAAGAATGATTGTTGTAGTTTTGTTTCCAATTAATGACATACATCTGTTTGATATATCTATGTAGGAGTTAACTGTTAAATAAAAACTCAATATTACTTTACGAAGTTTGTACAAGTGAAATTATTGTCAAATCTTGTACATGTAATCCTAATACCTGTGCTCCTCCTATATACCTGTTACCGTACGAAATTACAATTATCACGATACATGTTGGATGATAGATTTAATTATTTAAAGGCCATAAAAGGAAGTTATGCATGAGTGAAATGTCAACAAACGTACATCTGTTCTTACAATCTTAGAATCATGGCTTTTAACAAATACACAATTCCTACCGGTAACGATCTAAAAACTCTAATTATTAGAATCATTTTAGCTTTTTACCAGCATATATACGTAATAAAATATCATACAATAGTGTAAAATGTCCAAACTGAGGTGTAAGTACGGGGGTGGAGACGGGACCTTGATGGGTGTGTACAACGTGAGTCACCAACAAGGCAGTCCATTGATCACTTTTTTATTATACATTCCTGATATTGATACTCGTATTTAACGCTGCTGCTGCTGTCCTCACCCTTTTCTGTAACTTGTAAGTAGATTGTGGTAATGTGTGTGTGTTTGGGGATGACTGTGTGTGTGTGACGAGGTAGGAGGAATGACATTATAACATAGTACGAGAATGAGTTTAATTTCAGGACAGGAATGACATAAGCAGAGAAGGAGGGAAAGGTGAGTATTAATGACAGGGAAAAATAGGGTAAATATTGAAAAAATAGCCGTTATTGCGTACGGTTTTTCTACCTTCATTACCCACTTATTTAGACCATTCTAAGACTATTTTCTTCTATGGCATTTCCTGGTAAATATTGAATGAATTACCGTTATTGCGTACGGTTTTTCTACCTTCATTACCCACTTATTTAGACCATTCTAAAACTATTTTCTTCTATGGCATTTCCTCTGCAAATGCCCCATTTCCAAAATAGGGCATATTCAAATGGGGCATTTTGAAATTAGCCTGACCTTACCTGACCTGACCTAACCTAACCTAACCTAACCTAACCTAACCTAACCTAACCTAACCTAACCTAACCTAGACCGCATCAGACTACCGGGACCTAACCTGGGCAAACTACCGGGACCTAACCTGGGCAAACTACCGGGAAATAATCGTGATAAAGTACAATAAATGACAGGGGTAAAATACTGGGACCCACCCGGATCTGGCAACACTGCTGCAAAACGGTAATTCTTTCAATAAATACCCATTTCCTCCGCAAATGCCCCATTTCCAAGATAAGGCATATTCAAATGGGGTATTTTGAAATTAGCCTGACCTGACCTTACCTAACCTAACCTAGACCACAGCAGACTACCGGGACCTAATCTGGGCAACTACCGGGAAATAACCTTGATAAAGTACAGGAAATGACCGGGGCAAAATACTGGGACCTAGCCAGGTCTGGCAGTAAAACATCTACTGGAACTTAAAAGAATTATTAACATTAAGGATGACCCACAGTAAGTGAAAAGATGTCAGTTTAGCATATAAAATCAAATTTAACTTTACTCTCAGAGAACACGATGGGAGACCTTAACATTCAAGTGAACACCGCTCCACTGGTCAACGTACGAGTCACCAGTAATCTCAACAACTTTACCGCCGAGAAGAGATTTGACCGCAGCCTCACCATCTACGACCTTAAGGTGAGTATCAATATTTTCCCATAGTGCTTATGCTTATGTAGTCTTTTACACGTGTTATTTTTCGAACAACTTTTACCTTAGCATTTTTTTTTCTAACTACTCTTACCTTGGCATACTTTTTCAGGTGGTGTTTTGCTGTAAACTTTTCCATAGCTTTGGGGCAATGCTTATACCATACTTTTTTTCTTTTTTTTTCTATTTTTAGTGTACAGTAATATAATATATATGGTATCACACCTCAGTGCCGACTGGAGCTGGTGACAGGAGCGTCTGTTGGCTCTATGACACTGGAAGTGTTGGACACGGAGGACCGCCCGGTCTGCAACCTCACCAATGATGAAGCTCTCTTGGGGTCATACATTATCGAAGAGAACTATCGTATACATGTAAGACTCGGTGTCCTTCATGTTATTTTTCTTGTGGTGTTACTCTTTAATGTTCCTGTATGTTTCGTTAATTTGTTCATATTAAAGTCTTGTTCTGCACTCAAGGATTCGAGTTATGATTTTCAAGAACTTTAAATTTTGTATATTAGTTGCTCTGCTTTGGTGTTTAGTACATATTTTTACTATACTCTATGTGAATTTGTTGTGTATTTGTATGAGACATCATGACTACTAAGTGTTAAAGTTGTCTTAACTCTCCCTCAGGTAACAGATAGCACCAAGCGCATCGGAGAGTTTGAAGACACTTCCAATGTGGAGAAGTTCGAGCTGGCAGAAGAGGAGTACGACACTCGCAATGGTCGGTTCCCCCATGTCACTTTTGTAATTACAGTACAGTATATATATGCACATTACTATATATGATTAGTGACATGTTTTTAGATAAAGTGTTAATCACATAGAGGGGGGCCACACCCAATTATTACAAACTTTACTTGTACTGTCTACAGATTGTTGTAGAAAAAATGAGATCCATTTAATTATCAGTGATAACAATTTATTTACTCAACAGATACAGCACGGGCATTCCTTAAGAGGAACAAGTTGGGGAAATTCAATGAAGAGGAGCAGGAGAAGAAAAGGAAGGAGAAGGAGGAACAAGAGAGAGAAGAGAACGAAAAGGCTGCCACCATCACTATTGGGTCACGCTGTGAGGTGAGTCCCATCAGAGTGATAGGGAAGTTTCTCATAGATAGACAGGAAGGAAGGTAGAAAGTCAACTGCTATGAGAATGAAAGGTGTTTCTGTTTTTATGTGTGTCTACTTAGTATGTTTGTATGTGTGTATGTACCTGTGCGAGCACAACCTTGTGTTCATAAAAATTATGTTGATAGCACCTGTAATTTTCCTAATTCCTTACTACATACGAAGTCTGAACATAAAATAAGGCACACACACATGCACAGTATATGCACACCCTAATACAAGAAACAATACAGACTGACAAGTAGAGGGAGCGAGATATGAGAGTGAAACTAATTTTTTCCACATGACTACAGGTGAAATTGCAAGGAGAGCCAACAAGGAGGGGTGAGGTCTTGTTTGTAGGGAAGGTGCATTTCAAGCCTGGCATCTGGGTTGGCGTCCGCTATGATGAACCACTTGGAAAGAATGATGGCAGGTGAGCTGGCTTTGTATTTTCTATTTATATCGATCATCTTCTGAATTGCCAACCATAATTACATACTGAGTTGTCAGAAGTATATATTATATTTTAGTGGTATGATAGCAGCTATGGTTGGTAAGTTACATAGAGTGCAAAATTGATATACAATATATACAAAACTCTCAATATCTTAGGGAACATTGGCCTGGCCTCCCCAATTAAAATTCTCGACTTTGTCCTTGGTAATCATAAAATAACATCTAGACACACTCCTACCCTCCACCACAGCATTGGAGACAAGCGCTACTTTGAAGCCCCCATGAAGTACGGAGGATTCACCAGACCGGCCTTCTGCGAGGTTGGCGACTTTCCCCCCATCGACTATGATGAGGAGGACGAGATTTGAACACACTACTGCCCTCATCTCCTCCTGCTCCCACAACCATCTGGCTTTCTCTGTGGTTGGGTAACTTAGTTTAATGTCACAAATACAATATATACAATTCTTCCCTTTGATTTTTTTTTCTTTTTCTTGGATTGGGATTATTTTTATTATACTGTATTGTTCATCTATTTTTCTTTTCTTTTTATTGTAATTGTAATGTAATGGTAATTGTCATACTACAGTACAGTTCAAAATATTTAATTATTGATATTTTCATGTAACAAAAGGAGAGACTAAAAGAAAAGATGATGAAGATGGTGCCAAGACTTTTGTTTATCATCACCACACGTGTAAGGTAGCCTGTTGGAATGCCATCATAGCAGTTCAAAGACATATACAGTAGCTCATGTTTAGCAAAGGGCCATTATTATTCAAGAACATTTATGATGCATAAGATGGTTTGGTACCTATATGATGAAGCCATAAACAAGCAACAGTGCCATCGTACCGGAACCACGCCATTGTCAACACCAAGGATGTTCTTGCATACTGCCCAAAGAGTTACGATCGAGTTGAAATTTCTTGGGTAATGTAGTTTGGTTGGAGGACATAAGAGGATACCTTTCAAGTCGCACCTTTAATTGTTGTATGTACAATTGGCCAAACATAAAACTGGTACACCTTGATGCTTGTGCATAGGAATAGGAACATACATAATTTATCAACATATATTTCTGTTGGAGAATGATGATATGTGTGTGAGGAGGAACTGAAGAAGACATTTGTCAGCATATTTTCATAATAATCATTTGCTTGCTAAAATGGATCATCCATGACCTGGTATCCTGACTGCCAGATTTCATTTCCATAACCCTATACAAGTAGCATAGTGTGTTATTTACTCATTTTCGTGTTTGGCCAAGTGTATGTTAATTCTGCTGTGGTGTAAGCATATTATAGAAAATTATAGTTTATATTCCCACATTTTTCATGCATTCCTCTTCCACCCACCAGTGCAAAGTTTTGAATAGAAGTGTCTAATGTTTAGCATAATAATATATGTACTTTTATGGATAAGCTACCAGTGAACATGGATTTTTTTTATAGTATCATAAGATCATGTGAGTATGAATAAGATTAACACTACCCCTTTCATACTGAGAAACAGGACTATTTGTAGTATGTTTCTCGTACCACACAGCTCATGGACAACAGAATGATAGTCCGAGTAATGTAAAAGTATTTAACCATTACTAAAGGGTTAATTAACTATACCACTCCGCCTCTAACTTGGCCATGTACTTTACCTGCATATTTTCTTCGTAATTTTTACCTTCTTGGATCATCTTTCATATTATCAGTTTTTTCATAGTGAATTAGGTCCATATGGAAGCTCGGGCCAAGTAGACTGTACAGCCTGTAGCTAGAATATTTCCTTCTTTTTCTCAGCTGTTTTAACTTCTCACCTGTAATTTCTAGATTGGGCTAGTGCACCTGCTTTCGTAACACAGCTCCTTGTAGTGCCTCGGGCCATATGCAAGAACATTTCATGGTGTTGATGATGGCGTGGTACTGGTACAATGACTCCATAGACAAACAAACAATAGAGCCATCATACTGATACCACACCATCAACAACACCATGGATATTCTTGCATACGGTCTCTTGTTTGTATAGTATTGTGTTTTTCTGTAGAGGCTGATTTGTATGATATATTGATTGCAGTGCATGATTTTTGTTTTTTACCTTTGTAGCTTGTAACATACCTTGTAGTGCCTTTGAATTATATGCCTTAGTAATTCCTGATCTCTTATGTATTTTCTTAATGGCTCGCATGTAATATATTTTTTATCGCATCATTGTAATATATATTTTTGTTTATGCCTTCTTTGTAACCTAATTACGGATTATGTTACTATGTATTAACCAGTCTGTAACATTTTTTTTTTTTTTTACTATATTACCCCTTATGTACTGTAGTATCTTGTTTGTAATTTTGTTTTAATATTCATTGGCAAATCTCCCCATATAATTTATTCTGCCTGATCTGCAACATGTATCTTGTAATATTTAGTATGTAATGAAATTCCATTTTTGTGTCAGGTTGAGAAATCTGTTTTGAGAGCTGAGTACAGTACAGTAATTGCACGAGAACATAATGTAACATCTGATCAATCTAAGGCTTCTTACCACAGACCACTCATACTTAGGTATAAATAGTTCCATTCTTGACACTAGCCTGAAACAGGGTATAGGTTACTTCGTGTAGAATCTCAAGTTAGTACGGATTTCTTTCCTAGTTCAAGTTTTCCATTTGTACAGAACCATATTAATACAAGTTATTGTTTTGATTGAGAAAAATTTAGAGAAAAACTATGGAGAGAAGTGAGAGGGAGTTCTTATAGTTAAAAAGTAGTAATTTATATTTAATAAAGTTTAATATTATATATTTGATTAAGCATTCTTATGGCTATTATTGGATGTGTGAGAGGATCTGATATTTTGGGGGGTTAAGAAGAAGAAGAGAAGAGATGATAGGAGAGTGGAAGAAAGTAATCCAATGTCTAACCCCATGAATGGAACCACATATGTAAAGTCAGAATGAAAAGAATTATTTTTGTAAATCTGACTTTTAGAAACAAAGCACAAATTGATATAATAACAATGTATATTTTAGTTTTTCCTATTATTTGAGTAGTCCATCCTCTCCCAACTGATATCACTCTGTAGACTCCCACAGATCCTCACATACTAAACAGTTTCTACATGGTATGCAACTCTTTGCTAACTGATTTCATCTCTTAGATGTCTTTTCTTTTCCATATTTTTATAAGAACATATCTGCTTCCCATACTTAATTCTCAATAAAGTAGTCTCTGTAAGACTTACAAATTTGTTCCGTAGTTCAGAGTTGATTATAATTTGTATCTTTATCTATAGTGTCATTCTGTAGTTTCCTACTGGTTTGTGATTAATGTGTAGTAATTCCCCATGTACCAACTCTGTGATACTCTTCATTCCAGTTTGTGTTATGCACAATAAATTTTTTATCACCCAATTGAAAAAAATTGAAAACTAGATCAATAATTGTTGGGAACTGATGATTGTTACACTTTATATTGGATGTAAATATTGAAATGTGTGGCAGCTGTAGTGAAGACTGAGTTCAGTGGTTTACCAAGCTAATGGTATCTTCTGTAAGATCAGCCTTAAGTGTTCACAAGGCTCCTCAGTATGCTATGGGTTTGAATCTAACCAATGGTAGTGGTGTATAGTTAGTCTTTTGTGGTTGGCAAGGACTGTATGTTAATATTTGTGTGGAAAACTATAGGGGTGATGGATTCAAATGTCAGCCACAAATTATAAGAAAAATAAATGAGTAATATTAAGAGGATAGAATATAGAATAAAAGTTAGGGGATAAAATATATAAACCACAACTGCTCAAAACTTGTATCAGTAGTGTTGTAATTTGGGATGTTAGGGATTCTGGAAAATAGGAATAAAGATAGTGAATGCTAAATGATATTGACAAGGGCTGAGCGGCTTGAAAATATGTGGGTTAAGTCAAACAACCTATGGATGGAGAAAATTATGCTCAGTAAAGACGTAAAGGGTGTGTGTGGTGGACAGGAATTGCTTGTATTATTTTATTACTCTTTGTTTTGTGTCACCAAAAACATAAAGTGTGTCTCTAAAAATTATGTTTCCAAATGTTATATCTCTAGCATTCTCTGTTACTTGATTGATCATCAGCACTTTCCAAAGATGTTCCTTAAGCTTTAAATGATGACTAGTGATTGGCCAAAATATAAGCCTACTGGTTACTTTCTGTTGTAATGCCAGTGCTGATTTCTTTGATATTTAGATATTTTTGATATTTGGTATTTTTAAGTATATAGCACTGAAGGTCACCAATTTATTTTTCCATTGTTTCCTTGTGATCAGATCAGTGTGTATTTTGTTGTCTTGTACTGTATAAAACAGACTTGAAATTTCTTAATTGCAGATTGGCAAAATAACTAGGAAATTGGACTTTAATTCCAAGTTTTATAAATGAACCTTTTTCAGTTACTGGTGGCATTATGTACCTGTAATTCTGTACTTAAGGACAGATTAATTAGCTCTTCTGAAAAGGAATAAAATGGTGTTAGCTTTGAGAAAATACATCTTGGTGAAGTGGCATACATACCACTTTATATTATTGGAGGGATACAGTACCCAGTATGCGCAATTGTAGTGCTTGTACTTTTCACTGCTTTGAGCCAAGGTCAGTCATCAATGCAGCAGAGGATGGGAAGGAGTAGTTTTCTCCAGTCATCTCAGTAGACCACATGGTATTATTATAAGGCCAAGTTTGATAGGATGCATTGTATCATTTTCGCCGTTCTAATATTCAACCCCTGTGGATTTAACGAAAAATACTGTGGAACATACAATATGGGACGAGGGACATACAAGAAGTTCATCTGAAATGTTTGCTGCACCACTCTATGCTAAAGACCTCAGTTGACCCTGGCTTATTTGTGACTTTGTAATGTTTATATATTTTGTCAATATGTATGTGTCGTTGGCTGTGCTCCCACAAACACACACGCACGGATGCACTCTCAACACATCATCCACCAAAGTTTCCTGTTTCCTCCACATTATATCTTTCACTCAAATAAAATTTCACCCATGTTTTGTCGCCTTAAGTTTTCATTTCCTGTTAGTTTGGGGTTTGGTAAATAGACTGTCAGTATGTACGAGGGGTTGGGAGATATATATGATAGAAGTTGTTTGTAGAAGTGAGTTAGGAACGCGATGATAAGATTGGTAAAATATTCCTGAGAAATAATTTCATGCCAAGAATTGTTACAAATTCAAATTCAAAATTTTCCAGGTAAATTATAAAGAAAATATTGTAAGCCAAGAAAATAGTTGAATTTAAATTATTATAAATGTGCAGAATCAAGAGTGACAATGAATAAATTAAACAAGGTACCGTAGCATATTTTCATGAAGATAAGGATAGGTAATTGGTGGTGCAGTAACAGCAGCTTCATATCAGCAGGTCCTCTTGTCTGTGAATGTTAATAGATGCTACTAAGTTCCGAGTCTCTGTTCGTCACTATATTAAAAATAACATTGTAAGGAGGGGAAATCCCTTTCTGTAACACCAATGTAAGGGCCCGCACATGGGGACACTTGTCAGTGAACGGCAAGTGCCACTGTTTGGTGGTGGGATGCTGCCAACACCCCGCACGAGGACTACTTTTTCGTAGCAACCACATTATAACCAGTTGGGTCCACAACCAACGCGACCATCAACAATGCCAGTATTATGCCACAGCCCACACAGTTCTGCCACTGCTGCCACCAACAAGTAGCCTGTGTGCGGCCTGCAATCTATTGTATCAATAGTCACTAGTGGCGAGCCACTGTGTTGTGGCGGGTAAAATGGACCCGATCAGGCGATCACCATTTTTTTCAGGCTGCCACTAAAATAAAGCTGCTATTATAGTGTGTGGACTCCCATAGAAATACATGTGTCTCATTTCTCGCTAAGGAGCAGCTGGCAGCCATCATCCACTGAATAGTGTTCATGGCCACCGCCTTAGGTCGGAAAAATTATTGTGATTTTTTTAAATATGGTTTTCTTTGCACACTTGTCTCTGTTTCCTTCTTCCTTGTGGCTTATAACAAATCACAATCTTCTTTTCTCTTCCTTTATAACCCGCTAATCACAGTGAATAAATTTTGTGGGTGACCTAGCTTTGTGGAACTACTAATCTGCAGAGAGATCAAAATGATCATAATATTTAATGAATAATGTAACTAACAAATGTATATATTTTAGGTTCGGGAACCCTTAGTATTGTAAATAGTAATGGCTGCCGCAGCGCCGTCTGTCACCTGCTGGTTCTCAATAAGATCGCAAGAGAAATATGGTAGAGAAAAAATGAAAAGGTGAGTAAATAGATGATGTTTACGACTTTAGGGTAGGCCTACCTTATGTAACATCAGTATGGATTCCTGTGTGTGATCTGGTTAGCCTCTCTGAGTGTTAAAACAGTGACAATATCGAAATTGTGTTTTCAGGACAAACAAAGTGTATAGGCTAACAGGGATAAATACTCACTGTTAAGTTTACTCGAGTTATCTGTAGGTAGGCCGTACCAGATTAATTATTGTGTTCAGATTGTAATAGCATGGAATTTGTAAATAGAATAATAAATAAATGTATTGAAATGGCTGTGGTGAGAGTGATTAGCAAAATGAAGGTGAAGGAGGTAATTAGGAGCTAGGATAATTACGTGGGAATTAAAGTAGCATAGAATAACAAGAGATCATGTAGGCAAGTGTAGGAGGAAGATTAATACTATGTGAGTGAGAAGAGAGAGTACGTAGAGAAGAATGAGCATGAAGGTAAGGGAAGAGAAGTATATATATATATAAGAAGTATATATAGTAAATATTGAAAGATTTACCGTTTATATATATAAGTATATACATGTATATATAAGTCTGGCAGCTGAATGGTAGGAGAGAAAGAAGGAAAGGAGTCGAGGAGTGTGTGGGAGAGGAGCAGAAAAGATCAGTTGGTTGTGACTGAAAATTCTGAAATGCTTTGACTTCAGCGACGTAGACTTTTACCTCCCTATAATTGATTTTTTTAGAACTCCAGTTTTTATTTTGTTTATCTATTTATTTTTTTCCCCATAACTGAGCACTAACCTGATGAAGTTTGCTATTGGGTGAAGTAAAACTCTGAGGTAAATACACGCTAATTATATATTTCTCCAGCTGCCATGCTCCTTAAAACATGTTGGTGGTGTTTTAAGGTCGATCCCTGTGATCGTGTACGGAAATTGGAGGCTTCTGATTCCTTCTGACTATGCCACAAAACAAGCTCCTTTCATATAAGTGGTGTATCGTGGCAATATTTGAAGGACTCATTTACCTCCAATATTCTGAATACATCACAGGGTCCTTTAAAAGTGAGTGTTTATAAAAATACAGCTTTTCAAGTGATGCGGATTTTAAATTTTTATTCCACACACTCACTATCAAGATGTTCAGTACATACATATTATGGACATGGTAAAACTACTCGAAAAAATATATATTAATATATAATATACTAGAATTTGAAGTAATTGTAAATACAGGTGAAGATTTTTATTATAGATTTTGAAAAACTTAAAATTTTTTTTAGTATTCAACCATATTATTTAACAGTAGCGTTTAAAATTGTCATATGATATTTGAAAATGTGTTTTGTTTCTCTTGCCGGCCTAACCATGGCATAAACGTAATAATCAGAATGAATCTAACTGTATATATATATATATATATATATATATATATATATATATATATATATATATATATATATATATATATATATATATATATATATATATATATACAGGGTGTCCGGAATTTTTTGCCCGAAAATTTGGCAAATGCATCCTTTATTAATTCTGAAAAAAAAATACTCTATTGATGTGATCTTTTTTTTTCTCTAGTTTAGCGGTAATTGAGACATTTAAATGTGTGACAGAACGTTAGGTAATGTACACAGAGGCAGCCCCGCGCCGTGCCCAGCAGCCCGTTGAGTTGCCAAGTCGGAATAAACGTACATTTTATTTCAAATTTTACACGTTATTCTCAAAACTGTGTTATACTTATCAATCAATAATCATTAGACAGGACATTTTTATACAAGAGTATGTCACTTGAAAACAGGGTAGGCTTCATAAAGTTCAAGAAATTAGAATAAAATAAGTAGGTTATACGGTAGATGGTACCCGAGGGGTGGAGAGATTTCCCACCTCACCGCCTGCCACAGTCACTGCCACACCTGACACCCACGGTGACCCAGCACCCTCCTGTAGCGAGGGTGAAAGGAAGAAGTATTCTACGGCGTTCTCCCACTGTTTTCAAGTGACATACTCTTGTATAAAAATGTCCTGTCTAATGATTATTGATTGATAAGTATAACACAGTTTTGAGAATAACGTGTAAAATTTGAAATAAAATGTACGTTTATTCCGACTTGGCAACTCAACGGGCTGCTGGGCGCGGCGCGGGGCTGCCTCTGTGTACATTACCTAACGTTCTGTCACACATTTAAATGTCTCAATTACCGCTAAACTAGAGAAAAAAAAAGATCACATCAATAGAGTATTTTCTTTTCAGAATTAATAAAGGATGCATTTGCCAAATTTTCGGGCAAAAATTTCCGGACACCCTGTATATATAGGCTATATATATTTACCTTGCTGGTAACATCTTGAACTGATTTATGCAGCAGAACAGATAGGGCTAACACAATAGGAAATCTCTAAGTATGGATATTTTCACATGCTATAAAGTTAATTTTTAGAGCCTCAGTATATAATTGGATGTTAGCAAAATTCGTTGCAAGTTTTGATTGACAGGAGAGTAATATTAATTAACGCTGTTGATGTTGAATTGGCGGGAAAGGAGAAGTGGCGGGGCAGCTGCTCAATCTAAGACATTCGCCTTCGCCTGAAAATAGGATAAAAAATTTAATAAAAAACGGAGGAATGAAGTGCTTAGACCTAGATTACAAAAGGTGAGGTAGGCCTATATACGTAGGTACCGTACCTGTGTGTATTATTATTATTATTATTATTATTATTATTATTATTAAGTAGGTGTTTAGTATGTGATTGGTTTCTTTTCCTTCGTGGATTTTTGTTCACACTGCATCCCATTCATTACCCACTGTAACCTCCACACGTTCAAATCACACACACAATTCTGCCACAACCACTACACTTACCATATTTTCTACGGCACACTTTAACTTGCAGTATAATTATCATAACCAATCCCACACTCACCATATTCCTATCATAACCGTAGCTACAACAACAACAACCAGTATGTATTTACCTACCCCAGCCACTCACATAACAACAATCACAACCACATCCATCTATAACAACAACCACAACCATCACTACAGTATCTACGGTATATCTATAACAACAACAACCACCACTATCTATATCAACAACCTACCGTAATCCCTCACGTCATCATAACATCACTTACGACCTCCTATTTATATTTTAGTTACCTGGCAAGAATGGCCTGTTTGAGTCGAAGTGAGGGGTCGTCATTGGAGAGGTCAGAGACAGTCTCCTCCATCATCTCCTGGAACAAGCAATTGGTCAGTTAGTGGGAAGGTTGGTTAGTGGGTTAATAAGTTAGTTAGTCTGTTTGTGAGGTAGTTGGTTAGTCTGTTGGTGAGGTAGTAGGTTGGTTGATTAGTCATTTAGTGAATTAGTTTGTTGGTTAGTGAGTAGGTTGGTTGGGTGGTTTGTTAGATATTTGTTCTTTTAAGTGTTTAGTGAAATGGTAAGGTTGTCTGATGGATGAAAAGTTAAATTGATTGTGAAGTGTCAAGAAGACTTTAAGATGACTGCATGGTAAATACGGTACTGAATTTATTACACAAACGGAATAAAAACTTTATATACTGACTGCTAGGGTAGCGGCGACCTGATTGAGTGTAGCCAGCCTGACCTCCCTGTAGACATCTGGTGTGAGGTCAGTGGAGGAGGAGGGGGAGGAGGAGCCAGAGCCACTAACCCCTCCACCTGACCTCTTACCCTGAGGCACCCACGACCTGGAGAAGGTGATTTGACCCAGAGCAGGTGCCAGGGTCAGACACACCACTGCACCAGCTACCAACCATGCTCCTCCCATCATGATTTCAGAGATAAATAAAGAAAGGAGCCTCTGGAACTCTTTTTTGAGACGGAAATGTAGACTTGGTGGAGATCTATATTAGGCTATAGAGGCTGTATGTATTAAAGATCTAGGAGGTGTTGGTGTGGGGATACGAAAGGCTTCAGATGGTCTTAAATGATCAAAATTGAAGATGTGCTGATGTATATGGGAGACTTGGAGCTCTTGTTGCTTGACCCGTTCAACTAGCTGGTGTTGACTTGACTGGGGGTCTTACGCTGGGTGCTGTTGTTAATATACTCCCGGGGCGCCTCACAGACCACGCCCACATCTTCTTTGATTGGGTGGATATCCTCCCACTTGCTGATACTCTGATTGGTTTACAGTTCCCCCTTTGCATTCGTACAGAAAAGTGTACATGCCCTCCGGTGTAGGTACGCTATATACTGTAATTTATTTATCTATATATGTAACGGAGCGTACACACACACACACACACACACACACACACACACACACACACACACACAGAAAATCTATACCTCCTTTACATACACACACACAAAATCAAATCACACACACACACATACTCATCTCTATCTATTAGTTGAGAGATGTGTGTTTTTAATTAAGACTATAGCAGACCATTTGACTTTTATTTACGTGGCATCATTTTTGTGTTGGGTTCACAGGGCATACAGTTGTGCACTTTCAATTAACTGCATTCACACCTAAAGTGATTGCATTATCCTGATTGCATGACCTACATACATATATACACACACCAGCCGTCGTATAGTGTACAGTCACATCCAATATATACATTAAGTTATATATTTAAGTATATTTGGTTACCTTTAAGTATATTTAGGTATATACAGTACAGTATATTCCTTGGATAAATCTAATCAAAATTTAACGTCTCTATGGAGGTATGAAAAAAAAATAAAATAAAATAAATTACTGTATATGCAAAACTCTACGTGTTTTTTCCATCACTTTTCACTCACTCATTAAGGGACCCTGTGATGTAGTCAGAAAATTGGAGATAAATGAGTCCTTCAAATATTGCCACGAAACACACACACCTATAGGGAAGGAATTTGTTTCGTGGCATGCTCAGGAGGAATCAGTAACCTCCAATTTTCATACACAATCACAGAGTCCTTAAAAATGAAGGGGGCAGTACAGTGTTGGTGTAGCAAAAGAATATTACACCCTTGAGAGAGTAAGTGTATCCGGTATCCGTTTATAAGAATTACCATGCACTCTATCTTTTATGTCTTGAGGGGGAAAGTGAAGATATATATAGATCAGTTGAGAGAGAGAGAGAATTAGATTGATCAAGTGTGTGTGTGTGAGAGAGAGAATTAAATTTATCAAGTGTGTGTGTGAGAGAGAGAGAGAGAGAGAGAGAGAATTAAATTTATCAAGTGTGTGTGAGAGAGAGAGAGAGAGAGTGTGTGTGTGTGTGTGTGTGTGTGTGTGTGTATGTAATTAATAAGTGCAATACGATACTCGACTCTCTCTCTCTCTCTCTCTCTCTCTCTCTCTCTCTCTCTCTCTCTCTCTCTCTCTCTCTCTCTCTCTCTCTCTCTCTCTCTCTCCTTCCTTCCTTACATATTGACTGTATATAATAATCTATCACGAGTCCTTGTAATGTGATGTTAATTTAATGTGAAGGGTCTGACCTCACCATCTTGAAGTGTAGACAGATGACACTTATTATAACACACACACACACACACACACACACACACAGAAATTCTACATCATCATCTTTACACACACACACACACACAAACTCTACATCATCTCCTTTACACACACACACACACACACACACACACAGAAATTCTACATCATCTTCTTTACACACACACACACACACACAGAAACTCTACATCATCTCCTTTACACACACACACACACACACACACAAACACTTTACATCATCTCCTTTACACACACACACACACACAAACACTTTACATCATCTTCTTTACACACACACACACACACACACACACAGAAACACTTTACATCATCTCCTTTACACACACACACACACACACACACACACACACACAAACACTTTACATCATCTCCTTTACACACACACACACACACACACAAACACTTTACATCATCTCCTTTACACACACACACGCACACACACACACACACACACAGTGATGGGAAGCCAATAGACGTGTAGCCTCTGGGGTGTGGTGTAATGCATTGTGTTATAGTGTGTTTTATTCCACCACAGTAATAAATAATGAATGGTGACTTATTTGGTGCTTCATAATGTGTTAGGGGGGTGCGGAAGTAGGGGGCAGGCTTGGGGGGTGCGTGAATAAGGGGACAGGCTTGGGGGGGTAGAAAGCCTGTCCCCTATTCCCGCACCCCCTATCCCCCCCCCCTCACCCCAAGCCTGTCCCCCTACTCCCGCACCCTCCTAAACCCCCCCCACCCCAAGCCTGTCCCCCTACTCCCGCACCCTCCTAAACCCCCTCCCCCCAAGCCTGTCCCCCTACTCCCGCACCTTCCTAAACCCCCCCCCCTCCCAAGCCTGTCCCCCTTATTCCCACACCCCCTTAAGTCTTTGTAACACTAGGGGGGAAAGGGAGAGGGAGGATACGTTATGTGGCATGTTATATCGTCTAGCGTTAGTTCAGGTGAATTGCGTTGCTTTGTCGATAGATTGTAAGGCTATAATTATATCCTGTATATTCCTACAAACTATAGTATAAAATCATTACAACCCCCAATCGAATCTGATATGTACTATACATCAACAACAATAATAGTAATAATCATAGTAATAATAAAAATAATAGTAATAGTAGTAGTAGTAGTAGTAATTCCTAAACAGAGCATATGCACACGGGTTAGTCTAAGCCGTATATAAATAAATTCCAATAATACCAATGGCCTAATGCAATATAATGAATATTTGAGTGTCTCATTGAACACCACCACCATAATAATAATAATAATAATAATAATAATAATAAATATCTATCGGTAGAGTATTAGTGTACCTCCATATCCATCCCTTCATTTGATGGGTGTATTGTACAGATGAATTATTGGGTTTGTTTATTCAGGCTATTCAGAGTGGCATCAAAGAGCGAATTTAATGCGATTTCGTTTTGGGATCAACAAGAACACAAAAATGGTCGTCAGAAAAGTGTGGGAAATGTTTAGTTATATGGTCGGGAGATCTCATAAGACGCTCAACATTCATCAGCTTTACTTAATTATTTACCTCAAGACACAGAGAGAGAGAGAGAGAGAGAGAGAAAGATTACACTATATATAACATGAAAAATGGCTGGATTGAAAGACGTGGACAGTATAGTAGGTGTTAGTTGGTAAACATGTGATGGAGGTCGAAAAGGATATACAAGGGGAACTTTTCATGGCGTTTCTTGGTGCTTGCTAGGATTTATTCTGTGGAGAGAGAGAGAGAGAGAATAGATTAAAACACACACACACACACATGGGGAGAGATAGAGACAAGTGATAATATAGATAAATTGATAAATGGATAGAGTAATTATTGTTTACCTCTTTCAGCCATTAAGGTATGTAAAAATATGATATTAACCATTAAAACATGATAATTAGAAATACTATATAATTATTAACTTTTAGATTAAGCTTAAAATTTTTGTACAAATCGCAATAACTTTCAGTGATTGCTCTTATGTTTTTTAGAATTAATTTATAGTCTATTTGTATGCTATTTATTTCTTTAAATTTTTCGTTAGTGGTATTTGAATATATGCGATTATACCGTGTCTCTTGTCTCTTCACACACACACACACACACACACACACACACACACATATATATATATATATATAATCTCGTCTCAACCCTTCTCTTCACACACACACACACACACAGTATATTATAATTTTGTCTGTCGCTATTATATATAGGCTCGTATAGACAGTTTTTCCCTTATTTTATTTTATCTCCTGTCGTCTCTTCTCTCGATCCTCTACTTATCTCATCTTCCTTCCTCCATCTTCACTGCCCCTCTTCCCTCCTCCCTCCACTCTTTCCTCTACTTGTTAATTACCATAATCACCTCCTTAACTCTCTCCCACTCCGTCTTATCACTCATTCCATGTCCTCATTTTGTTTTCCCGCCAAAAAAGAATTAAGTCTGAGCATTCGAGGTTAGATGAATCCTCTCTTAGTTTTTTTTTTTTTTTTCTCTCTCTCTCTGTTTTTATTCGATACCAGTTTTGGACTTTCAAGGTGATTCCCGTGTACAGATACGAGAAAGAGTGATGTATGTCGCAAGGACTTAATTTATTTTCTCTCATATTTCGATCTTCTATTAGATGTAACATAAGCCGTTCTTGTGTGTGGAGAGAGAGAGAGATTGGAGAAGAAAGGTAAAGGAAAAGAAAGAAAAGAATTGTATTGTCGACAAACCGAATTTTACTGACTCCTCCAAAACGTACCACAAAACAACAAACACCTACACCGAGGGAGCCTAATTGTTTCGTGGGATAATATGAATATAAATTTAATCAGTTGCCTCCACATCGGTGCCGCCCGCCGTCTCAACATCCGTGCGGGCTTTTTTATTTTTATTTATTTTGTTTAGGTGTGTACGACGAAGGAAAATCTCTCTCTCTCTCTCTCTCTCTCTCTCTCTCTCTCTCTCTCTCTCTCTCTCTCTCTCTGGTAATAATAACTGACATACAACGAACCAAACAGAAACTTAGGCAACTATAAACACCAAAGATAAATGGTTCGTTTCACTCACTTTTCCTGGGGACACGAATTTTGTCTTTCACTGATACATTCAAGAGCTATAAGTTTTCGGTCCTTCCTTCCTACATTTTGCAAAGTTGATGCAAGATGTCTTGAATCAATACAGGCATGAAGATAATTATAAACAGTTTTTATCAATAGTTTAATTAATATAAAATGGTTAATTATCTGCTTGAATCTCCCTTTTGTTTGTGTATAGAAACTTCTGAGCGCAACTGTACGCCTAAACAGTTACATTACATACATCATAGAGGTATAATATTATACCTCCATGACATACATATCAAAAGGTGCAGTCATATTCAATATCCTACGCTTCCCTAAACACAACAGCAACTTAAAAATAACACACACACGCACACACAGCGGCGCCGTAAAAAATTAAATATATATATATAACACACACACACACACACACATACAGTATAACGTATATTATTAATCCATCCAGCCTTTAACTATCATACAAGATCAAAATC
Organism: Petrolisthes cinctipes; assembly: GCA_033782935.1. Classification (NCBI taxonomy): domain Eukaryota; kingdom Metazoa; phylum Arthropoda; class Malacostraca; order Decapoda; family Porcellanidae; genus Petrolisthes; species Petrolisthes cinctipes. The sequence continues at coordinate 273,722 of JAWQEG010000645.1, forward strand.
CCGGGAACCAGAAAAATTGGCGGGCTGCAGTGAGGCGTTCATGTGAAGTTGGTCAGCCATCCGCGGGAATCCAACCCATTAGAAACAAAAAGATAAAAAATTACTCGTTCTTTTGGGTATCCGTTGTGTATCTGATTGTCTGATGTGCTTTGATTGGCCTCTGTGTGTGTGTGTGTGTGTAGTCAATAGGTCGTGCAATGTTAATATGTATATAATTATGTTTACGTGCATTGTGCCGTGTTAATTGTGACGTAAGCAAGTATATGGATTAAAAAATTTATTAATATGAATTGGTTAAATCAGTACGCACCTTGGTTAAATAATAATAATAGTTCCTCTTCTTTGTCTCATTGTACACTGATTTTTATGAGTAGTTTTGTACACGTCAACTTTCTTCATTAATGACCTGACTATAACGAAGAGATTGATAGAAATATGTCGTGCACCTATTTACATTATCTATCTGTCTGTTTATTAATCCGTCTATTTGTGTAGCTATTTGCCTATCTGTCTGTCCGTCTTTCTTTTTGTTGATATGTTTGTCTTTCTCTATGTCTGTCTGTCTGCTATTTATCTGTATATCCGTCTTCATAAATTCTGCCTGTCATGGCAGTCTATGACTCTATGTCTGTCCTTTTATCTTTCTGTCTCTATCTTTCTCTATAAAAACATAATCAGCCAGCAGAGGTACCGGTATATTGCAGCTAAAACTCCTACTGTAAAACACTCTGCTGGGGGGACAGACAGACATGGAGGGGGATCAAAGTCACATTAACTGTCAGTGTCCTAGATTTCCCCGCGCAGAAAACTAAAAATTTCCCGCCAAGAATTTTTCCCGCGGTCACTCCTGAGAGATCAAAGTTGAAGAAAACTGTGATGGTTTGACGAAGTGTCGGGTTATTAAGCTCATTATTATTATTATTATTACTAATATAATTTATGTAACCTAACCTAGCCTATACGATAGATGAAAACACTTTTAATTAAAACTGTACTATTGGGGTTATTATTGTTTACGTTCTTTGTTAAATGTTACATAATGATAATATTGATGAAAGCTAGTGAGGGTGAACGTAGGTGAAAAATAATAACAGTGAACGTGATAGCGACCAAAGTGAACAAATTTAAGTGTTTCAAGCAAGTTTTCATTGTGAGTGAAAATAGTGTGAACAAAAAGAGGCGAAGTAACGTTATAAAGAGTGAACAGAACGAGTGAAATGTCTCTCTCTCTCTCTCTCTCTCTCTCTCTCTCTCTCTCTGTGTGTGTGTGTGTGTGTTCGCCAGGATAAAATTACAAAACACACTATAGATAGGAAGACATAGAAATTAAGATAGAAACACACAGATAATATTTTTTTAGCAAGATACAAAAAACGTGAACACACAGACAATAATATCTGTACACTGTTATAACCAAATACTATACATACACACATTTCTATACATATACAGTATATATAAGACATGAAAGAAGAAGATATGTATGTGAGGGAGAAAAGGTGACACTACTCTCTCTCTCTCTCTCTCTCTCCTCCTAGCCATGAAAGGCGGAGAAAGAGATGAGAGGAGACAGCTAGAGGAGGAGGGAGAGGGAAGGAATCGAGGAGAATTTGAAAGTCACAGTCTTAACGGTTTTTCTCTCCCATCTCTTCTTCTCTCCTTGTGCATGGATTAGGGAGGAATATAATATCGCCTTCCTTTGACCTTAGTAATGCTACATATTATGGTCTGTGTGGATTGGCTCAGAATTATTTTGTTTTATTCTCTCTCTCTCTCTCTCTCTCTCTCTCTCTCTCTCTCTCTCTCTCTCTCTCTCTCTCTCTCTCTCTCTCTCTCTCTCTCAGCTAATGGATTGAGTGTATATATACCGTACAGCTGAACATCAATAAAAAAAATAAGGTATAGCTTATACTGGCTCTCTCTCTCTCTCTCTCTCTCTCTCTCTCTCTCTCTCAGCTAATGGATTGAGTGTATATATATCGTACTGCTGAACATCAATAAAAAAAATAAGGTATAGCTTATAATGGAAGAGGGGTGACATCAACGTGTGTGTGTGTGTGTGTGTGTGTGTACTTTTCCTTTGTTTCCTCACCCCTGATACAGAAATAGACAATGAGTATAGAAAATGTAATGTAGGTATAGGAAGGTATATATAGGTTGGTTAGTAAGAAAGTTGATAGGTAAAATTGTAGGTAGGTTGGTAAGAAAGTTGATAGGTAAAATTGTAGGTAGGTTGGTAAGAAAGTTGATAGGTAAAATTGTAGGTAGGTTGGTAAGTAAGTAGGTAAGAAGGAAGGTATACAGTAGGTAGGTAAAAAGGTGCATGGGTAGGTAGGGAGCTTGGTAGAGAGGTAGAAAGAAAGAAGGTTGGTAAAAATGTAAGTATAGGTAGGTAGGTAGGTTGGTTGGCTGGTTAACTTGCACCTTTTTACCTACCTACTGTATACCTTCCTTCTTATATATATACTGTATATATATAAGATAATTTTTAAGATTGACAATATTAGATGAAAGGATCTCACTCTTACTATGTTTATTGAGTAAGAGGCAAGTGGGACGTAAGTAGAGAGATGAGAAGCTTCTGAAAAAAAAAAAAAAATCGTAATAATAATAATAATAATAATATATATAACCTCTGAACCGTATCATTTCTCCGACCTGGTAATGAGAAAACAGCTAACAGGACAAACTGGTCACATCTCAACTTACTTATACTTTACACTCGTATCTCCTTTATTGAATGTTTTAATTAAGGGGGTAATTCACTTTCGTTACATTGGAGTTTCTTGATTCCTCCAAAGTATGCCAGGAAACAGGACCAGATGAACAAAAATAACGGTGATCTGTTGCTTGGAATAGTTGGAGGATTCATTTGTTGTAGATTTACCAACACTATATACTTCCCCCTTAATGGATTTACTCCCCTGCTGCTGTATTTACTTCTTGTTTCATTTTGTTGTGATAAAGTGAGACTGATGCTTTCATATTGATTAAACGAGATTGATTGATTGATAGATTGATATTAGGCGCAGCAACAGCGAGGTCATATAGCGCCAGAAAAAGGTGATAGAGAGGTGAGACAGCAAACTAGTGGCTGGGATTAAACGAGATTGTCATAATGTTTTACTATCCCTAGGAACTTTACGAGAATAAGCCTAATATAAACCTAACTAACTTCGAATAAAATTATTTATATTAGAAGGGGCAAGTTACAGTTAATGAAGTATCAGACTAATTGAATGTTGAGGAGATCTTGACCACATTAATAGAAAAATAAATGTAGATTTTAGCAACTCAGAATGTGTGTGTGTGTGTGTGTCGTAGACGAAGATTTAATGAAACAAAGACTGAAGATATTTTTAGTACATCCACAACACAAAGAGTAAAACATGAAACTCTAGTGTGCTTTTATATTCTGGAGAAAATGCACCTTTTCCTTTCAAAATAATATAATGTTATAGACACACGTCCAGCATTCCTTCCAACCAGTGTTTATAAAGTCGTAAATAAGGTCCAATAGTTCTGCCAATTTTAATTTTTTATATAGAATAATTTATCTTGGATGGCATTGCGCATTTACCGAAAAGCCAAGATATAGTATGAAGGGGCAGGTATATAAATAATGGTGTAAATATAAAAACACATTGAACAGCAGTATAGTTTATGAGGTGAAGATCTATATCCACCTATACATATATGATATCCCTCTCTGACTGACGCCCTCCATGTTTTTATTTATTTTTTCGAATCAAGGTGAAATGTGAAATAAATTGTAATGTTGCAATTCCTATACGCCAGTGACCCCTCAATATGTTGTGGGTCAGAAAGTTGAAGAAAGATATTGGTGTGTAGTGGGTGGGTGTATGTGTAGGGAAGGAGGGAGTGAGTATATCGGCAGGGAGGGAGAACATTTATTGGGCAGCGAGTGTATAGGGCGTGATGGTTAGTGAGAGTGTAGGGAGTATGTTGGAAGTGAGTGTATTGGGTGTGTAGTGAGTGTGCAGTGAGTGTCTACGGATCAGTGAGGGAGGGAAGTGAGTGTGTAGGGAGGGAAGGTCAGTTGTGGTCATCTACACTTTGATTGGAAAAATTCATGATCAGAAAAAAACATATAAACAAAGAAAGAGATGCAGGGCAGGGAAAGGGAGAGGCATGGTGGAGAGAGGCAGGGTAGGGACCGGGAGGGAAAGGGAAGAGAGAGGCAGGGTAGGGAAAGGGAGAGGCATGGTGGAGAGAGGCAGGGTAGGGACCGGGAGGGAAAGGGAAGAGAGAGGCAGGGTAGGGACAAGGAAAGGAATGGTAGAGAGAGGCAGGGTAGGGACAGGGAGAGGAATGGTAGAGAGAGGCAGGGTAGGAACAGGGAGAGGATTGGTAGAGAGAGGCAGGGTAGGGACAGGGAGAGGAACGGTAGAGAGAGGCATGGTAGGGACAGGGAGAGGAATGGTAGAGAGAGGCAAAGAAAGGACAGGGAGAGGAAAGGTAGAGAGAGGCAAGGTAGGGACAGGGAGAGGAAAGTTAAAGAGAGGCAAGGTAAGGACAGGAATAGGCAGGGGAAGGGTAGAGATAGGCAGGGTAGGGACAGGGAGAGACAAAGAAAAAACGGAAATGGGATCAAGGTAACAACGAAAAAAAAAAAAATTAGCTAGTAAAAATAAATAACTTAATTGTTACATACGGTATATATAGTTTTGTGCAATTAGGTGATCCAGTAACATACTCTTTTACCATTTCAATATATACAACGAAGCTATATACAAACACCTTGCTGATGGTTACCCTTAAATTCACTATATATATACACTTATTTTAAATATTTGTTCACATTTGAATTTCGCGTAACGGTTAGATGTAATGGCCGGATTCAATTTCTTTAATTGACAAACGGTTTTACCGGTCACATTTCACACCGATTGATTGAAGTGTTGTGTTGATGATGATTGAGAGAGAGTGTGTGTGTGTGTTATAACAGCTGGATTGTATGAAAGTCATCATATCCTCTATATATATAATTATAGTCTACGATACAGTACACATGTATACTTTTTATACATCATAGGCATCATCTGGTAATTGCTTCCAATGCTCGAACGCAATTTTTATAGAAGAGAAAAAGACGTACTGAAATTGAAATCAATATGAAAGTCAATTAACTAACAGTACAAATGAAAGTAAATCTTAAAAATGGATTTCAAACAGTTTCCTTCTTCCCCCTCAAAATTCCTTGTCTTAAACCGGCCCACACACAAATAACATATTATCTAATATGTCTGTCAAGCTTGATACCTGCATCATACATCACCTCACCCTGTAAGACTCTGTAAATATAACTATATTTACCTTGGTACAACTAACCTCTACTGATCAAACTTGAGTAGTGTGTATAGTAATTGGTTAGGAGAGGATTCTATTAATAATGCTTCTCAGTAATTGACCACGGAAGCCGATGTATTAGGAAGGGCCATTTTCTATTAAATTTTGGAAGCATTCACTTATTGCTAACTAAAAGTGTGCATGTTTGGGAGGAGGTAACAGCTCCTGACAGCAATAAATAAATAAATGTAAATACTGGGAAAATTTAGGTAGATGTGGGTTCATATGACAAAGAGAGTAGGTTCGTCAGTTGTTTTGGGTAGATGTGGGTTATTAGTTTAATGTGTTAATTAAGGAAGGAGTTCGCTGAAGGCCGCCATGTTTGTTTTGATTTTGGAGACGTACGCCCAGCAGTGACAACTTGACAAGAGACATAATATTATATAGCCTAAAAGAAGGGAGAGAGAAAGGACTATAATTAAGAGAAAAGGACGGAGAAAGCAGGTGATAATTAGAAGAAAAGAGAGAAAGGAAGATAAGAAAGAGGCAGAGAGAAAGGAAGTGATATATAGAAGAAAAGGGAGAGAAAAAGGCAAATAGTAAAGAGAAGAGAAAGGAGAGAGAGATAGTAAAGAAAAGGCAAAGAGAAAAGAGGTGATAAATAGAAGAAAATAGTGAAAAAAGTCAGAAAAAATAATAATAAAGGGAAGAAGAGGAAGCAGAAGACAACAATCAAAATGAGTAGTAACAAACAGAGACCGAGTATTCTGGACAAATCCCTGAGTCGTGGTAAGAGTGAGGTTAGCATAACAGCGTATGCTTTACTCTTCTCCGAGATGGTCCAGTATTCACACAACAGGGTCCAGTCTGTCAGCGACCTTCACAACAAGTAATGTCTGTTTTCATTTTTTTTTTTTTTTTTTTTTCTTTATATGGTAAGTTTACAGAAGTACTGAGTTCACTATATTGTATATTTTAATATCATTACCCACTATTTTGGACCATTCTAAGACACTTTTCATCTAAGGTGTTTGTCTCGGAGATGCCCCATTTTTGAGATAAACAAACCCAATTTTTACAAACATAATTTGGAAATTAGTCTAGTCTAACCTGACCTAACCTAACCTAACCTAGACCACAGCAGACTACTGGGATATAACCAGTGTAAACTATCATAAAGTGACCGGGGCAAATTCCCGGGACCTAGCCGGATGTGGTAACACTGTGCGGCCCTAGCCGAGAACACAGTAATTCTGTAATAATACCATATATATATATGTATTAGAATCCCCGGTAATTATCTATTCTATTGCCGTTTTCAATTACGATGTTTTTACCTTCTTTACCCACTAATTTATACCATTCTAAGACACTTTTCTTCTGTGGGATTTTCTTCAGAAATGCCCCATTTCCAAATGAAATTAGCCTAGCCTAACCTAACCTAACCTAGACCGCAGCAGACTACTGGGACCTAACCTGGGCAAACTACCGGGAACTAACCGTGGTAAAGTACCAGAAAATGACCAGGGCAAAATACTGGGACCTAGCCGGATCTGGCAACACTGCTACAAAACAGCAATTGTCTAGATAAATACCGAACCCCCTTATATACAGTAGTTAAGTTCAATGTAAGGGCGGTTCCAATACTTTGTTTTTTTTTACCGCCGACTGTACAGTGTTGGTAAATCTGGAGAATGTGATTCCTCCAATGTATTCCATGTAACAGAGCACCATTATTTTTTGTCAATCTAGTCCTGTTTCCTGCGGCATACTTTGGATTAATCAAGGCACTCCAATGTACCAAAAGTGTATTATCCTCTTAAAGAAAGATTGCTTGGTTGGAAATCTATACAGTAGTGATATGTTGATAATCTCTTGTCTTTTTTGGTAAATGTAATTACATCCAAGACAGACAAAACTGAAAATTTGCTCATCTAGGTCCTTCTTTTCAACTTATAAACACAGGTTCAGTAGTTTGCAAATGTTTAGTACAATGTATTTGTGATAAATAATGACAAAATGGGTTTAATTAGACTATGCCAATTATTATTTTATGTTTAATATTTCTCAGTGAAGTGGTATATATATGTACAATAGATAGGCTTATGCTTATCTTCATGTTGTGGTGCAAGTTTATTTGGGAATTGAATTATGCATTAACTTGACCAGCCTTTATTAACTGCATTAACTTGAGCCTTTATTGACAATATTTCAGGTTAATGTCTAAATAAGTAATAGTTTAATGGTGACATGTTGTTCTTCAAAGCTCCTCTTCATATGGTGCTGTTCCTTAACCAGATTTATTCATATTCATTACTAATCACTTCAAATGCCATGTTTTGAGATACCTGAGGCTGAGAGCACAGCAATTACCTACCAATCCTTACTAACAGACTGTCTGAGCTGGGCGAGCGTGTTGGTGTGAGAATGGTGGAGTTGCTCTTTGTGCGGGAGCGAAATTACAAGCGCGAGACAAAGCTTCTCAATGTTCTTCTTTTCGTCAAGGGCACTCTGTGGAAGGTTGGTTGTTTGTTTGGTGCTGTTGTACTCTTGCTATGACTGGATTATTAAATACTATTGTTTTGATATAGGAAGGGAGGATGTGTTAATTCTATGAAAATGGTGGATTTATCATAGTTCTGTATGTCCCTCAAGACATATAAGAGATTGGCAGTTTTTACACAATGTCTACTAATTATTTCACCGAGTTCCTTTCTTTGCTGCAGCCTTTGCTAATCGTATTTGACATTTCCATTTAGTGTTTAAACTCAGGATCACCCTAATAGATTACTTATCTACTCTATCTAGATTTATCCAAGCCAAACTGCCCAAGTCACCTGACCACAGTTTAATTCACCTAATGCTCTCTCTTTCTAATTGCCAGTCACTGTTTAACAAAGAAGCAGACAAGCTAGACCGAGCAACCGATGATGAGCGCACTTTCTACCTGATAGAGAAAGAAGCATTGGTGAACCGGTTCATCTCGGTACCAAGGGACAAGAGCTCCATCAACTGTGCTGCCTTCATGGCTGGAGTCATTCAGGCTGTCCTCAACTGTACTGGATTTGTGAGTGTTACAGGGCATTGATTTGACATAGCTAGGCATTCAGGTTGTCATGAATTGCACTGGTATTGGGACCATCATTATAGGTTTGTGTAGCGTAATGGTGGTTGTCACTTAAAGATTCCTTTATCAAATAGAGTCCTCAGCTTTTGAAATGTGTAAGTCTTGCAATACCTGTTTTCATCCTTCATGAATCAGCCTCACATCAGAGAAAAGCATTGAATGAATCTAACTTGTTCTTATTTCTGTTCCCAGCCTGCCAAGGTGACTGCTCTCTGGCACAAGGGTACAACATTCATGATTAAGTTTGATGATGCAGTGCTGATCCGAGACAAGCAGCTGGAGGGACGGTGATCACAACGCTCCCATCACATCAACAGTACCCGAGGCTGGGGAGAGTAGTCCTCACGATACTCCGGGCCGTAGTCAAGAATACCCGTGGTGTTGAAGATTGCATGGCACCGGTACAATGGCTCCATATTGTGTCTATGGAATATTTGTGGTACAATAAACCAGATGATGTTTCTCTTCACTTTTATCTGCCTTCATCTTTTTTTCTGTTCTATATGTATTAGAATGGATAAATGAAAGATATGTAAGGTACAATAGATTTATTGAATATAAGGTACAGTACAATATAATGCCTATTAAGTATCTTGTGCACCAAGAATATATTACAGGTAAGTGTTGAGGTGACACACAAGGGGTTACTGACCTACACTATAAAAATAATTACCTGAGGAGGCAAAGTAATTTCCACTGCTGCAATCTCTGGAAATAAAGAGGAAAGAGTCCCAGTCATGGTGGGGGAAAGGGGTAGTAGGAATACAAACATACAGGGTGGTACAAAAGATTGTTCTCCCCCAGGTGGACTAATGTCTACCTGTAATGAAACTTTTGCACCACCCTGTACACACACATCCACACCTGGTGTGATGGTGATCCCAACACTTGGCTGAGGTCACCCCCCCGTCAGCCCAGGTGAAGTACTGACTGGGGAGGGAAGAGAAAGGGCAAAGCTGGAAGAGAGAAAAAAGAAGCATGAGAGGAAGCAGGTGGGAGGGAACAGACTTCCCTCTCCCTGCGACCCCCCAGGAAGAGAGTGGTCAGCTCTCTCCTACCTCCCCCCATCCCACACTTCCCCCTCCCCCCTCCCATCCACCCCATATTTCTTCCCAACCACACCAAGTGCAAACACACACACACACACGTGTTAGTAAGGAGGAAAGAGCTGTTAGTAGTAAGGTTGGAGCTGTGGGAGAGGATTAAGGAAGGGAACAACTTTAGTGTGAAAGAAGAGGTGGTAGTGGAGGAAAGGATGATGGAGAAGTGGTAGTGGAGGAAGGATGATGGAGAGTTGAGGGAGGGAAAGAGTGTGAGGTTGAAGTGGTGGTGAAAACTTGGCCAACCTGTAAAAAAGAAAAACGGGCATTAATAACGGAGCTATGTACAACTATCAGTGAGACAAAGAGGGTGGGAAAGAGAGAATTACCTCTGCAATACAAGTAACTATTTACTACCCCCTCCATGAGTTACACTTTATAGAGTTTGCCAGGATGTGGATGAAATTATCTATGAACAGCTCTGACACCTCACTCCCTTTGGGATGGCTCTGGGAAAAATATTCAATTCTCTCTGTTCCAGCATACCCCCTTACTCAGTCAAGCCCTCTCCTTCCACTTGTGTTCTTCTCCCTCAATTACTACTACACCCTGTTCCCCCATCTGACTGATGGTCTGCCTCTCACACCAGGGCCCACAACTTCACTACCATACACTTTAATAAACTCTCCATATTGCATTTTCTTTTATCCAAACCACTTCAGCATATTATGCTTTACCCTCTACACAACCCCACACACTCAACACCAACTGCCTTCTCACCCAGACCTCTAATACACATTAAAATGGCCTAAAAAAAATTTGAAATACCCCATCTGTTGGTCTCTGTAGTATTGGCTCATAAGATTCCCTCAAATAGCTTACTTTGATTTACCTGATGTAGTACTTTTGATCATGACTTTACATGCACAACAACTACCGGATGCTACTAAACAAACAAGTGTAACTCACCGAGTGATGTCACCTCAACATTTGCAACAGGAACAAAAGGAGCTGCAATGAATATATCAACAAGTTCTTACAAAGTGCACAAGATACAATATTTATAACCAGTTAAAGTCAGTTCAAAATTTGTGTTCCACTGGGGTCTAGACTTCATTGGTAAGCTCTCTCCTGATTGGCTGGCATACTTACCTGGCTCCCTCTCCGCTCCTGCCCCACCAAGGTTATATATGCTAAGAAAAACCCACTTTTTATAGACAAAATATATTTAATATGGACGTTTCGGAGGCAACTACCTCCCTCTTCAGCAGTACAGAGTTGAATGAAACATGAAAGGAAAATAAGTAGCTGACAGGGGGAGGGAGGGACTTTTTGTCTATAAAAAGTGGGTTTTTCTTACCATGCTGCTCTTCACGTCATTGTGAATTACCACTCCAAGGTTGTTGTTGTTGTTGATGTTCTCCCGGGGCAGAATGGCCTCCTGCCCCACAGACCCCTGGTACACTTTAAATCAATGTTGTTATAAAACATTTCACCCCATTAAACAAAACCTCCTGAGCACAATGGTGTAATCATTACAGATAAAACGTGATATAAATGAAAGATTAAAGAAATTCTTAATACATGTAAGAACACTGCTACACCCGGCACATGCCGTCGTGTTACTGCAGACCATACCACCACATTCAAAATTCTTAATAACACCGTAATATATGGATGCATTGGATAGATCTGTTTAGTGCATATAGAGCAAATAATAAAAAGGATGATGGAATTCTCTTATGTACTGTAAGTATTTTTTTTAATCAAGCATAACAGTCCATATATTATTAGGAATACTATGATGCCTATGCCGATGCTAGAACACCAAAAACGGATAACGAAAGAGCGGGAAGATTGTAGCCTGTCATCTGCTTGTGACAGGGCAGGAGCAGAGCAGGTGCCAGGTGAGTGTGCCAGCCAATCAGGAGCTTACCATTAACGTCTAGACCCCAGTGGAACACAAATTTTGAGCCGACATTTTGCCAGGATGAAGCAATACAATTAAATTACAGGGGAAAGTAACAAATTGGAGGGCATATATTCCCTTATCTATTAGTGAAAAACAGAAGCCTGAGAAAACATTTGGTGGTCTTCAGTAAGTAACTGTGTATAAAATAAAGTGGTGGATATGAGTGTATCAAGGGTCTACTGTATTGATAGAGGGACACAATTGCTTCATCCTTTACAACAGTAACAAATGGTTCAAATTAAATGCAGGAGTGGAGAGGTGCAGCCAAAGCTCCTGTTGTCATCTCTATCACTTCTTGAGTCAGGTGGAGCCAGGCGAGTTATCTCGAGTACCTGGCTGACGGATGATGAAGCCAGGTGAGTCGGCTGACAGATGTCATTGAGTGAGGTGAATGTCAGGTGGGTTATCTCAGGTACTTGGCTAGCAAATGATCAAGGAGTCAGGTGTATGTCAGGAAAGTCATCTCGGGTACATTGCTGGCAGATGCTCAAGGAGTCAGATGAATGCCAAGTGGGTCATCTTGGGTACTTGACTGGCTAATGATGGGGAGACAGGTGAAGCCAGGAAGGTCATCACACATCTTCCCTGGTGTATGATTGGTGAGCTGAGGGAGATGATATGTCTGAATCATTCCATTTGCTGAACCATCACTACCCTCCCCTACTATACACCAGTGTCTGAAATAAAGCATTATCATTACATAGATAACTAATATGATACAATGCCTAAAAGTAGCCAAGACAAAGTAGAAATTCTGTTATGGTTCTTAAATACTCTGTCTGTACACAACTGGGATTAATGGGTTGCAAGGGAAAGATAAGCTGCCATGGCCCGGTGGATACTATACAATCTTGGAACAATGCTTGATGGAAAATCTGGAGTTTACACATTTTGGGGCATGCAAAGAATTAATTAAAATAATTAATAAATATAAAAAATATGAACTAAAATTATCCATAACTGACCTGACCTGGCCTTACCTAACCAAAATACCTGTAGGGCCTGGGCAGACTAACAGAAACTAAATGTGTTATATTACCTGTGCATTTCCAACAGATATGTTATGTGGAATAGTTTGAGTAAATGGTGAATTAAGAAGAATGGTAATTAGTAAAGATACAAAATTTTATATCTCATTGTGGATATCTGTAAATATTTTTCCCAACATATTTCATTTCAGTTCTTCAACTGTCCCTCTTTTCCTTTATTTCCTTCCTGCCACACCTCTCTATCACCTTTTCTACGGTGCTATATGACCTCGCTGTTGGGGAGCCTAATATTAATCAATCAATCAATCGAGGTGTAATGTTGCATGAAATCTTTAGATGGCCTAGAAGTCAAAAGAAGGGAAATTGTTTTGACTAAGTACCATACAAGTTAGCAGTAATCAAAAATCCAAATTATGTAATCTGTAATTCTGTATATATTAAGTACGAGCCATTTACGATATCTTACAGTGTAACAGTATTAGAAACGTTGAAATATGAGCAGATGCATGAATTTTCACTACAATAATAACATCAAGTTTAACCTAAATACGTATTCCCCTGGTAAGGCATAAAGTTGTCTCTATACAGTAATTAGTGTATTTCTACTGCATTAAAAATTATATTACAGAACTATATTGATACACATAGAATGAATGAATTACGTGAACTCCCTTCAGTTATATTCTTGCTAAAAATAACTATATATATGGAATACCGCACGTGTAGCCTACACATTAAAACTTAACAATTAATAAGTCATTAAAGACCCTGTAATCTTGTATGAAAATTGGTGGCTTCTGATTCTGTAAATATTGAAAGAATTACTGTTATTGCATACGGTTTTTCTACCTTCATTATCCACTTACTTAGACCGTTCTAAGACTATTTTCTTCCATGGCATTTCCTCCGCAAATGCTCCATTTCCCATTTTGAAATTAGCCTGACCTTACCTGACCTGACCTAACGTAACCTAGACCACAGCAGACTACCGGGACCTAACCTAGGCAAACCAACGGGACCTAACCTGACAAACTAACAAGACCTAATCAGGGCAAACTACCGGGAAATAACCGTGGTAAAATACAGGAAATGACCAGGGCAAAATACTGGGACCTAGCCGGATCTGGCAACACTGCTACAAAACGATAATTCGGTATTATTACAGAATAACTGGGTTTTTGGCTAGGATCGCGCAGTGTTACCACATCCGGCTAGGTCCTGGGAATTTGCCCCAGTCACTTTATGATAGTTTACACCGGTTATATCCCGGTAGTTTGCCCAGGTTAGGTCCCGGTAGTTTGCCCAGGTTAGGTCCCGATAGTCTGATGTTGTCTAGGTTAGGTTAGGTCAGGTCAGGTGAGGTCAGACTAATTTCCAAATTATGTTTGTAAAACGGGGCATATCTCGAAAACGGGGCATCTCCGAAAGAAACACCATAGAATAAAAGTGTTTTAGAATGGTCCAAAATAGTGGGTAATGATACTAAAATACACAATATAGTGAACCCAGTTCTTCTGTAAATTTACCGATAATTCTTACAATAAATACCCAAACTCCTTCCATACAGGTGGTGGTTTGTGACAATACTTTTTTTAAGGACTCATTTACCTCCAATTTTCTGACATCACAGGGTCCATTAAACATCAACAACATAAACATGAACAATAATTCAGAATATTCATGTTATTACCACATCGCAAGTCACTGTCTATACATGTACACATTATATACTACCTTATAAAGCAGTATACCAAAGTAATATATACTTAACCTTTGTAAATATGTCAATATATGACATAAGCTTCATCCAACACCTGGCACTCCTGTTGTTTTCTTTGGTTACTTACTTCGGATTATCAAGATTCGGTTCAAACCTCTAATCTCTGTTTCCTGTGAACATTTTATTAGGAAGAGGATACGAGTAAGTACTTCAAATAAATATGTGATACTTTAAGGCATTTTATAGCTTTGTAATCAAGGAAAATCCTGTATTTCCTTGAACTAGTCGAATCTTTTCTATACCGTAGCAGCATTATTTACACTCCTCTCTCGTGAGGCAATTTTTATATTTCGTCCTCTATTTCTTGTAATGAATATTTTGTAAAATCTTACCACTGCTTCTAAAACTCCCTCAAATGTGAACTATATCACTATTTCATGTAATTATTTTTACTGTCATGTAATTATTTTTAATCTCTATTGCACTCACCAGCAAGACTCCAATGTTACAGGTGGTTTGGCGCCCCTTCGACCCCAGCCACTCCCTTTCAATTCTTCAACTGTCCCTCCTTTCCTTTGTACTTGTTGTCCCACCTCTTTACCATCTTCTACCTCGTCCTCAGTATCTTCTAGGCCTTGGGTAGTCTTTTCTAATCTTCAACCAATATGCTTCCTCAAAACCACATTGGGATAATATTCATGATGTAGAAAGAATATTGCAAAAGCTTCCCAGTTCTATTTTATTCATCACTATCCTTAAGAGAGGCAACTTCTGTACCTCAATAAAAAATAACATACAAACCACATTTATGGCTGGAAGTGTTGGACTGTGATAATACCGATACCAAGGTCTATAACTACAGTACAGAGTTGCAGGAGCTCGGAGCTGCTCGGCCAGACAGCTTGAGGAACTTCAACAACAACTACAGTACTGAACTTACTGAAGAACCACATGGGATATCATGAGCTTGAAACTGAAAACTATATGGAAAAATTATCATAGCTGTTCTTGTTGTGCTCTGCTTGATGTAGTTTTATATCCCACTTTTTTTTTTTAACTCTTCAACCAACATTTCCCTGGTAACCTTCATAATACTAAAGTACAAACTATCAAGCAGGAGGGATCCAATGGTTCCGTGAATTATTGGCACAGCTCATGATTCCCCCAGAACAAACTAACTATTTTTCAGTATCAATCGTCTTTGGTGTCGGAATGTTGCATGTGATAAATGTGAAATAGATTTATGATCATGAGTACCTGCACAGTTGTGATTGTCTAAGCTGTCTTACCAGGAGGATAGCCAAGTCAGAATAGTATCTCCTTTACAATACACAATGATCCAACACAAGGTAATTGGCTGTGAGCAAGAACATTCATGGTTTTGACAGTGGCGTGGTACTGGTAAAATGACTCCGTATTGTGTCTATGGAGTCATCGTATAGGCACCACACCATCATCAACACCAAGACGGTTCTAGCATAAGGCCCAGTGAACCAACAATTATGGGAGTAACTGACACCGACATTTTGCTACTGCTTCTCCAGGTTAAAGGATTTTGACTTGAATGAGCAGTACCAGCAATGAAATACTGTATTGTCATCAAAAGGTTTTCTTTTTTCATAATTATGGTGTTTACTCCTATCAGTTCCCATAATATACTAATTTCACAAACCTCTTCTGGCTTCACAGGGGGTGCTCATTGCAAGAGCTTTCACAATACATAAAACTGTGCACACTTTTGTTTTCTCAATCATCCTCTTCTGAGCTATGTCAATTTCCAAGTTCTCATTATTTTCTCCACTGTCCAAAAATTCTCTGTGTGACTTCTGACAACTGTGGTGAGGGAGGTATGGCATCAATATCCAGAAAGTTTTCCATAGTAGTTGAGGAGGGGTAAGTTGGTTCTCGGGGTTGCTGTTGGTCAGGGGAAGGCTTGGCACTCAACTGGCTATACACGTCAGAGAAGGACGGGCCGACCCTGTGCTGTCTAGGTTTATTGTAATGTGTGGTATTGCTTGGGCCTTGATGGCTTGGCTGGCGAGCTCGGGTGGTTAGGGATAACACTGACCGAGTTGCCTCCGACAGCTCAGGTGAACAAGGTTCTTCAAGTGTTTGGTTTTCTCTATTGTTTCCATGTCTATGTCCTGCCCCATAAAAAAGTACTGGTTCTTCAGGAGTTTTGTTGTCTCTTAAATTTCCCTTGTTCAGTCCCACTTCACAAGAGAGAGCTGGCTCTTCAGGTGTTTTGTTGTCACTAAAAATATCTTTGAGTTGTCTCACTTCACAGGAAAGGACTGGTTCACTTGGCGACGAATATTCAAACTGTGATTTTGATATCGGATTGTACAGTGTGGGTTCCTCTGGAGTACACACCTCTCCCTCACTGTAGGCCAACTGTGACCCAATAGGATCAGCAGGTATGGCAGTGGTCCCTCTCTCTATTGTGTGAGGTACATTGCTGGTTGAATATGTGTTGTTGTGATTGCTTCCAGCTGATCTCAAGGAAGATAGCACCTGCATCGTGTACTCTGAGAGGCGAGGTTCTTCAGGTGTGATGGGGAGTGGAATCTGGTTCGACAGATGTCCATCCGGCTTTTGTAGCCAATTTCCTGCACCAATCTGTTTGTACATATGACCAACTGGCTGATGCAGCTGATCATCTTCTTGAACCGTTATGTTCCTCCTCAATGAATTGTTTGAGGGTATGATAACTGGAGTTGGGGCATCATTTCCATTCTCCTCGGATAACAAATTAACCCCAAGCTTGTGTGTTTCTGCATCAGGGGGAGCCACATTAATCTCCACACCAACCCGTTCCATCCTGCTTGATACTGGTGTGTCCCGAGGCTCTGATTTTATTGAAGCACTCGCCTAAAATTAAAATCAAAGAACAATATTTACAGTAAAATGTACAGTAAAATATAATATAAACAGTAATAAATATAATACTAATAAATAATATAAACAGTAATAAATATAATAATAATAAATAATATAAACAGTAATAAATTTGCTTCTCAGTATGCATTCCTTAGAAACATTCATTCATATATTCACTCATGTTCCATACTGTACATATATACTGTATACACATGCAGACAAATTTAAAGATAGAAAGAATGAGAGTAACCAATATGTCAGACATATTTGAACACAAATTCCTAAGCTGGTGACTACAAACCTGGTGACTGATGTGTTGTACTAATGGATTCACTGACAACTGACTGGTCAGAACTGGAGTCCCATGCAACACACCACCAACAACATTCCTGAAATTATCAACAATATAAAACAACAACCAGTAAAATGGATGATGTACAATACTCACAAAATATTGTACAATATTATATCATGATTAGTACTGTATGCCAAAATTACACTTTATAGCCGTCATCAAAACATTAGAAAACCCTTCATACTCACAAAATATACATAGCCTACTTCACTATGACATCATTAACATATTGTAGCTCTCACATTACAGTACATAAAGAAGCATAGTGTAACACAGGAAAATAAAATACAGTGCTTTTATTCTCTGTAGGAGTAACCAACGAGACAATAACCCACAAATTCATCACGAAAAACTAGTACAATACTGTCAACAGAATCAAGGAGAAATTAAAGCATGGATAGTGACCTACCTATCACAGTCTTCTTCCATCTTTTGTTGATCATTTTGAGCAGCCTCCATCATGGGCAAATTTTCAACAGGCTTTGGTAGAGGTGTGTAGCCAAACCTGTTGACAATGCAATCTGTTAACTTCTACTCTTCATTTGTAAAAACAATGATACAGTAACCACATGATGAAATGAAAATGGCTTAAAACTTTATCATGATACTTGCCAAAGTAACCAAACCTCCTTATGACAGCTTGGCAGTGACCCTTACCTTACTTGTCTTCTATACAATGAGGACTTATAATGATTATCAAATGTATGAGGTTAATATATGTACAATCATATAACTTACTTGGTTAAGTAATGCTCCATTTTGTCTATGTCTTTCTTCTGAGTGTTGAGAAGTTCCTCCATTGCCTCAATGTAGTCAGAGAATTTACTGGTTGGCAACAGCTGCTTACCTATCTCTTTAGATGCAGTCTATGGATAATAGAAATAAAATTACACTATGACAGCCAAAAAACTTGGAAGAGATTTTCTTTTGGTATTTTGATGTATCTAAGGAATATACTGTATATACATCATATGTTTCCAATCTGAAAGAACAACTGTTGTGTTAGTCAAAGAAAAATGCAATTTATTTCATCAATAGGTTTGTGAAAGTTAACTAACTGACTTATTAGAATACACAAGAAAATACAGTACAATACAATATTTCTGTGTAGGGATTGCTCATAAGATAATAATTCACAAATTCATCACCAAAATAAAACTTTACTGGCAAGCTGAATCAAGAGTAACAGCTTAAGTAAAGATCTGTATCAAGCAGTTACATTTAAATAAGAGTTCTACTTATTAAAAGTTATGGTAACTGTATATTATGATTCACACACACTAACCTTTACTTCTTGAACATCCTTATTCAATGCCTTTAGTGTTGTGTCATATGAATATGGCTTCTCACTGAAATGTAAAACAATTATAAATAACAAGAGTTGGAATTAAGACACTATACTTCAAATACAACTAGAAAAAAATATATGTATAAACTGTCAACGCTCTGCACTTAGGAATGCAAATCACTTCAATCTATCAAAACCTTTTTGATGTAAGAATCAAGTAATTAGTAAAAAAAATATATATACAGTATATACTGGTAGATCTTTAGTTACAGGTATCTCCAAGTAAATTTCTCAATGTATATATCAGACTCAGTCTTACCCAGCAGGCTGGTTTAGGTTGAATGTGAGACTTGAAACATTTTTATCAATTTGGGAACACAATGTCTTTAACTGTCCAAAGAAACCATTGGTTGTCGAGTCCTGTTCCATGGTGCTGTAAAGAATTAACTTATATAAATGCAAAGTATTGTAGAGAATAATTACACAAGGTATATATGTGAAGGCAGAATAAAGTGGGGGAAGGAGCATTCGTTAGTAGCCTGACACAGAACAGAAGGCAGTGATTAGGAGGATGGGTAACATACTGGTATAGGTCTACATATGAAAACAGATAATAAAATCACTCCCTCACAATAATAGGGGGGGAGGAAATGAACACCAAAAATATGTATGAAAAAACATAATTAAATTTGAAAGAAGGGTTATTCAGATTCCAAAAATATTTCATCTTCCCCTCCTGTATAAGCATCAATAACATAGCAAACCCTTTAAAGTAAACTGCCTCAGCTTTATCTTACGAGATAATCCTGCAGACATGATCATGAAAGGAATACGGCATTAATTAACTTAGTGAATCAATAACATAGATGACTCCTAAGTAAATCCGGATGATAACCTATACAATCATGAATAATAGCAGCGATAAGAAATTTTTATGAGATACAAACAATTGTATAAAACTTGAGACTTGAGAATATGAAAATAGTAGGGAGCACTACAATTTTTAATCTCCGATTCGTATGGAAGATTTTATCACTTGAGTAGGAATTGGTCCGAATATCTTTAAAAGAATACGGCACGAGACCCTTTAAGAGTTATGAAGTGATCTTCCAAACGAATGAACAGAATTCGAAATAAAGCAGTCTGCCTTTACTTTATAAAAATTTGATGAATTCTGTTATACTGTACTACTTCTGACTACATATATGCATCTAACCAGACAAGTCTATTATGACAGGCAAAATAGTAAGAGTGATCAAGTCCATGCAACCACTATTAATCTAAACATGAATACAGACTCTAGTAAACCACTTTAAGCAATGAATACATAAATACTTTCTTGCCATAAACAGATTAAGTAAAGATTAAATTACAGTAGTACAATGCCATAATGCCCGTCACAAATAAGCACAACCACTACCCACACATCAGCCATGAATCGGGAGAATGAAATATTAAAGTGGTGATAACCTTAGAGGAGTTTAAGTTATGATTAATGTATGGGGTTCTCTGGTGATAAACCGAATCCTACTGGTCACTGTTAGCGTAGAAGGGAAAATATCCCGGTCAGCAGAGGCCCCCCATCTTACGAGTGGTAATCGATTTGTCTAGGGGATGAATTACCAAACACGTAATTAAAGTGAATTCTCCATTTCAAAGGAGAAAATAGAAAGTTATGTTAACACAAAAATACAATTTATTATAAATCAAGTTATAATCCTTCACCCAAAATATACCCCTTAAATCCTAATTTTAACAGTAAAATAAAAATTTAATACATGACAGAGATATTGTGTAGAACTTAACACCCTGGTTATAAGTCTCAGTCCACATTAATGGACTAGAAATATTACATCCACCAAAGCTTCACTGAGAGAACAAGTTACACGAGAAATACTTATAAACTTCACCACGATTCAGAGCAAATATGTGAGAGCTTTATGTACAGTACTTATCTGTCTGGAGAGAGAGCACAGTCGAGGTGTAGTGGGAAGCAGGAGAGAATCAGTACCTGTCACAGAATAATGATCCACTGACTCTCACCGGCTCCCCAGCCCCCTTTTATACTTTTTCTCAGAAGAAAAACCGGGTCTCAGAAACAATGTTCGTATCTTCGAGGCTGGGGTCAAGCTTCTTCTGAACACTATCAAGAAACGAGACCCAGTAATTGGTATTAGTACAGAAGTGGACCTTAATTCAGCAGTGTTGCCAGATCCAGCTGGGTCCTAGTATTTTACCCCTGTCATTTATTGTACTTTATCACGATTATTTCCCGGTAGTTTACCCAGGTTAGGTCCCGGTAGTCTGATGCGGTCTAGGTTAGGTTAGGTCAGGTCAGGTAAGGTCAGGCTAATTTCAAAATGCCCCATTTGAATATGCCCTATCTTGGAAACGGGGCATTTAAGGAAGAAAAACCATAGAAGAAAAGTGTCTTAGAATGGTCCAAAATAGTGGGTAATGACAGTAAAATATCTATTATACAGTAAGGTCCACTTCTGTACCTTTACCCAGTAATTATGCTGGTCGGCAAGGTTCGTTACATCCCCTTAACCTGTAGTAACCATAATTCGTATCATATAATCATGCCACGTTAGATTCATATTATATAACCATTATTTATGTATCTTTATTACCAGATATATCACATCTATAATTATATGGCACATCTTTCTACTTTTGTTTTATTGGTAAATTTACAGAAGAACTGGGTTCACTATATTGTGTATTTTAGTATCATTACCCACTATTTTGGACCATTCTAAAACACTTTTATTCTATGGTGTTTCTTTCGGAGATGCCCCGTTTTCGAGATTTGCCCCGTTTTACAAACATAATTTGGAAATTAGCCTGACCTCAACTGACCTGACCTAACCTAACCTAGACAACATCAGACTACCGGGACCTAACCTGGGCAAACTACCGGGACCTAACCTGGGCAAACTACCGGGATATAACCGGTGTAAACTATCATAAAGTGTCTGGGGCAAATTCCCAGGACCTAGCCGGATGTGGTAACACTGCGCGATCCTAGCCAAAAACCCAGTTATTCTGTAATAATACCGTTTTATTTACTGACTCATTTCCATTCATTAATATTATTTTTATTGTAGGCGTGTATATAATGTGAACCACCCAATCCTAACAGATACAGACATTTTTATGATGTTTTCAGGTATTTAAATGAGACCCAGACTAATAATAATTAACTTAACTTAGTAGAAAAAACCCTGGATATTGACAAGAGGATCACTACAAGCAACTACAGGTACTAGGATAGGTGTGAGGGGGATAAATATCAAGACGAGGCCAGGCTGACAGTTTGAAAATCACAACAAAAGTAAACAATAATACAAAGCAGTGTTGCCAGGTCTGATTGACGAAATGTTCCCAGCTTCAACATCAGAATTTCCCTTTTTACTTCAATAATTCCCTGTTTACTCTTGAACATTAACGGTCTTTTTGGCATTTCATCTGGTAGAAATTTCCCTGTTTACTCCTGAACAATCTTTATATAATTTTCTGTGTGGATTTCAAAATTTCCCAAAACACAGAAATTTCCTTCACCTGGCACCACTCTGGAACCATAATTATTCGGTTACCTTCACGATATTTATTGTATATGGGTAAAATGCATCAGCTAGATAGATAAAATGACTATACTACCATCCCTGTTTATTACCAAGACGATTGATATAATACAAGCAACCCTCAAAATTCTTAAGGACCGTAACTAACACAATCCGAACTCGTCCCTTCCACAACCAACAACCGGACCCGACCAGCTGATTGTAATCGTAATTTTGTGTTGATCTGTACAATGGCCACTCTATACAGGCTTTTCAGAGCAGGGAAGGTGAGGATGGAGATAATGGGGCACTGTTGGTTGTATTCTGGTAACATAAACAATAATTAATTAATGACGTACAAAATAAGTGGACAGTCTTAGTACAGAAAAAAAAAAAAAAATGCAAGTTCTCGACATTAGGGTAATATGATACTGTGGGCCATATTCAGGAACATTCATGGTGTATACGATGGCGTGTTACTGGTACGATGGCTGTGTTGTTTGTCTATGGAGCCATCGTACACACCACCAATGTTCTTGCATACGGCCCTGAATTTGACGGTAAAACTGTATTATATTGGTTAATTATGGTTGTGTATTGTCTGATAGTAAAGGTGAACCAAAATATAGACAGTATTCATTTTAATTTAAAGATATATTAATTATATCGTATTGCAGATTATCACCATTTGCTGTCGGGCATCTAACTAGATAAGGAAATTTTAAAAATACTTAAATTTTACTTCAATTACTTACATTATATATGGTATTTATTGAAAGAATTACCGTTTTGCAGCAGTGTTGCCAGATCCGGCTGGGTCCCAGTATTTTGCCCCAGTCATTTATTGTACTTTATCACAATTATTTCCCGGTAGTTTGCCCAGGTTAGGTCCCGGTAGTCTGCTGTGGTCTAGGTTAGGTTAGGTAAGGTCAGGCTAATTACAAAATGCCCCATTTGAATATGCCCTATCTTGGAAATGGTGCATTTGCGGAGGAAATGCCATAGAAGAAAATAGTCTTAGAATGGTCTAAAATAGTGGGTAATGAAGGTAGAAAAACCGTAAACAAAATAACTGTAATTCTTTCAATATTTACCTTATATATTTTAGTTTGTATTATTGTAGGCGTAATATATACAATATTTACTTTTGATGCTACTGTAGACCGAGGCCCCCATCCTACGTGCCGGTCTGCGAGGGTTCTGTTCCGAGGGGCCCAAGACTCCACCAGGACAGGGCAAGGCTGAGAAACCTACTACTGCCACCCCTCCTCCTGCCGCTGCCGCCCCTCCTCCACCTCCACCAGCAGCCCCAGTATACCAGTCGGCCGCCACTCCTGATCCTCCATCGCAGCGTGAGTCCCGTTTAACGCAAGATGTTTGTGACATACAATTAGCCTGTATGTTATTGATACTTTTCTGTTCCAACTTTCCCTAATGCTGTACAGTAGTGTGTTATTATTATATATACAATACTTTCTCAGTCTATAATTTTTATCTTTATGTTCACCTTCACTCCTCTCCTTTCTATTGCTTAATTTCAATATATAAATATCCTGCCTACTTCCTCCTCTGCATTTTCCTTGGATCTTTTCTCCACTGCCTGAAATTATGTGGGCATTACTTTTGGTGCACCTTCAATCTTGAACTCCCTGTTACTTCAACTATTCAGTATATTGTTCTTCCACTAGGAATGAATAATTACTATACTTTGTAAGATCTCCATATAAAATTGTACCCTTGCTCTATTTTGTTGGCAGCGGTGGGCCCTGGGGCAGACAAGAGTGGTGCGTACCCCAACACCGAGTACTACTGCTACAATAAAGACAGCTACTTTGAACTGGAAGTGGAGATGGCACAAGACCGTGTCCCTCAGCCAGCTGCAGACAATGGACACTTTTAAGCAATTTATATACCTGGGTAATTTAATTGTATTCCAGTGCCAGGTAAATTGTTTATTGTATTGTTGAATAAATATCCTTTCATTCATTTGTTGAGACAGACAGATAGAAAGAGGGAGGAGAATAATGACAGGACAGTGACTGGATCCATCATTCTGCAGACTAGAATAAATGAGTTGCAGGAATAGTTTCATCTGGTATATTTATACAATGTTCTTGTTCAGATAGTTGCATTTCAACCAAATTTTCACTCCACTGTATGTGATATTCTCATAGTACTCAAGTACTGGACTTACAATTAAGTGTGATTACATAAGGGTACGGTCATAAAATTACAGTACCATTTGTATATACAGCAATATGTTAATAAATACATGTACAGTAATTTTTTAAGAACAGTTTTTTAGTATCCTCATAATTACAATCTTAATGTAGTTAAGATAGTAAAATGGACGTTAATGTAATTTCAGACTTTCAAATCTCAAGACTATATATAAGCTGTGTACAAAGTTGGCTCCCAAATACAGTACTTTACACAATGAAGGGTTATGATGGCTACAAACTATGGCATGAGTGATGTAACTATTGCCAACAAAATTACTCTAGTACTATATATTGTACAGCATATTGAAGGCCCTGCAGTGAGGAGGAAAGAAACTAGCCGGCTGGGGGACTAAAGTAATATATTTTACTTTTTTCACTTTACAATAATGACATTTTATCAACCATGCCCATAGAATAAATATATAAATGATCTGTTAACTCTATAAATCTAACTATTTTCATCTACTGAGGTTACAAGCAAGCAAAGTACTGTGATAAATGTTCTGTTGAGTTAACTTGGTTAAATCATAATCATGTAAATGTTAAAAATAAGTTCAGTATCTTTGTTTTTTAATATTCAATATGAAGAATAGTAAAAACTGAACAGCTATAATTGTGAAACGTATGGTGGATGTGTGTATTGTAAACATTTATATAACTTGTCCTCACTGCATAATATTTCTTCAAAGAAAATGCAGCAAGCACAAAGTTGATTACTTCTTGTAACAGTGGTACCTCGGTTCTCGAACTTAATCTGTTCCAGAAGAATGTTCGAAAATCAAATCAATTTCCAAAAAGAAATAATGTAAATTGGATTAATCAGTTCCCTACCACCAAAAAATATGCATCACGAAGCATTCTAAGTAAAAAATATTGCTTATTTATACCTGTACAGTATAATAATACATGTATTAGGTCAACCACAAAAACAAAAAATCATAAATGTAAATTTAACTGCACTTTACCTGTACTGAGGAGAGCTGATGGTGTAAGTGAAGGGTGTTGAGGAAAGTGAGAGGAGGGTTGTTATTGTTTGGAAGGAGAGTCATATATACGACACACAAGGTCAGACATGCCAACATCACTCTCGTACTTCGCTACAAGATCTTTTTTCACCTCTATTGTGGCTCTAACAACTTTCCTTTTTGGTTCGCTGCTTTTATTATGCCTCTTTGGCCCAAAGGTGGCTTATCTAATAAGAATATTAAAATAAAACACTAAAACAAAAAGAAAAACGAGAACGTTCACAGCCGATTTTAGTGGGGGTCTGGACTGAGCAAAAAGTGCGGGTAAACTGTTTTGGGCAAGCTTGGTGTGGACCACAAGAGTCATTTGGCTCATCAGTCTGGTTATTTCAGGGGTTCAGGCCATGATAGCTTGGTTCGGGAACCGAGTTTACGTTCAACAACATAAGACATTTTTTTTCTCAAAAATTATATTCGAGAACCGAGGTACCACTGTATATGTCATCATAATTATCTCTTAAATCATTTCAAATTTCATCAATACTGACCATAAAAGCACACATAAATACCTTCTTGACTCATTGTGTGGAGATTGCAACACACTGCTATATAATGTATTGTTTATGATTATGACTACAGTGCAGTAATGTATAAGTAGAACAATTAGATAAATCATATACAGTAGTGTGATGCTACCTACAGAATTCTGTCCAGTACACACTTGCGATCACAAACACAAAACACACATCACAATCATGACCCCGTCTTCCCCTTTCTCAAGGGGTGGATGACAGCTACAAGCCCAGGGATGAAGAAACCAGAAATAAGAAAGGGAGACAGAATACTCAATAAAATGGGCCACCCTCACATTCACTTCCCCTTTGAAGCCCGTGAAACTCACAGCTCCCCGCCTCCAGTACCTCTACAAGCATCCGCAACATAGTTCCTTCATTTACCCTCGGTGAAAGGAGACATTGCATGAATTGTTGAAACTGGATTGCCAGCTCTAATGTACACTCCTAGCAAATCTTCACCCATTTCTAATACACAGTTGCATACATAATCACTCGCCATATCGTATACCATTCGTATTCCTTCAAACTTCACCAAACATAAATAAGTTACATGATATCACAAACTAAAAAATTATCAATCACAAATTTTAAAGCTCAACTTGGCAATTTTGCTTCTGCTTCCAATGAACATTCAAAGTAATAGCAAACAAACACACAATATACCATGGTAAAAATAGTCAGAGTGAGACTTGGTGAACCTATATAAGACATTGTATAATTTTACTCTTGTTTTGGTCCAACTCTTGCATCATTATTTCCTTTTGAGTTTCAGATATATTTTAACCAGTATCAAAATGCAAGACGTTCATCCACATTTGTTGAAAACATACAAGTAAACAATGTACAAGAGGGAAAGTAGCACCTATTTAACTTCACATACCTACTATCATTACTTAATACAACCAATAAAATTGCAACTAACTTAAAATTTGCATAAACTTATAAAAGTAATAACAATGACCATTAATAACACATAGTTGTAATGTATTTAAAAACACAAGTACTGTACATAAAAAAAACTTGATTTTCCATACACAACATAAAAAGATAAGACAAAATATTAATGAAATAAATGATGTCATGTTAAGCAACTCCCACAAACATTCAAATTTGTTCCCTCATCAAGATTTATATAATAATCACCCATCATCATTGTACAGTATATAAGTATTTACCATGGTGCATCAAACCAACAGCTTCTTGTGAACAGAAATTAATATGAATATATAAAGCAAACATGATACTGTATAAGCTTTGCACACAAGTTTGTTAAATCCTCAAAGTGGGTGGTCTTCTAAAGCTACCTCTCAAATGTTGAAATCACTTTTTGGTACCCCTGGTACCATGCAGCAGAAATCATAAGAGTTAACCACTATGTACTGCATAATAAAGATTCAGCATCTAGAAGGCAGGTAATCATTAGTTTGGACACGACTCAGGATAAGACTGGAAAAATCTAATATTGTGACATAGAAAGATGATAAACAAACACACACTGATGAAGCATTGTGGCTCAAGGGATGGTACGACAGACTCGGCATTCAATATATAGTTGGCTCTGTCAACTAATTAATGAAAAGTTGGCAGACAACATTTTTTATATTTACCTGATACAGTAATTATGTCACCAATAAAAACTGGCTGAAAATAAAAGTATAAAAGAGGATATTGGTTGTTCATATTATGCATAAGTGAAACATTTATGTTCCCAACTGTACAATGAATGCAGATCTGCAGTCACTGTAGCAGCTGTACGAGTCAACACCAGGGAATATATTTATGTATACATGAATGTACAGTACTCCATTTTATGTCACTAGTTCAATACATGTAGTTGAGATATATAGGTTATACTGAGCATTAAGGCAACAGACTCATGTATAAGCTACAATTGGTATTCTGAATACACTGTTGTGGGTATCAATAAGTTGGACTATACTGTGTATAAGTTAATAAAATTAGCTTACTCCACAAACTACGAAGGTGATTCTCTATATGAAAGATTCACCTTCAATCACATAATCCCACTACAATTCTTCAGACCCAATAATAAACACTTTAAGGTTACCCAAAATTCCCGTGCTTTGTCTATTTTGGGGCATTGTAAGTCTTCAAAATATAAGTGGCATTTGACAAACCTTTTCCACTTAGTTAACATGCTACTCTTTAGTCATGAAATTTTACTCTGTGCTTACCTCTCTCTCTCAATACTTGCTCTCCTCCCCCATTAAAATATGATACTATATTTGAGCTACACCCGCTGCATTACTAAAGTTTGTTAATCGCCACTTAAATACAAGATACATACCTAAACTTCATATTCTTCTGATGCTGAGTAATACTTGACATAGGGTGTATATATTTTAATTAATGGACAAAATTATCCAGATCCCCTCAGATAGTCATCTTTACTTATATGAATAATAATTTCTAATGACTTTGTTAGAGAGAGATAACATCAAGTTTACATTTGCAAACTATATTTAATATCCCAAGTTTTTGCTAGAGGAAGATATAAGCATTCAAATATTAAAGTTCATATATATGAACTATTTGTAATATTCCATGATTTCTGCAAAAATGTTAAATCTGTCCTCATTCAAGTTTACATTACATTACGATGCAAACTGAATTGCCAGGATGTTTAGTCAGTCTCCAGGAGGCGTGCCCCTCTGTAATGCTGCCCCCAAGGACCTGAAGGGTCATCCAAAGGGTTGGTCCACTCCTCAGACGGTACACCTTCTTCCTCATCGAAGTGAGATTGAACGTGGTCCTCAAACCTAGTGAAAGAGTGATGGAAAAATAAAGAGAATGCATCTTACAACACAAATGCCTCTCCATCAACATATAACTAGCAATATAATGCCCTAATCTCATGGTATATGTACAATCAACCCCTGTATTTCACAGGTTTGTATATTCACAGATATTAATGGGTAAGCCATTCATGGGTATGTAAAAAATAAACAAAACTATTTTTGCAATTTTTTCAGTAAGTACCTGTATTATTCCATATCTCTGCTTTACAATACATTTACTTGTCTTATGGAGGGTGTGTTGGTATTGGTAAAAGTAAAAACAGTGGTTTTGGGGGGCATGATTGCAATTCACAAATTTTATGTGATTAAGGAAGGGGGGCTTGACACAAACCCTGTTAACAGCAGAGGACAACTGTACAACAATATTTGGTCTTTCTAACCATAATTAAAAAAATATTCCCTTCCATTGCATAGCACAAGTGTACAAACTCTTTTATAATACTGGTATGTTAATTATACATTATTATTTATGTATCACATCATACAAATACCCAGACATATAAAATCAGTACTGGTTCCATATGTAAATTATTTTAAAAACATACCTTCTATATAGCTAATAGGTTTAGTATCCATAAAGATCTACAGAGGTTACATTCAGTTTAGAAAATACAAAATTCTTATGGGTTCTGGTAAATTTACCTAAATGTGCCAATACTATACATGGGTGGCAATGAAGGACTTATGTCTAATGGTTACAGAATTACACGTCTGTTAAATGTAAAAAGAGAAAGCTACTTACTTCTTCAGGCTGTTGCGCTGGAATGCAACGGAGCAAATAGGACAGATGTACTCCAGGTGAGAGTTGATGTGTTCTTGCAGTAAACTTTGTGTGGCCAGAGGGAAGCTCAGGTTGCACATTGGACACTCCAAAAGCTGACGCTGAGCACCACTGCATGCATAGATAACAAGAATCAGTAATATGTATCATCATCATCCCCATCAATACCCCATTTCCCTTTTTTCAAGGGATGGGGAGGCTCTAGCACCAGTGCTGGACCCCCAACAGGCAAGGGGTCCAGCTCTAAGGCTATATCAACCTTTAGTGGGATAATTCTTAGAGAGCTGGGTTCCCAACCCTCACACACACCCATATAGCAGGGGATACGAGGCTGACAGCACCATCACAAGAATGGTGGGCAATGGGGATATCAATTCCCTACACCATAAGTTAATAAGTACACTGAATAAAATGTGTTAATCTAAATATATAATCTAGAGCTATTTTCATACTATGACTAATACATACTAAAACACAATCTGAGGAGTTCATTATTTTTATAAGATTTCAAGCAATTTACATGCTTTATGGATGGAGGACTCAGTGCTAGTTTCAAATCTTGGCTAGAGTGACACAGGCATGAAGGTTAGTGCCATTGCTGTTTAATGTGTATATGAATCAAGTGATGAGAGGTTAAGACAACTGTTGGAACTGGGAGTAAGAAAATGGTGAAAAATGGAGAGAGATGGTCTGTGTCAAATACTATGTTAAATGAAGCAACTTTGTTGCGGATGTGTACTTGTGGGGATGGAGGGAAGTCGTCGATTTCATAAGCTTCAGTAGGTACACTCTGCAAAAAAAGTTTTGGAACCACCCCTCCTTTAATTTTATCATTTTTATCACAGTAGGGTTGGTATGCCTGCCGAGTCAGCCCGAGTGTCTCTGTATAAGTTGAGTGAGTCAGAGTGCCTGTCACTACAGTAGCACGCAAGCTGTGAGACGGGAAAGATGTTCACACTCATCTTTATCATTATTCCCCTCCTACTTTTCGCTGATCTATTAATTCCACTCCTATTCCTTGCCAGACCAAATATCAGATCTGTAAAACACCGATTGTTAGGGAGCAAGCCATAAAATGCATTATGGTGTAATGTTCAACGTAGCCTATGCTTCAATAAGTCCATAATTAACTGAATAAGTTACCGACTGATGTAAATTATGACCTAGGCGCACGTCAGATGAAATACAGTATGTCACGAATGGAATGACCTAACATTTGGAAATGGTCATGAATCAACACAATTAAGTTCATTATCTTTATAACAGTAATTCATAATATGAATGTTGAGATCATCTTTCCACTTGTATCCTATCAGTAGGAGGAAAGTCTTGCTGTGCTTGACAATAACATTTTAAAGCCAATCAAAAGTATATCATTGGTACTCATTGTCAATACGTATCTAAAAAGAACAAGAATATATTGTAGATCAATTTATCAAATAGGCTCGTGAGCGCAAATTTGTGTGTGATGAAGCCGTCCGAGATCTACCGTGGCTCTATTTTCATAGCACAAATAATACTTTTGGCATTCACACATTACTTTCTGTCATTTTCAATATTTCATTATAAGAAAATGGGACTCAAAAACTACAATAATTATGGTAAATTGTACAAAATGTTGAATACTTCCTGGCAAGAAATACCAAATATGGCAGTACTGTACGTGGCAACTTTGCTCTGCTCGCCAGTGGAAATAGGCTTACCAACCCTACATAGCACTAGCAATAGGGGTGGTTCCAAAACTTTTTTTGCAGACTGTACATGAATGAGATTGGCCCAATTCTTCTGGACCTCTCCAGTACACTGTTATCCTTTAAAAAACTTCCTGTAAGCTCTTACCGCTGTGCTTCTTGTGGTTGAGGCTGCTGTTGCTGTGGGTGTAGCTGCTGTGTGGGATTAAGAGGTGCAGTATCATCATTGTCACTGGTAGAAAGGTAGTCGTCATCATCGGACTCTGTGTTGGTTAAGTGGGGAGGGTTGGAGAACTGACACATCACTGCTGCTTGTAGGGCTGTTGGGGTGGTCTCTGGCATCAGTGGTGGTGGCAAGAAGGGTGTGGGGGCTGTGGTGGTGGGGAGGCGGAACTGGAAAGTGGTGGGTGCATGGCTAGAGACTAGGGGCTGGGAGGAAGCAGCAGGAGCTGTTGGAGTGGATGAGGGAGCATAATCATGGGAAACATGGGTTGGGGCAGGTGAGGAGCAGGGTGGGGCAGAAACAGACTGATTCTGGCGGGGTTCAGGGAGGAACACTGGGGCAGTTGGGGCTGTGGGGAGGAATGTGTTGCTATACAGAACTGGCCTCTCATTTTCTCCTGTTCCTACTACTCCACTTTCTTCATCAGCAGCTGCTGCCTTTTCCTCCTCTACTGCTGTTACTTCCTCAACTTGGCTTTGACTATCATTCTGCTGACTTCTGGCTTCTTCCTGGTGCTCAGGCACCTCCTGTTTTGGTGCTACTTCTGCTCCATCAGGCTGTGTTTCTTCACTTTCCTTCTGTTCTTTTGTGTCCATGTCTTGTGGTAGTGGTGTCTGCTGTTGGGCTGCTGCCTGATCGTGCAGCTGTGACTTGAGTGAGCTGATTTGTAGTGAAAGTTCCTTAACAATGTCCTCCATCTTGCGGTGTACCACTTCACTCAGTTGCCTTGTGCTGTCTGAGCAGCTGCTACAGACAGTCCTCCTCTCAGAGGGTGCAAACTCTGAGCCCCTGAAGGACTGAATCATGTCATCCTGGTCAATGCTACTCCTTCTGACCTTGGTGTTCTCAGCACCTTCCACTGTGGCCTCTCTGATGCCTTCCTCGGTATCAACTTCAGCATGGAGCCATGAGCTGACATTGGAGTTCACAGATTCTGACATCACATTTGTCTGAAGTCAAAGAAAACAAAATCAGGGCTGACAGCACTCTAAAGCTATCCAACTGAAATAAGGTTTAAATGCAGATACATTGAGACCAGAAATGGGATATCTACTTTCTGTAACTGCCCCAAATCAAGTTGATATCAAAACTGGTAAGATTTTACATACATTACACAGGACTAGATACCTATTTTAAATTTCAGTCTGTTAGTAAGGATGGCCTGACATAGACTGAAGTAGTTAAGATGTTTTCAGTGAACTGGAGGGTACTGATTTCTCTATATAACAACCAAAACACTCAAGTACAGCCTGGAGATAAACAGCTTTCCTTTTGAGGAAACATATATAATTATAATCCTCTTAGCCTATTTAACTGACCATGGATGGGTTGGTGGCCAGGACTGAGCGCAGTTTCTTGACTTTCTTGGCCAGGCGGAGGTTGGCGTAAGCAAGGAACTGATACTCAGTTCGTGCACTCTGCAATCTTAAACTCAAGTCGCTGGCGATGGTCTCAGCTGCTTCTCGTCCACTCGACTCCTGCTTCTATTGACCCCAGGAAGTAGGGAGTGGAATAGTCATCAATAAGACAAAACTCAAGAAATAAATATATAAAACTAATAACATACTGAGGTCTCAATAATATGTTAACATGTGGTGGTTACAAGTTAATTATCAAGTAAATCAGTACTGAGAATGAGGGATGATAGATGTAAGTGCTTGTGTGCTTGCCATCATATGCACTGATACCAACCTGAGCTTCTGTCAGCTCATCCACCTTCTCCTTGAGCTGTGCAATGGTGGCCTTGAATTGTGTGTTGTCCTGCCCCACTACCTCCTGCCTCTGTTGGTGTGTGTCACGTTCCTCCTCAGCCACTTTCACCCGTTCTTCTGCTTCCTCAGCTTGCTTCTTGGCCCCTGTCTGGAATGTCCATCTATCAGTTTTTTTTATTGCACTTTCTTTTCCCCTCCGGCTGAATCATTCACATAGAAATTTTTCCTTTCATTTTTATTAAGATTAAACTTTCACCAAACTAAAAATTGTGCTATAGATTATGACTCCTCTAACCCTCATTAGCTTTATATTCTTCCATCTCAAAGTAAATTTCATCAAAAGGGGTACTGGGCATACAGCCTATATGATATTTGTTGTTCTGAATGCATTTGTAAGACACCATTTGAGTTCACTGGGATTTCAAACACCATAATCAAATGAAACAACAGAATTACCATTTCAACGACGGTATCAGCAAGCTTCTGTTCCAACTCTTTGGCTTCTCTTTTCATTTGGTCCAGCTCCTCCAGTTTGGTGATCAGCTCCTCGTTAACCTGTTTGTAGGTGGGTATTATATGAGCATCTTTTCTTCCTGTCTGCAGGGATCCCACTAATGGTCTCCCTGGGATAGCTAAGTAAATAAGTCACATACAATGTCTTATTTCTCTATGTACCGTGTTTTTGTCATGGCATAATGACGCTATCCTCAAATATTTAAAATTAAATCTTATCCATTATTACATTCACATAGGAAAGATAGAAGGGAAAAGTTCCTCTATAGATGGAACAACTTCACAATATGATGAGATAGATATACCTCACAAATGGCAGGTACTAATTGCCAACATGTACCCAGACCCCCAGAGTAGTGAAGGATCCAACCCACTTACGGTTGAGAATTTGAGTGCCAGGGAGTTCTTCTCGGACTGGTCAGCCGCAGCGGTGGAGGTCCAGAACTCCAGCTCCCTCGTTGCTCCGTCTCTCTCGTCTCGCAATTTCTCCACCTCTGTCTCAGTGTCCTGTGGGGATCAGACAGAGGGAATACATTACCCATGAGGAAATCATTAATATGCATGTGAGTATATATGAATAAGCATCTGGATCTCAGTACCGAAGTTATAAAAATATTTATAAGAAAAAATTGTTGATGGTGTGTCCGTACCTTGAGCTTCTGCTGTACTGCATTGAGTTCCTCCTGACAAGTGACAAGAGAGAGGTCCAGCTGCTCTCGCTCCTTACGTCCCACCAGCAATTCCTCTTCCAGACGCCTGACATCTTTACTAGCCTGGTGGATCCACATACAGTATAATGCAAATTTTCTAACTCACATTGGAAAAGCTGTAGTCAGTATAGTGCATATATAGCAGTATAAGGGGAGCTTCCATTAGAAAACAAGGCATCAATCCATACTGACAGTTAGTCATAAATGAGGATACTTGGTATTATTACAAAGGACTTCGGAGTGCAAATTTTTTTTCTCAGAGCTCACTAAAATGGCTCACCCACCTGGTCATACTGGGATTGCAGGGCTTCACACTTGGAGGTAGCAAGTGCGAGGGAGCGTTCCAGTGTCCTCACTCTGTCTTCCAAGTGACCCTTCTCCTCCACCACTTGTCCAATCCGGCCCATCAGCTCACACTTCTCACCAGTCTCCTTCTTCATCTTGGTCTCTACAGCCTGCCAAAACAGATATATCAATATCATTACTATCATCAACATCCAGCATAGCACTTGATCTTTTAATGCACAAGGTATGCAATGCGAGGTAATAGGTTGCCTGCCAATATGTAAACTGATTCAACGCAGCTGCCTAGAGCCTTTACGAGTTTTAGTTAACCCTTCAAGCGCGGGTGACGACAAATGTCGACACCAATAACTAGTGTTGGTGACCACAGGTGTCTGCAATTGTCAACGACGCATTTTTTAAATATGCGCGGCTCCCAACTAGTATAATTTTTTCACGGAAGCAGCTTTGGCTGCCCACCAAGCCACAAGTCCCCGCCCTCTCTTGGTCCAACCTCTTTCGTGTGCTCATCACTCTACCAGTATTCCTTGCATTCTCCTGTCTTACCAACCATCCAGATATCCTCACTTACCACATCTATAAACCTTCTCTTTGGCCTTCATCTTCTCTTCCTGCTTACAATTCTCCTCCTAAAGTATCCCTCATCACTCCTTTCTCGGTGAGACAGCTTGAGGAACTTCAACAACTCCTTTCTGTATGTCCCCACCATTCTACGGCAGTACAATTATGGTAGCATTGATTAGCTGATTTCTGACACCCTGATAGCATCAAGCATCTGATCCTGTACATTGAGAAGAGGACTGGCAGCAGAACTACTAACCTGGAGGTGGTGCTGACACATGTTGAGTTGCTGAGACTTATCCTCCAGTTCACTCAACTTGTCATCCAGCCTCTTCTTCTCCTGTTTCACCTCTGCCATCAGTGTCTCCTTCTCTTTCTCAAGCTGCCAACATCAACCATCACCAGTCAATGACACAAGTATTTCTTGTAATTAAGATTACGATATTGTAAATACATAAAATCTAGCAGTTACTTTGAATACATTCTTGCATACTATATTATTAAACACCCAAGGTACACCCACCTTATTTATCCTGTCATGGAGTACACTCTCATTGGTCCTAACCACAACCATGCTCTCTCCTCCCTCCACTTCCTCCTCCCCATCTTCCAGCACCCCACACACACCACCCGGGCCACCAACAGCCAACAGCTGCATGGGTGTTGACACTCCCACAATGTGCCCTTCATGAGTCACATAGCAGAACTGGAAGAATTCCCCAGCATCTTCTGGCAGGATGTTTGCTGTTAAGGTAAAAGTGATTTTTGTGTGGAAATCAGTTGCCTTGCTGTATTTTGGCAAAGAGAGAAATTCTTCTTGAGACAACTGGAGGTCATTTAGTAGTGATAAGGAATTTGGGCTACAGGCAAACTAAAGTATACCAGGCCCTCAATATCAAGTGAATATATTGAACAACTTAACGATATTGGACCACTAAATTATCACATAACTATGTATTGTATAAGCTGAGAAAATATGTGAAGGTCTTAATGTAGAATGAGGCTGTGGATAGAAGAACAACCTTTTGTTGTATAAAGGATCTCCTGAATATAGTTTCAGTAACACAACACCAAAAATCTGAGAGGCTGAGTCACAAAGCATATTTTTTACCCTTGAAAATAACAGTAAGTGGGAGGGCATTGTCAATGTGGTCCTTGGAAGGTGTTGGTGCCCACTGGTAACCCAAGTAGTCCTGAGGGGAGGTGAAGCCAACCCGGTAGAGAGCGATGCGGTCCGAAGGTTTGGCTACCACACTTGACGACAGCACATACGACACCGCAATGTCTGTGTCGGCTGTGTACGTCGCTTGAAGGTTTTGAAACACGACCTGCCACACAAGGAAGGAAAGAAACACATTGTTGGTGGTGATTTCTGATGCTGTCCTCACTGATAAGTATATATATGAAAACAAAAAACTACTCATGCAATGCCTTCTCCCACCTTCAAAAATCTGATAAACAAGTGGAAAGAAACACAGTGGATGCATTACACTAGCTCTCCTTCAAGTGCATGACCTCACAACTAAATAAATCATTTCCTATTTACAGACGTACAAGGACATGCTGGAGAAACTACAAAGCTCCACTGCCTGGCTCACTTAATGCCCAGGCTAATTAATTTCTTGAATGTAGCTCATTATTCAGAAGAATTTGTAAAACCGTTCTCTACAGATAGATTGCATTAAACAAATACTATGGGAGGAGGGGACTTTAAATGATAATAATTTGCTACTGCTTCAGACATGAAGAAGCACCACAGCCTACCTTGCCATATGAGGTGTGTGTGGCGGCAGAGGGGTGAAGGTCACGAGAACGGAGAGATGCTAGGCTCCCACCACTGGCCATGGCTTCTCCCTCTACACCCAGGTTTTCCTCAGGTCCAACCTGTAAATATAGACAAGAATGGTGTATGAGCCGGTCAAATTCATGTACAGTATATACTTTCAAAAGAGGATCCTCCATAGACTGGAATCTAAGTTTTTCCACTGCTATAAAGCATTCCAGATACTGTACTAAAGTTCACTCTAATGATCCACATAAATTTTCCACACTCTCTAGAATTTCACAAACCATAAGAACACTTTTACTCCTTTATGGTCATGAAGATGGACTACTTACAAAGCTCTCGGGGATGATGCTGAAGTCGGATGCAATGCTCACTTCGTCAAGGTCACGTCTGGGATTC
Source organism: Petrolisthes cinctipes (assembly GCA_033782935.1). Classification (NCBI taxonomy): domain Eukaryota; kingdom Metazoa; phylum Arthropoda; class Malacostraca; order Decapoda; family Porcellanidae; genus Petrolisthes; species Petrolisthes cinctipes. Next base: position 311,229 of record JAWQEG010000645.1, read on the forward strand.
TCCACACTACTCATTGGTTCGTCCTGAAACCACAATGATACAATACAAAGTTAATTTGCCTCCTTTAATTTTCAACTTATGTCATAAAAAGCATTAAAAATAAAATACTAAACATCGTAACCAGAGCAATTGGCTTTATAGCACCGTATTTGAGCAATAAATAGCATACCGTAACAAGTTAGGCATGGCATGACTGCTGGCAAAGCACAAACTACAGTACTATAAATACAGACATTCATAAATAATATATACCACAAGTTTACATTCTCTTTCCTAATCTGCCAGTGACAAATCTTTTTCAAAACTTAGCTAAGGAAATATCCTCGTCACTTTTACACAAACCAAAAATTCAAAATGTTATTTACTGTATTTTATTACTGGGTTCAAGAGGGATCATGTCTATACATACCTATTGTATTGGCAGTTCATTATGCAAATTATTGCAAACTTAACACACAACAGATTTATATTCATGATATCTATATTAATAACTACAGTACTGTATTCCAAAATTCAAGAAATCATGGGAATATTTAATTTTCCAATATTACTCGATGATTTAACAAAAATATGGAGGAGATAATTATTAAGGTTGCTCACACGTGTAATATAGTGATTCACACAGGACTGATAAGGCATGCAGGAATAAGCCAATTATTTCTGAAGCAAACACCTGACAACACATACAGGCAGTCATGATTGTTATGTGTCCCAGGTTACAGACAATCAAGGGGTTATCAATAACATTATTAGTTTGTGATAATAGGTAGGAAAGTACCGTAAACCCATGTTGAATCACGCATTTGAATGCACATAACCGGTCATCATTTATCAACAACTGAGAGATACGGTAAGCAGCTGTACTTCCACTTCTTTAATGCAGAAAGGATTGTGTTTTGGAAAACTTCTAATGTGACTAGCCTAGCTATATAAAAGAAAAAGCCTTGAAATGAGAAAACATGAAGGTATTGTGCTCTTGCCATGTCATAATAAAAATCCACAAACCCATTTTTCTTCAAGTATCCCAAAACTAAAAATCAAGCATAAAACCATGAACAGTAACAGGTGACTTCAAATCCAGGACAAACAGTGACAGTAAATGAACAACAGTACTTTAATATTATTGTATTGTATAAGAATGCCTCACATCACATAACTGAGCAACAATACTGCATGAAGTACTGATCGAGCCATGAATGCTGCCCATTATAAAAAGTGCAAACTGAGTGTTATTTAAGCTACTGTATACAGCTCTGAATCTCTAAAATTCATGCAGCCTATTTAACTGTGTACAGTATATACTATCATAGACAAAAATATTGCACCCCCCTTCTGACTGAATGACTTGATTTGAGCTGGTAACACTGTTGATATCACCTCCTCTCTCTCAAGTCACACGGGACTTGCGAGAGATAGAGAGAGAGGGGAGGTGAGATCAACAGTGTTACCAGCTCAAATCAAGTCTCTCAGTCAGGAAGGGGGGCGCGACATTTTTGTCCTCAATAGTACATCTCAACATCTGGAATAAACAGTACACTCAGTGTATGTTTTGGTTGCACTTACAGAGTATATATAGCTTTTTTTTAATCTAACTGCATACTGGAGTAATCTCGTCATATGCCACAATAACTGTTGTAAGTGAATATAATTAACCTCTCTGACTATCTGAGGCCCTTACCATGGTGCTTCAAGAGATAGGCTAGCGTCCACCAGTCACACCTGAATGGAAGAAAATGCAACAAAGTAAGGGCAAACATAGTCAAACACAAACACCATGAACCAGTGGGATGTCTGGCTAAACAATATAGAAATCCCTTCCACACCTAAAGCAAAGCATGAATATTTACCAATAATAATGCACTTATTCTCACTGTTCATTGAACTATAAAACAGAGTTCTGAATTTAGTTTTAAAACTGTCGATCACAGTTATGAGGGTGACATGGGGTAAAGATGCTATATTGCAATATGTACTACATATCAGAGTTATCTTAGATCCCCCAATTGTGCTACAGTTGCAGAAGTGTTACAGCTAACTTTTGCTGGTGAATGTTCAGCCTGCCCGACAGTCTTTCATGTGTAAAAATATAGTTAGATCGACCTTGGGGGGGAAAAAAATCATTACATTACAGTATCTCCAACACTTATAAGCATGCAAAATAAAAACTTAAATAATAAATAAAGGGTTATTAAATATCTTGGTTACATGCATTTTATTGAGCTTAAATCAATAAAACAAAACAAACAAAAAATGGCCATCAAACAGTTCAATAACATGCAATTAGCAATACCATCTACTACTGTACTACTGTATAATAATATTATTCCATGCTGTCTGTGTCCATAAAATCTGAAGTAATGTACCAATATTATTGCACCACCAGTTAATAATAGGATAAACCTGAAAAGATCAGAGTAAAGAGACAGCCAATACATTATTATACTGTACTGTACTATACTACATCAGCATATACACACACAGAAACAGCTATCGTTATATGAGGTTCTAATGAGTTGCAAACTGAATGCAAGGATACTTCAAAAGTTTCATTTATAGTGTTATTTTGTATCACACACTACTGTAGGTGTAATGATACTTTAAAAGTGTTTGTACAATACACTGAAAAAAAGGCAGTACATATTTTATAGAAGAGTAAAGGATACCAAGCTCATAAACCTACACAAGTGATAATGGATTTAATGTAACGTAAAGGAGTGTATATCCACCAATGAAAATGCTGCAAAGCTTACCATACACAGATATAGTAAATACAATGCAAACCATTAAGTAATTACAACTGAAGGTACTGTAGACTAAAAACTAATATTATGGGTATATTCAGAGCTATTTTCTAATGCTATAAATAATACTGTATACCATAATACTGCATATAACTATATACTGCACTGTATAGTTCTGTCTGAGAATATAATTCTGGCAAAAGAAAGAAAAAAAAAATATATATATATATATACATACCCACCTGATAAGTATAAGATAAAACTTTGGTAAATTTACAAAAGTACTGAGTTCACAATATTGTATATTTCAGTATCATTACCCACTATTTTGGACCATTCTAAGACACTTTTCATCTATGGTGTTTCTCTCGGAGATATGTCCCATTTTACAAACATAATTTGGAAATTAGTCTGACCTAACCTAACCTAGATCACCGCAGACTACCGGGACCTAACCTGGGCAAACTACAGGGAAATAACCGGTGTAAACTATCATAAAGTGACTGGGGCAAATTCCAGGGACCTAGCCGGATGTGGTAACACTGCACAATCCTAGCCAAAAACCCAGTTATTCTGTAACAATACCGTATTTTCTTATGGGAAAAATGCTCCAACAGTAATTCTTCTTCAAAGAAGTGTAAATTTTTGCTAAATTGGCAATCCTGCTCTCTTGCCGTCGTGACTCGTGCGTCTGGCACCTTCAAACCCTCACGCATGAGCAGTTGATGGGTTCCAGTAGGGTTCCACTTCCTACTGCTACACCGGTACATAGCAGCTAAGAAGGGTAAAGGTACAGAAGTGGACCTTACTGTATAATAGATATTTTACTGTCATTACCCACTATTTTGGACCATTCTAAGACACTTTTCTTCTATGGTTTTTTTTCCTCAAATGCCCCGTTTTCGAGATATGCCCCATTCCCAATACCCATAGAAACATGGGGGGCCCGATGGGGATCGGGGGTCGACGGGTGGGGGAAACACGCATTTTACTATTGTTCTGCCTTTATAATATACTTCCTACCTTAATTAACGTCGTATATAGTGATATTGTAGCATTATAGTAACAATATGGTATCAAGTGAGTTCCCCTAACGTGTCGAGCTCCAAGCGACCCTTTGGGTCGCTTTCCACTCCTTTTTTGCGTGCCGGAGCTCCGGCCTACGGCCTTCGTTCCTGAATTGCCCATAAAATAATCTTGTATATGTCCGGACCAAGGGAATGGCAAATCCGTCGTTGGCGTGGGATACAGTTTTTGTATACGTATTTCATGTTTCCCCCACCCGTCAACCCCCGATTCCCATTGGGCCCCCCATGTTTCTATGGGTATTGGGAATGGGGCATATCTCGAAAACGGGGCATTTGAGGAAGAAAAACCATAGAAGAAAAGTGTCTTAGAATGGTCCAAAATAGTGGGTAATGACAGTAAAATATCTATTATACAGTAAGGTCCACTTCTGTACTAAAACCCTAAGGAGCATTCTTACCCACCATATGATATAAATTAAAGACCAAACCTTTAGGGCATTCAATAGGAAATAGCTTGCTAGTCCAATACGGTACATAATAAACAACCTCATACTTCAGATATAAGTACAAATTCTGTACTCCTGTAACTAATGCTTCACTCAATATAATAATAATACAATAACCTGTGCAGTCATATATGTAAAAAGCAATATTCATAATAGACTACTTGGGCCTGAGTTAGCTTAAAAAATGGTCTAACTTACATTATACTCCAAACAACAGTCTAAATATCTTCCAATACTCACTCTCACTCACTCTCTCTCTCAGTCACACACACGTATAATACAAGGTGTTGCAAGTTCTTTCGGCACCACGTCAACTGGTGACAATGACTCATATCCTTAATATTTTAAAACATTTTTTGACGTATTGAACGTAAAATTATGTGATCTCATCGAACAAGAATACAAATGACGAATATATCTCTCTGGCTCCTCCCTCCCAAATAGTTTAATTAAATAGCTGACTAAACAACAAGGAAAACTTTGTGAATAACCAGCTGATAAACCGAATATTTTTTTCCCCCACATCCAACCAACCTTATCAATTCCTAACCTTGATATCATATGAACCTCTCTAAATAACTGCAGTACTCTATCTCGTATGGAATGTTCCTTTTTATCACCTAACACCTAGGGAATGGGGAAAATAAAATAAAAAAACACGGGACTGGGCAAATTACGTGCTGTCACCAACACCAACAAGTATACGTTTGGGTCTCCTTGCATCACCATTTTGTATTTCACCTATTTTAGTCTACCCACGTCCCTAAACCAATCACCACTACCATAATAACCTTCTCTGTGTTATTTCTAGACGCTCTGGTGGACATGACAAGGGTATATAAGGGGGTAATGGGTCAAAATATGTGGTTAAAAATCGATACTCACTCATCTACGTCTCACCATAGCGAGGAACCAACTTATCAGGAATACAAACCTAATTATTATTATATAAATTTGTATCCTTATATCATATTATTTCTTTTATTATCATATTTACATTATCAAGGTATATAGAAGTTTGCATGTATTTCTGATATAATGGTGGTATATTAGTATTTGTAATCCAATGGAGAGTTGTTGTTTTTTTCTTGCTGCAGTTGGTACTCCGTAAAGTTAAATCCCTTAATTATTAAAGTTGTTTATACCAAATGTTCCATTAAAATTTTTGAAGCGTAATATTATTCCAAAAAGATAAAACTCAAGCGTAACTATCACTTAATATAACAAAGAAAGTGTCGAAAATTACCTTCAAACCGAAAGCGTAATGAGAAAAGAAAACAGAGACTACGGGGTGAATAATAATAAACCACAGTATTATATCTCCTTTATTTAAACGAAAACCAATTCATAAGGATAGTACTGGCCATTAAAAAATCCATTGTGTCTATTATTTTGATATATAGGTACGAATCATATAATAGAAGCACTTTAATGGGAAAATATCTAAATAAAAGGATCCCCGAGAAAATGATGGTTGTTGTTGTTTGTTGACCCAACTCGCCCCATATTTCCACCCTAATATCTCCCCTGCCACCATGGACAACCACATTTCCCGGCCAGATGAGGGTGTATCGATGGCAGGCAGTGTGTTACATGCCTTAATAGAGGTGTCAGAGCACTTCCAGGAGTTGTTAAGGCTGGTGAGTGGATATCCAAAATGACAAGCCTAAGTTAAAGCTAATGTGTTGGATCGTAATAATAGAGTTCTTTAATTCCCGTGTACTTCTGGTTTGAATAATGTGTATTTGAGCCTCAAACAAAGATCAGATTTTTTTAGGTTTTCTGAATAAGTGGCCTGTGTAAATTTAGATTATTTTGTATAATTTTATAATTTTTGGATATTTGTAGAGTGTCCTGTGTGCTCAGTTCTTTCTTTTGATGTGTCTGTGTCCAATCAATTTCTGGATTTATGTCTAAATCACATATATAAATAATATATATAAGTAGAAAAAATTACATAGGCATTTTGTATATGAATGTTTGCATTGTTAATAAATATGTCGAGTGCCCGTGTAACCCCACTCTCTCCACCCAGGCTGCAGCAGATGGTGTGGTGGACTCATGGGGTGTTGAGATGATTCTGCAGAATGTGTCCCTTTCACTGCAGGAGGATGAAAACTTTCCAGGTCACCTCCTCTTTGGTCTACACTCACTCCTTCTGCTTCTGGCCAGGGTTGGTTCAGTGGAATTTAGTTATGCACTTCTCATATTAATAGCTGAATGGTTAAATATATTTGATACAAAAGGAAAAATAAATGTATTTGTCACTTGCATTTTTCATTATTATCATTAATCCCCCTAAAATGATAAAATCTTTTACTATGTAGATGATTCTCATGCTTCAGAAGCTGGAGGAGTTGGGTCATGAAGTGTTATGCGAGGCGTGTGGGTGTGGCTGGGATGCATCACACCTGCCTGAGCCACGACACACAGACATGCACAGGTACTGTACCATACCTGATATTGTAAAGCTAAGTGAATAACTGTTAATCAAAGTGTTATGAGATGTGCAGTAGCTTGAATTGATTTGTTTAACCAGTTAGCCATGGGCATTATCTATCACGGCAGCTCTCTCTCCAGGGCCTCTCTCTTGTACTCGCTGTCACTATGTAAACAACACATTTGACAGCTAATAGCTTGTAAACCGCTCACGCTACATAAATAAATTACACAGGATATTGAAGTACAATCCTTTAGCTGTCTCCTGATGTACTTGTGAAGACTAAAATACTGGTATGCAGATGGCCTTCCTGGTTGTAAATATCTAATGCTTTTCTCTTCCCTTTCCAGATACACAGCAGGTACAGTGGTACGATGGGTGAGGGGAGAATGCTACGTCCTGCTGGCATCCACTGAAGGGGAGGGAGACGATAACTTGAAGGGGGAGGGAGATGGGGATGGAGAGGGAGAAGAGAACTTAAAGGGAGATGGTGAGGGAGAGGATAACTTGAGGTGGGAGGCAGAAGGGGAGGAATATCAGAGAGATGGTGGGGAAGAGTACATGAGAGAGGATGGAGAAGAAGTACACCACAGGGACAGGGAGGATGGGGAGGACGACCAGGTGCAAGGAGGAGAGGAAGATGCAGGGGAAGGAGAGGAACAGATGACAGACACTGAGGGGGATGGAATGATGGAAGAGGATGATGGGGGAGGGGGAGGAGAATGTGATATGCCACAAGGGACAGAGGAGATCCAGCAGCAGGTATCATCCCTAGATGAGGCGTGTGAGGAAAATATAGAAACCAGAGTAGGTACTAAAGAAAGAAGTGAAGAACAGAGAAAGGGCACCAAAGAAGAAGGACTTGTTAAAGAGGAGAGCAGTGACAAAGTTCACAGCCCTATACAAATCACGACAAAAAGAGTGAAACAGGAGATCTCGGAGTTAATGGATGAGAGTGAAGAAGACAGTGCGGCACCCGTTAGTGAAAGTGATATGAGGCGGGATACAGTGGGACCTGAAAGTGACACTTCCCACACTAGCATTTGGTCAGGTTGCCAAGTTCACTCCTGTTCAACTAGAAACAAGAAAATGTCGAGTCAGTGGAAGTGTTCTCAGTCCAGTAGAAAAAACCAAGTTAAAGAGAGAAGTATGAGTGGAGAGAGTATACGGCAGAGGTTACCCTCATGCCAGTTGAAAGACGAGGAGACGAAAAATAACACTGGTGAAGCAGGTGAAGGAAACCACAGCGAGGAGGAATTTGGTGATATCAGAGAAGAGGAAAATCAGGGAAAATTATTAAGCAGATTGAGCTCTCGAGAACAGTTGTCAGCCCCAAGTTTCACATCACCACGCAAGATTGAAGAAATGGAAGAGGTAGAAGAAGAAAGTGACCCAGCAAGAGAGCAAGTTATGAGCGACACAGACAACAGTGTGGGGCAAGAGGTGATGGAGGATGGGCAAGGGTATCAGAGTAGCGATTTGCCCAGCGAGGATGAGAGGAGCATTTGTGAACCAGGCAATGAAGAGATGAGAAGGAGCAACGAAAATATGGATATGAGTGAGAATGGAGATACTGAAGGACAGAGAGGAGGAAATGGAGAAGAAGGGGTAGATGAGATGCTAGGGATTGGGGAAGAGGAAAGGGAGGATGTGGAAAGTGTGGACGAGAAAGAAGAAGAGAGAGATGACTATGATGGATTGGAGTCGGAACATGGTGAAGAGGAAAAGTTCATGAGGAAGGAGGAGGAGGAGGATGAAAAAGAACAGACAGAGGAAGAGAAAGAAAATCGACCAGAAGAAGGTCTAAGCCCAGAGGGAGTGACTCAGTCAAGTCCCTTAATAACCTACATCCCTTCCCTCGGTGCCATAGTGAGTGAGGAGAGTGTGGACGATGCCAGCAGCTGCACACTTATTATACACGAAGAGGAAACCCAGGAGGAGGACACTGGGGAAGCCATTCTACAAGAGGGACAGAATGTCACCACAAAGGGTCCCAGCTTCACTGCATTTGGGGATCAACAGAGTACCACTGAGGGGGAAAGAAATGATGGTACAGGCAGCACTGGACGGGAACAAGCCACTACTGAGAGCAGTGTTGAGGGAAATATAGGAGTGGGATGTAACTCGGAAAATAAAAGTTGCATAGGGAGTGATATCAGTTTTGATTACAGGTGCAACGACAACAACTCGGGACCAGAGGCACAAAGAGGTATTCCCAGTATCTCGGGACTTTCAGAGAATTTTGCATACAAAAGTAAAAATGCTGTCCCAGAAGGTATCACACCAGCACAGGGGCAAAGTCAGGCTGAACACATCACCAAGCAGAAGAGCCTTGAGTGTTTTGATGTGCCTTTCAGTTTCTGCTCCTTAGTTAAAGAGCAGAAGAGCAACCCCGAGCAGTTTAGCCCTGGTGATATCAAGAACCAAACAGCCATTGTTAAGCCACCAAGTTTGGACAGCACAGAGCTTCAGCCTGGTATCAAGCACAATTTTGATGATGCACTAGCGCAATTTGGGGTGAAACGCAGTCTTGAGGACACAACAGTGCAAATCGGAGTGAAACGAAGTTTTGATGATGCAGGGATTAAACGGAATTTTGATGATATGGGTATGAAGCCAACCTTTGACAGTACAGAGATGAAAAGACCTTTTGATGAAATGGGAATGAAAAGAAATTGCGATGAAGTGGGACCCCAAATGGCTGCCAAGTGGAGCTGCAAAAATATTGGCTTGAAGCAGAGCAGTGAGGAGGCAGCGTTCCAGGTGGGATTTAAGCGGAGTTTTGATGACACGGGCATACAGACTGGAGTGAAGCGGATGTACAACAAGGCAGCAGCACAGTTCGTGGAGGACGAAGAGGAGGAGGAAGATGAGGACGATGAAAGTGATGATGACTCAAGCTCAGTAACATCAAGTTCATCATCGTCATCATCATCTTCTTCTTCCAGTAGTGATGATGATGACAGGATTAACTTCAAGCAGAGAGGTGAGGGATCCAGTATCATCTTGTATTCTTTCATATTTTGTAAAACATAGGAGTACTGTAATTATTATGTTAATTTTCATTTGTTCATTTGAGATATGCTGTATTGTACCCCAGTCCAGGTCATTGTAAACCCTGGGACACCCACAAAATCAGCATGCCTCTTGTCATTAATGTTAATGTTTCTCAAGCTGCCTGACCGTACATTTTTTGGGATGGATGATAAATTTGTTCGCTTGTTTTGTATTTAAGAGCCAATATTGTATGTCTTGGGGTCTGATGGTTACAGTTGAGAGAGCTGCCCAGGCTGCCAGAGAAGCTGAGGCAGCCCAAGCAGCCAGAGTGGACAACCAAGGTCACCCTCTGGCCCCCCTGTGTCCACCTCCTGGACCATACACCACCACACACCCTCTTCACCCACACCACACCTCACACACACAGTCAGACTCCAATGAATCTCATGAATCATCGGTGGATGATGAGGAAGAAGAGGAAGAAGAAGAAGAGGATGAGGATGAGGAGGACGAAGAGGGGGAGGAAACACAGTGTGAGGAGGAGCTGACTGCCCCTCCTCCTGTTGCTGTCACTGCACCCCCACCACCTACTGCTGTCAGCATCTCTGTATCATCCCCACCACCCACTGCCCCTACCACATTGATATACATGGAGGCTCCCAGACCCACCCTAACCCTGGGCCCACCTCACCTGTCCTGCCATACCCACAGTGGACGTGACCCAGCAGACCTACAAGCAGCACAGGACTTGGCAGACCTTCAACGTGGCCTGGACTCATCTTTGGCACCACCTGGACCCACATCCTCCACCCTCACCTTCCTCGTCCATGACCTTCAACAGGTGGGTAACTCATAACAATATTTTTAACAATTTCATTTAACACAAGACTATTAAGTGACTTGGTCCTGACTCCATATGATAATGAAACATTAAAGCATAGATAAATAAGAGATATATGCACTGCAATATAATCATTTCACCTGTTGTTTTAGGGTTAAGGTGGTTAAGAGTTGTTGGCACATTGGATTATGTTAGTTATTTTAATGTAGTAAAAAAATTGCGCATGTTTTCCAGATCTCTCCTATGAAGGTTGTGAGTGTGAGTGAAGGCGTGAGTGGAGGTGGTGTGAGCGGAGGATTGGGAGTTGTAAATGGGGGTGGTGGTGGTGGTGGTATTAGTGTAGATATAAGTGGTGGTGGCAGCATAGGCATAAGTGGTGATGGGCCTGTTAGTGGTGGTGGTATAAGTGGAGGTGTAAGTGGTATTGTGAATGAAGGGGTTAGTATTGGAATACCCGTAAGTGGAGGCATAAGTGGTGTAATTAGCGGAAGTGGTGGTATGAGTGGAAGTGCAAGTGGTGGCGTTGTAGGTAATGTTGTCAGTGGTGGTGTAAGCGGTATGGTTGGTGTTAGTGATGTAAACGGTGGTGTACCAATTAGGGGAGGTGTACCTGTAAGTGTTGGGGTAAGTGGTGGTGTTAGTGGTGGCATTAGTGGCATTACTGGTGTTAGTAGCATTACTGGTGTAGGTGGAGGTGTTGCTGGTGTAAGTGGTGGCATTGGTAGCGATGTTAGTGGTGTTGGAAGTGGGGGTGGAGGTGTTAGTGGTATTGTAAGTGGTGGTGTGAGTGGTATTGTTAGTGGAAGTGGAGGGGTAAGTAGTGGTGTTGGTGGTGTAAGTGGTGGTATTGCTGGTGTAAGTGGTGTTGTTAGTAGAAGTGGAGATGTAAGTGGCGGTGTTGCTGATGTAAGTGGTAATGGTAACAGAGGTGTGAGAGGTGGTGTAGGTGTTAACGTAGGTGTAAGTGGCAGGTTAAGTGGTGGGGGTATGAACGAAAGCAGAGGGAGTGGTGGGACAGGTGAGGGAGGAACCAGCAACAGCAACAACAATAACAATGGAGGAAAGGGTCTAGCGTGTGGGGTGTGCGGCAAGACCTTCAATCGCCTGCTGAAGCTCAAGCAACACCACCGGACTCACACAGGGGAACGCCCCTGGGCTTGCACCTCCTGCCCCAAGACTTTCACCACACTTGCCTACCTCCAGCAGCATCGTCTCTCCTGCCACACACCACAGAACCAGCGACAGTTCTCGTGCTGTGAGTGCTTCCTAAGATGGTTATAAAAGTAGGGTCCCTTTTGCTGCCTTGATGACAGTTCTCATGCTGTGAGTGCTTCCTAAGTTGGTTATAAAAGGAAGGTTCCTCTTGCTGCTTTGATATACTTATGTACTACTGTATACAATAACACAAGTTGATACAGAGTTGAAACGGAAGATGTTATTGGAAATTCTAAAGCAGCCTTAGTCTCCCCTCTCAGATGTGTGCCAGAGAGGGTTTGGTGTGAAGAGTGCCCTGCGAGCCCACCTGGCCACCCACGCCACCACCAAACCTTTCTCCTGCGACGTGTGTGGTCAATCCTTCGCCCTCAAGGTCACCCGAGACACACACAAGGCTCAGCACACTGGTACATAATTAATCATTTTATGTTATTTAATGTTTTATGTTCCTTATTAGTATCCTAACTCATTATTATCACTATACTGTACTGACAGGTTGTTATTTATTAAATATCTACCATAGATCACAAATGTATCAGTGCACAATATGCATGAAACATTTTAAACCAAAGAATGGAAGCCCAAAAAATATTAATGTCTGACATAAGGAATTGTTTGAATGTTTTCAGTACTCATTGGACCCCCAGTGCCCCTATACATTTGTGATGTACAATACATGTATTTATGTACAGTACCATGCTTACTCACCATACATGTCTCTTTAGGCAACCGACCATGGGTGTGCAATGTGTGCGGACGAGCATACATCACAAAATACAAGCTAAGGGCACACATGAAGGCACACACAGGGGAACTGGTGTGTTCTGTGTGTGGCCGCCAGTTCAAATCTCAGGTATTTTTCTTGGTTTGTGTTGTGAATATATTATATGTTGTTATATGAATAGGAAAATTGAAAACATTGTTTGACAAGGTAAAAATATGTGAAGTAAATGTAAGGAACTACAGTAGTAAAAACCTGAAACCTCCTAAACTTCCACATCCAGCCCCCACATTAGAACCAAATCATTGCCTGTGTAGATGTCCACTCGAGAGGCATGTGAGCCAACCATTGAAGGCACATAAACAAGAGGCTTATTTCACAAACAATTAACAACTGCATTGTAATTGCAGGACTCATTGGCTCGACACCAGCGGCTGCATGACGGGTCTGACAAGTCGAGTCTCCCCACCTGCCACATCTGCAACAAGAATTTTGCTACACCCAGCCTCCTCAAACGGCACCTAGCAGTGAGTCCCTTTATTCATACTTTATACACAATTTCAATTCTTTCCATAATGCTGCTTTTTTAACATAACATATGAGGCCTGAGTATGTTCCATTAATAAGCCATGTACTCTCTCATCCAGTTCCACGCTCGGCAGAGCTCCACCAAGTGTGGAGTGTGTGGACGTGAGTTTCCCACACAACAGCAACTCAACACCCACCAGCAAACCTGTACCTCACAGTCACCCCACCACCAGCGGCCCACCCACACTTGTAATGTCTGCAATAAGATGTTCACACAGCAGAGCCAACTCACTCGCCATCTCTCCACACACAACAACAACAACCCTCCTCGTTCTCTTGCATCAACACACCATACCAACCCTTCCTCAGTCACCACCCCTCTTGCTGGTACAGTCGTCACCACTCGAACCATCACAAATGTCACCCCCACCAACAGCTCCCTCACCACCCACCTCAGTCTGGGTCCACCTCATCCAACAAATTCTCGTGCCACTCCTAATCCTACCCTGACTCACACTAATCCGAATCCTACCCTGACTCACACTAATCCGAATCCTACCCTGACTCACACTAACCCGAATCCTACCCTGACTCACACTAATCCGAATCCTACCCTGACTCACACTAACCCGAATCCTACCCTGACTCACACTAATCCGAATCCTACCCTGACTCACACCAATCCAATTTCTACTTTGACTCATACTAATCACAATCCCACCATGACTCACAATAATCCAAATTCTACCTTGGCTCACACTAATCCTACCCTAACTCACAGTAATTCTAATCCTACCCTAACTCACAGTAATTCTAATCCTACACTTTCCCTCACCACCATTTCTAACCCTACCCTGGCTCACACTAATCCAAACCCAACCCTCACATTCATTAACCCTAATCCTAACCCGACCATACCTCATACTAATCCGAACCCCACTCTAACATACACAAACCCTAATCCAATGCTAATTCTTACTAACCTTAATCCAACTCTCACTCACACTAATCCTAACCCTACCCTGACACACACCCTCACTAACCCAACCCTTACACTCACTAACCCAACCCTCACTCACACTAACTCAACCCTCACTCACACTAACCCAACCCTCACTCACACTAACTCAACCCTCACTCACACTAACTCAACCCTCACTCACACTAACTCAACCCTCACTCACACTATCCCTACCCACACACACCTGAACCCAACCCTTGCTAACCAGGCTGCCATGCAGACCCGAACATTACCCATGCCAACCAGAATGCCATGCAGACTCGGTCACCAAAATCCCACTGTCGAAAACCTAAATTCCAGCCACAATAATCACAGTACCCAGCACACCCTTCCCAATCCCCCATACCCTCAACAAGCCTCAGATTCCCAAAGGAAGGACTGCCATAGGGAAGGGAGCGAGGTAGGAGGAGTGGCCCATCTTGGAAATATTCGCCAGCCTAGCACTCTCTTCCAATCCCAGGTAGCCGTGTCATCGCTCGGCACGAGACTCGGACAAACCTGCGGCACGGGCGGTTATCTGACGACTCTCCAGCAACCACAACAACAACAGCATCCACAACCACAACACACGCAGCAACCACAAACACAGCACATACAACAGACACAACTCGCACAGCAGCCACAGCAATCTCAAACACCACATATGCAACAGACACAACACACACAGCAATCACAAACATCACATATACAACAACCACAGCAATCACAAACGCCACACATGCAACCACAAACACAGCACATACAACAGCCACAACACACACAGCAACCACAAACACAACACATACAACAAGCACAACATGTACAGCAACCACAACAATCACAAACACAACACATACAACAACCACAGCAATCACAAACGCCACACATGCAACAATCACAGCACTCACAAACACAACAAATACAACCACAAACGCAACACATACAAGTACAACATATACAACAGCCGCTTCGTCAGCACACTCAACAACTACAGACACAGCAACACACACAGCAGCACATACAGCAACCTCAACAACAGCACCCACAACAGCTACAGCAGTCACAACACACACACCAACACATACAACAAACTCAACAACATACACAACAGCAGCAACAACTACAGCAACAACCACCACCAACACAACAACAACACACAGAACACACACGGCAGTCTCAACAACCACAGCAACACCTACCACAGACTCAGCAACACACACAACAAGAGTCACAACACATTCCGCAAACACCACAGCCCTCACAGCAGCACACACAACAACTAGGCCAGCTAACAAGACCAAACTTACCCACACCAACAGAACCAGGATTAACTCTCTCCCACTTTTTCAACATAGAAGGGATCAAGGACTTAGGTGACTGTGAGTAATGAGACATGTTTCCATCACATCTTGTTTTTCCACTTGTTTGATGTTGAAGATATCAGTAGTTTGGGTACCTGTGAATTACTTAATTGTGAACTACCACTCCTTGAAAACTATGAGAAACATCCCAAATATTAAACCGTTATTGACTGTGATAAGTACGCCGAAAGTTTACACATTATGTGATTGCAAATTTTTTTGGATGTATTTACATTGATGGCCAGTGTATTGTGTAGAACTATAAATTATTCCCAAGTGAAAAAGTGTTAGTATACAATAGGCCACCACACACTTTTATGAGTGTTGCCATATGATGGTCTTGCAAGAGAATGGAGGGATATAAGAAAACTATTTAATGCATTAAATACACTTGATAATCACTATTATGGTTCATAGCCTTTTACTATAATTTATAAAACAAATATGTATTAGTGTAATTGCATGCAAGATATGCAAAACAACCAATATTTTTTCATATAATGAGGTAATTAAAAAGTACAAATGTGTGTATTGTGGGATTTTATGAATTGTGTGGGAAAAATAGCCTTCAATTATTGATAATTGTGTTTAGGATGACCCATATGATGATGAGGGCAATACTGTAAAACCATAGTTTCACATTTATTTGCATCAGAAATAGGTATACCACTGTAGACTCTGCGTTGCCTGGAATATGAAAAACCAAAACAAAAGCAAATGTTTGAATAATATATAGAGATATTACTTCCTATTCAGTACTTAAAATATACAAATATTTTACAAAAGCCTTTCCTGTGTTTATACATTGCTATAATTCTGCCCGAATAACGCATAAACCGACCGAAAACACACTTACGATATAATTAGTGTTATAATTTTTTTCACAATTGTATCCTTATCAAAGTACATCAATAAGAAACTAAAAATATGCTAAAAATATTGAATTAGGTATCATAAGTTGTACCACAGTAGCAAATAAATTATAGCTTTTCCCTACATAGGACTTTTTTCCAACAGATAAATCGCATCAAAAATGCCAAATAGCAACTCGCTGTAAAGTGTGTGGTTCCCTATTATTGACAAAGGAATATATACCCTAGTATATTGTGCATCCTTTAGGCAAATGTTTACTTTTAATGTAATGTAATACTGTACCATACTATGATTGTTATACTGAATATTTGAATTAGAGTGTATATACAGTACACTTTAGTCATAGGATACAGAGTTGATATCATGTACAGTATTTATTAAAAACCTCTTACAAAAATTACAATGTTATTTTGGTTTATTATACCCTTAATTGTTTCATATAAGTACAGAACTCAAAACTACACATCACAATCATATTAACACAGCTTCAAGTATGCTGTAGCTGTAAGAATGTTCAGTACTGATGGAAGTTTCTGTTTTGTTCCCATCAACTTGAGGCCAGTCCACACGATCGAGCAGTGCTCGCGATCACAAGCGAGCTGTTTGCCTGTCGACGGGCTTGCCGCTTGTGTTCGCGAGCACACCAGCAAACTGCCCGTGCTGGTGGTGGTTCGAATTCACCGAACACTGCGGCCAAGGGGCCGTGGTTGTCAGTATTATCGCTGGCAATCGAGCAACATGTGAAATGTATTTGGGTCCATTCTCTTGTACTTTATGAAGTCATTCGTATTCCCAGCTTTTAATTCCTGTAATATTGTCACATGAATTCCCAACCGTTTTCTTATAATTAGCCTGGTCCTGCCCAGCTGTGACTGGTCGGACACGTTCATTTGGACACAACAACAAGTGTGCCCGCCGCGTGCACAAGCTGTAAGCCCGTCTACAGGCGAACAGCTCGCTTGTGTTCGCGAGCACTGATCGATCGTGTGGACGGGCCTTTATACTACTGTAAGATTAAAATTACATTAAACGGTCAACATTTTCTTTACTCAGATCTTGTGTGATTATGCCACACAACATACAATTATAATTATAACAATCCTAACACAGTACTGTTCTTTAAGTCTTCAATACTAAAATAAAGATCAGCAACTGAAACTCTGGCAAAACAGTGAACTGAATTCTATTTTGATGTAATTGTACTGAATGACACCCAGCCATAGATTACTTCATTTTTTTGGGTTCTGCTCTATAGCTAAAATGAAGGAACAAGTGATTGCCATACTTCAAACATCTTTGTTTCCATAACAACTGACACTTGGCCTTCCAACAGTTGAATGTACAGTTGGGGAATAATGTATCTGAACACTATTGGCGGCTTCTGGCAACATCCCCAAAAGTAAACACATCAATGAGAGAAAGTATTTATGAATTGAAGGAAAACTTTTATTTCACTGTCTGTGGTTGGTCGACGTCACCCAATATCAGTTATCCTTATGTAGTAATGAATAAATTTTGTCCAGTACTGTGTTTATCACTGGCATTGTTACCAGAAGTCGTCAACGGTGTCCAGATACTTTGTTCCGCAACTGTACATTACACTGCTGAGCCAAAGTGTTTCATGACGAGCTGCTAATAAAAATTGATTTCTCTGGACTGTTAATAATAAATTATAAGTTAAATATACAACATTAAACTTGATTTGCTATCACATTTTCCTTTATCAAACAATGACAAGAAATAAGAATGAGTAAGAAAGGAGGACATGCAAAGATGACTGGAAAAGAGAAGAATGGATAGAATGACTGGTTGACAATAAAGATATAATTATGATGAAAGTGAGAGTTAGGGTCAACAGTACAAGACCTGAATTAATGTGAGAGTGTGATGGGTTAGAATTATTAGTCTGAGTGAAGGGTGAACTAGCCTGCGAGGGTTAGTCAATATGAGTAAGGAACCTGAGTGTGGTGGTGGTAGATCTCATCATAAGAGTTTGAGGTGTCCCGTGACCTCATCAACCGCCTGGTCGTCCCCAAAGATAGCCAGGACTGTTACTGAACCTGGGGCCACTTGCGTCCTGCCTGCATCCTGCACCAAGTAGGTCGGCAGGTGCAGCCCCTCTGCCTTCTTTTGTAGCGCCACCAGCTCCTGCGAGTCCTTCCCCTTCAGTGTTATCTTGCGTTCCCTGCACAGTGTATTTATAGGTTTCTTTAGTTACAAAATATATACAGTTCATAGGTCTTCATTACCTATAAGTTACATAGACGAGTCTTTATTAGGTGAGCAGTATATAAATTATTTGAGATCTACCAGTATTATCTCAGGGCAATCTCCGAGACTTCTAATATTACTGTATTATGGATGCTTTTATATTCCACTGACAAAGATTGTTAGAGGAGAGGTCTGTTTAGAGATGGTACGTTTGTGGCCATACCAATAGGGACTTGGGTGTCAAGCAATAGATATTCAGACATGAAGATTACCTACCCACACTCTTCCCACTCCTCCGTGCTGGCTTCATATTTCTCCAGGTCGTCCCTCAGTAGTCTGTACAGTCCCAATGCACCGTGGCCAACCTGGGAACAGCAGGGGCAGAGTATCGTACTTCTATCACTATCAGCAATGGTCCTAAGCCTTACTTTACCAGTCAATGGCCAAAACAAATTGATAATCCGTCATCAGTACAACTGGTCTAATATCAGTCAGCAAATATCTATATATGTATACTGTACTCTATTTTGTGCATCTCGCAATATGGAGTGATTAAACAGTTTACTATACCAGTACTGTACTATAAATTAAAACATATATCCTTCATGTTATTAATCAAAGCTGTACTTTTTGACTCACTTGGGCAGCCACTTTCCCAACTCCCATGGACAGCTCAGTGTTGACTACGAATACCATCTTGTAGTATGTCTCATCATCGTCATCCTCCTCCTCGCAGTCCTCCCACTCCTCACTGCCCTCTGAGCCTGCTAGAATTAGCAGGAACTAATTAATTATTTTGAGATTAGCCTAACAAAATTCCACTAACTTACTCATATAATTTTTTACATTGGTACAAAATGCAAACAAAATTACATCTAATATTTGCACAAGTAGATTATTCCTTACCTTTCATAACACTGAATTCTACTCAAAGCTAGCATTTAAGGAAGAGCACACAATTACAAAAATGTATTCTATCTCCATATCATAATACTGAATAATAAACACTATAAATACAATAAATACAATTAGAAAATGCACATAGCATTATTCCATTAAGTACAGTACCATGATCAGTGGAGCCACAAAGGGCCTCCATCTCCTCAGCTCCGAGCTCAGCAATCCACGACAGCGCTGCGTCCACACTCTTGTTGTCAGTACACACTAACGCCTGGCAACGAAAGGCAAGCAATATCATTCACTGGCAACTGTCTCAGCATAAGTGATCAAATAACAAAAACAGCATGTACAGTATTATAGAAAAAACAGTACAATATTATATAGAAAACAGTACAGTATTATATAAAAAAACAGTACAGTATTATAACAAAAACAAATAAAATATCCCTCACCTTGCTTGCCAGTCTCTCGTCCATTCCCATAGATATGAGTGGTCCGAGCAAGACAGGGTCAACTTGATCATCTCCCTCGGTAAACACTATGCCATTTTTACTATCCTCTTTTTTCTCCCCTTCATCCTTTGGCTCCACAGGCTCACTCATTGTCTTCCTGAGCAACTGGTGCAGTAGAGAAGATAATTTAACTTATAAATAAATGTATGTTGATAAAATCTAATTCTTTAAAACTGTCATATGGATATATTATTAATTAAAAACGATATACAGTACCGTAATAGTTTGGAACAGAAAATACATCATACAGTATAGTAAAAAATCAATGTTACATATTATACTGCACATCAATACCAGTCAGAATATTTGCCTTTTGCCTTTTTATTTACAGTGTGACTAAAAATATATTGTTTGCACCCCAGACTCAATAAGCCATCCCTGCTATAGATATAACTGAAGTAAATACAGACAAAGGCTACCAAATTAACTCAACACCATCCATCATATGCAAGAATATCTGTAGTGTTGACGATGGTGTGGTATGGGTACGATGGCTCGGAAGTGTGTCCATAGAGTCATCTTACTGGCACCACACCATCGTCAACACCACCAATGTCTTGCATACGGCAACTTGAATGGATCCTCGTCTCCATAGGTTAGATCAGACCCTTTACTGGATTGAACAAACGGTGAATTAAATGGATCCTCGTCTCCATAGGTTAGATCAGGCCCTTTACTGGATTGAATGAACGGTGATTTGAACTGATCCTCGCCTCCATAAGTTAGATCAGGCCCTTTACTGGATTGACAAGAGACTCAAACAAGAACTAACCTAAACTCGTGACTCTCCAAACTTTCCAATAGAAGATCTACCAATCTATTTCCATACATACCTAGTCAAAAGTTGCTGTAAATTTACAGAAGTACCAAGTTCACTATATTGTATATTTTAGTATCATTACCCACTATTTTGGACCATTCTAAGACACTTTTCGGTATTTATTGAAAGAATTACAGTATTGTAGCAGTGTTGCCAGATCCGGCTAGGTCCCAGTATTTTGCCCCGGTCATTTCCTGTACTATACCACGGATATTTCCCGGTAGTTTGCCCAGGTTAGGTCCCGGTAGTCTGCCCAGGTTAGGTCCCGGTAGTCTGATGCGGTCTAGGTTAGGTCAGGTCAGGTAAGGTCAGGCTAATTTCAAAATGCCCCATTTGAATATGCCCTATCTTGGAAATGGGGCATTTGCGGAGGAAATTCCATAGAAGAAAATAGTCTTAGAATGATCTAAATAAGTGGGTAGTAAAGGTAGAAAAAACGTACTCAATAACGGTAATTCTTTCAATATTTACCCACTTTTCATCTATGGTGTTTCTCTCAGAGATGCACCGTTTTCGAGATATAATTTGGAAATTAATCTGACCTAACCTAACCTAGACCACAGCAGACTACCGGGACCTAACCTGGGCAAACTACCGGGATATAACCGGTGTAAACTATCATAAAGTGACTGGGGCAAATTCCAGGGACCTAGCCGGATGTGGTAACACTGCGCGATCCTAGCCAAAAACCCAGTTATTCTGTAATAATACCAATAATAAAGATACATACAAAGTTAAATGAATTATATACACGTGGTTTTTAACTTACAACTCTCCACACTATATTATATTTATTAATGTTTATATTATATCATACTTATATACAAAACTAAGGTAAAACGAATTAGTGTGATACTTACCTCTACCACCTGTGACAAGTTGTAATATCTTGACTAAACACTGATAAAATATATACACACATACAGTATATACATGAGTCAACACACACACACAGACACAGCTGCTGCCAATGGAAAGAATGTGATTATTTTGAGGGGAGACTTTGGTATACTGTAATTATCCTTTGGTGTGTTATTTATCCTTCTCTTTTTTTCATATTTATCCTTGTCTGATTTGGTGTAATTATTTATTATTTGTTTTGTGTGAGCATTGTTAATAAGTCATGGGAATAATTATGTCATTATAGTCTATAGTCACTGAAGCCTTTATTATACACAGCTCAGTCAGCGCCTTGTAGCACTGTCCAAATTTCCCTTTTAGTATCCACTATGATGATATTTAATTGCCAGACAATAATATATCAGGTTTATGTGGATCAATGGTATTTATTAGAAGGTACTAACCTCTTCCATACAAACTTTATACCCAATAACAATCTTCAATTTGAGCCTTGGTAAGTTGGTAGAAATATTTTCTTTCGAGCTGCTGTACTATATACAGTAATTCACTGGCACTATGGGATGATGCTCTTTGTCTTTAATTAAATAAGATTATGGTAAGATCACTACCAATGAGTAGGTATGAATGGGAATGTTCCATTTTCACCACAATAAATGAATTATCTTCATTAGTAACAATTTCCTACATTTACATCTGCAGGTAGTAAAACACAATGTACACAAAAAACATATTTATTTCTCCACGATTGACTCTCCATGCCCTGCCTAACAATGTCAGCTGATAAGTTAAAAAATAGTTATACATTAATAACACACGATTATCACAGATAAAAGCTTGAAGACGGCTTTCCAGATATTCAGGCAAAGGAAATATCAATAAAACTATAATAGGTGAAAATTGAGGAAATTGCAAAACTTATAATCTGCTGATATATGTAATCACTCTAAAAATTACAAGAGACCAAATGGCACTCAAGGTTGGTCAAAAGGGTTTCAAATACTCCATAAAAATTCTTCCACACCAGCACAAAACAGCACCATTAGCAGCAAGGCAAAAACAGACATGACAGTAATAATAACCTACAGGAAACACAAGACATGGTACTAAATCACAAAGAAAAAAGAAAACAAAATATATATTAGAGAAGAGTTAACAGGAAAGGCAGAGAAATTTTCTAAAGCTAGATTATTATAGGGGTACCAAGACAAGAAAAAAGGAAAGGGGGAGACATCAGTTAAGTAGCGAGTAATGAACATATCTGGTCATGATGCAACTCAACCCAAATGAAGTTCCAAGCCTAAAAATTATATACAGTATATATAAATTAAATAAATGATAGGATAGAGCAAATTGAAGAGATGTGTTGTTATATGACAAATATGTAGGGGGGTTGCTATATTAAATGTCTATCATATCAACAAGGAAAGAAAGTACAGTACAGAGAAAGAGGAATACTTATGCCTTGTTTTCTTTCACAGCCATCTTCAAGTCACATAATCAAAGTTGCGATGGAGACTCAAGCCGGGTAGAATAGGTAAGTCTTAAGAGTAAACATTAGGATATAGATCCCCCCCCCCCTCCTGCCAAACTATAATTACTATTTTCTGAGTCCAAGCCTTCCAGTGCTATGATTGAAGTAATAACCTTGTATCCTGGTGTACTGATAAACCCATGAAATATTTGTGTATGTGTGTGTATTGAAATATTACAAGGGATATATTATACTGTACTGTATACAGTATATCCTTCATCTTCGGATGTACATTAGTATTATTTCCTTCAATTTTCAAACATTGCATTCCAGTAAGATATGACTCCCGACACACCAAGAGTAATGACACAGAACTAAACCATGTCACAACAAGGGGTTGGACTCAGAGTATTGTCACTTTAAAGTTTGACTGTAAACAAATTGCTACATTATAGGAGATTTGTTTCCTGGCACAGCTTGAAGTAGTAGCTTTCAATCCACAGATAATATCATAGTCCCTTTAGTCTCGTTGATCTGAAGCATGTCCTGTGACAATAATGTAAGGTTTCAAGAAGCTTGAGTATAAAATGGTAACACAGGGTTGGTTAAAACAAAAGAGGCCACATGTAGTAAAGGGTATAAGATAATTGGCATATTGTAAATCAATGATTCTTACAAACTATGGTATGATACATGTTCTTAGTACTAATGGTACATGTATTCTGTGGCATAATTGGAGGAGTGAGTGAGTTACTTATAGTTTGCCTAGAATTTCACCTTTGATAAATTATCAAACTACAAAATAATTACACGTCAGACCTGGGTAGATCATAAGCTTTAGATGCTTGGAAGTTGCCGAGAGATTGGGCACGAGGTTTTAGTACAAGAAGAAAAAATATTATAAAAGAAACTATCATATCTCAGGAGTGTTTGCAAATCACTGTACTGTATAATAAATGCGTAATTTGAGTGCCAGATTATAGCTTCACTACAAAGCTTATTATCCTCATGCCTTTAGTTGAACTCATAAACAAAGCCTATATGACAGATACACTTCTGGGGAAAAGGTTCCCAAGCTCAATCAACATTTATATCATTGTAAACTCAGTCACTTAAGGTCAGTATACCATTAAGAAATATACAAATAAATAATACAGAAATGCCTCTGTAGTAAAATATAAATATGTGTGTGAAATCATTACGGTCACCTCACCAAGATTCCATGTATTGTATCTAATCATTTTACTTCCAGATTCTTGGATCCAACAAAAGCCATATGGCATTAATTTTAAACCTTTTCAAGAGCCCTGTCATATAGTTAGCTTTGTATTAGCTAATGACCCCTCCAACCTAAGCCACAAATTACATATTTACTGATGGAATATGCATCATGAGATGGTTTGGAAGAAATATTGGCCTCAAATTTTCCAACATCACAGATCCCTGAACAAGCAGCCAAGGAAGAAATATTTTGTATACAGTATACATATGAACTTTTGAAACTGACCATACAAAGTTGAAATCCTGATGAAGCTTACTTCAGTAATATTCAAGTCCTCAAGCAACTTATTGAAACCAGGCAGTGATTTCTGTAAGATCTCCTGTGACACTCAGTTTGTCAATATAGTAGCATACATAACCTACCAAACTGGTGAAGAATAAACACCACTAAAAGAGTACAGTTGTGATTCAAACTAAGCCCACTACAGCCTAAGCAACAGGAGTACATGTACAGTTGCCAATATACGAATTGCAACATATCTTGATGAAACATTAACTATATTATCTTCCAGAGTTATTTGTAGGGACCATAAGTTTGTAAATACTAAAGGAAATGTATGTTCCCTTTTCCATTACATACTTATGATCCCTACAAATAACTATGGACATTAATATACTTAACATTCCATCAAAAGTTGTCGCAATTCATATTTTGGCAAATGTACCTGTAGAAAGGTTAATAAGGCTTTGACGAAATTTTACAAGGCTTGGACCATGGGGAGTTCAAATCATGTCTCTTTTGGTGAAGTTTATGCTTCATTAACTCTGATGAAGATGCCAGTCCCTTTACTACACCTTAAAATTCACCGAGATGAAAAAATGCAGGACCTTTCTTTGTTTGTTTTTTTAGAGGGTATAATATGTCTGTAAATTTGAGGCTACTGTAGAAATAATTGAAACTTTACCAAGAAACAGACTACCTCGGTGTACCGGAAGTTATATACTGTTCTGGGGTGCAGCTGGAGGCATCAGTAACCCACATTTTGCCATTAACACCAACATCAGCCTTTGCAAAATAATATTACAGAATCCAGTTTATATCATTGGTATAGCCACCAAAGCTTCTTTGGTAATAACCTTATTCCTGAAGAAGCTCTGGTGGACATAAAATAGAAATAAACTGGATTGTGTACAGTACTTTGCATATGACCTTCTCCTTGTATACTGTTGTCTATACACATCAGCCCTTTATCACCTACAGAACCTTGATCATGCAGTAAGTTTACATAATGAGCAGTAACCTAGCATATCCTTAGCCACCCCTTAGGCTGCAAGAATGAGTGAGTGTAATACACATTAAAACCTAAGCCTACTGTACAAAGTAATGCCATACACTCTCAACTTGGCCACACTCATGTAAACAATCACAAACTCTTATAAGGAGGTAAGAAACTGTTGTTTCCAAACTGGAGACTAGCAATTATTACCAAACTGTGTCATGGCATGTACCACCCATACTGAGGGAGCCTATGACCAAGTACAGGTTGAATGTCCTTTGCCTTCAATTTGCCAATAGCACAGTCTTATCTCTTTGAAGGAATATAGTGTAAATATATAACTGTCAACAATGTTAAAGTAATAAGCATATTATGTAAGAACGCTCTGGACTCGAACTGGACAGTGACAACTGATATACATTACAGTATTCTACATAACAAGAATAAAAATGACCACCATATGGGGCTTGACAATCCTTTCCAAACATACTGGATGACAATACCTTACTTAGGGCCTGTGTCAGTAACATAACACATCAGGTAATCATGCTAAAACTAATATTAAAGAAAATTCTAAAATCATCTAATAACAGGTACTGTACTGTCATACATTACAAGATCTACTGAAATGTATCTTAAACTTACGAAAGGCATATCCTCTTAGCATGACAAAAAAAACTACAATATAGTACAGAACATCATCCTGCACAATATGGTATAGGCCTATGCATGTTTACAAATAAATTGAGCATGGAATGACTTACACATAAGGGGAAAAGGACCCGTTGAAAAATAAAAAAAACATATGTCATTACTGATTTTTGGTACACACAGGTTCTCATGACATTAAATTTTCATCAACCAAAGGCACATAAAATGGGTTTTACAGTCACTGAAAGACAATAAATCCACTGCCATGAATATTAGAAACAGTCCAAAGCGCATTTACACATCTGGCCCTAAGCAATACAAGTAAACAAATAGTGTATGTATCCTCCAGCTCACTATATGATAAGAGTGGCACTGAACATCTGTACAATATATCAGGGAAGTTTATATGGATAGTAATATAGTTCCTTACATGCTACAGCCACCGTACAGAGGAAAAGCCACTGTCTGATGTATTCCTAGTCATTCTGAATGTTGACACCAAGAGTTATGTGTTCATGCAAAAATTCATTGCATACTTAAAGTTTGTTAGTTTTATTAAACGTGAGAAGAGCAGCTAAACATCTGATGCACTTCCCATTACATCTCTACTTAGCCAAATTTTTCAACCAACCGTACTAGGTCACAAGCCACTTTGCTTGTGAAGGTATCACAACTGCAAAATGGTAAACAAAGTTATAAAAAAATATATTGTATCCACAATACCTATTTCTAACCATTAATGCCTCAATCTCTGGGTTCCTTTCTTATGTGAACTATATGGTAACTGGACTTGGGTGTAAACAAATACAGTACACAGCCGTTTAACAATTATGCGATCATTAAATTACCAATAATATGAAAGATATATATCTGAGAAGCCCAGTTTACATATAGCATTTTACTAGGTTAACAGGACATGTTCCAAGACACACAGATACACCCAGGTTTGCACACACACAGAAGTGTTGTTAGTCCGACCCAGTCTGACTTGACACTAATGTTGTTTCATCTGCTGCCATGAGGCTCATTTTGTAATTGAATAATGCTTTTTCACATTTCACATTAAATAAATAACAGTCAACTCCAAATGTATAAAAAACTGAATACAGGTATTGTTGTGTCAAGTCTAATCATATTGGGTGTACAGTAAATGCCAACCAAGGATTTGTCTTTCGGTGCTTACCAAATATCTATCATGCATGTCTCAAAACTTAGCATAGATGAGCTTACTGTACTTCCTCCAGGCAGTAACTAAATTAACAAGTATCAAGACAACTGGACAAGAAGGGTAGAGAGAGACACTGATAATGACCTGAGTATTATATTCCAATGTTTTCACTCTGAAGATTCCCTATTGCTATATGTAAAAATAAGTCCTTGGCTATAATTATGTTTACATCCTGTTGGGGGTAATTGGCTGCAGAGATGTAGGTGTTACATGAAGGGTTTTGATGTTCCTTCAGTTGAGAGGCAGTCCCCTTAGGCTTTTCAACTATCCTCTCATTCCTTCCTTTTCTAATATGCTTACTGTTTTTTCCTCTCTTCCTGTTGCAATGTCAATAACCTACCTCCTATCTTTCGAGAGCCCAAGTCCTGCGGGCTGTTCATCACTATCGATTTTTCAAATATCTGATGATAAAAATAACCGGTCCATTGAATCCTGTTCTGTCTGTAGAGCTAATAAGTCATCATCTCTTTGTCCTTCACTTCTCTTGTATATGGCCCCATATTCCAATGTTTCAATACTGAAACTCTGGACATCTTATATCAAGATGATCCTCCCTCTCAAATCATTAGAATACGGGTCTCTCCCATATTTCCACCCATCCCTACCCAGTAAACCTAACAAGTTACTGGGAAAGAGAACCTCATGCCAAAGAAAACTGAATAAATAATACCAGATCATAAATATTACTTGGCTGTTTTTTAACCCAAATATACAGTAGTAGGAAATCAATCCTTATGATTCCCAGTACAGTACAGAGAAGAGAAGAGATAACCTTATTATTCAATATGGAGTACTGTATTGTATATAGTATAACAGACTGAATCCGACCACTGCCACTTTACACGTCTCCAAAACACTGCCCTGTTCTTCTTATCAACTGACTGAAGTAAAAAGTAAAAAGGCACAAGTAATGGTGTCCAGCATAAGGAATCACAGACTCCAGCAAATATCAGATCTTAAAAACATATTTTGAATATATATTCCTGTGTTTGCAAACTGCAGGTAATGAGCAATTTATGTAAAACATGTCATGGTCTGAATTACAAAGAACAAAACAGGACAGTAATTAGATGAGGTAGCCGATGCATGTTTGCCGGATGAAAAATGAAATGCACTACAGGGCAACCCACAGAAACTTTGCTGCAATATCCACTTCCTTCCATCTACTCTACATTGCAACAAAAAAGAAAGACAAAAACATTCTCAAACCCACAATTCAGAGAATCTTCCACTATGAACTTGTTCATATCTGCACTTCACAAGCGACTTTACTGTATAGTGCTGTACGGGTAAGTGGGTCACAATTATATTTGGAAACGGGACAGCAAATACTCTCACTGTAAGCATAACAATAAATGTATGGCTATATGACAAGCTTAAGGGGAGATTCTCTCTCTGGTGAACTGGAAGAGTATCAATTCCTCCAAAGAATACCACAAAACAGAGCCCTTATTTGTAACAATTGGGTCATCTCTTTCATCATCATCAATACACCATTTCCCTTTTCTCATGGAGTGGGCAATATGTTTACTGGCATAATTTGCAGGAATCACAGACCTTCCAACTCATCAACAAGAGAATCTCCCCTTAAGAAAAGACTGCAACAACACAAACCCATAAAAAAAAAAAAAAAAAAAAAACTGCAAATGTGACAATCTGAAGTAACCACAGCATCCTACTTATTCTACTTTCAGTATGTTCCAAGTGTATTTCCTAAACTGCTGCTCTCGCTTGATGTATCAGTACTGTAGTTTATTGCTGGCTAGCACTGGTAAATATTTGGATATAACTTAGGTTATAATGAACACATGGTTACGTAACTCAGACAGGCAAACATTGACACACTCAAGAGCACACATGCGTTGCATACATACAGAGAGCAACAACATGGCAGCACAATTTTGTTATCAGCACAAACTACTGGTGGTATTAGTCTTTGGTTAGTGAGTGGTTATGAAGTGTTTCTATATACAAAAGCATTGAGAAGCACCTATGTACTCCACATTAGACTACTGAAGGCAATTACTGTTATATGTATATATACAAGACAGTATACAGTATACATTAAATACAGTACAGTATATTATGTGTACATCCAAGAACAAAGTGCAGTAGACTAAACAAACAACATTGACAGAGTTGGGATTTGAACCAATGCAAGATTGCGAGTTATCAACAGGTCAGCCAAACCTCGTACATTACCTCACATTCTGATGATATGGTTGGTACAATCTAGTCTAGTCTGATGCAGCATCAGTAATAATATAGACAAGACGTTGGTGACCATTAATGGCCACATCTTTTTTCCCATCAATTGTACTTGTCTTACCATGGGTAATTACATGGTACGGGCTCAAACTGATGTGGTACAAAACAGTGAACCACCATATAGTCTTCCTTTGTGCTTCCAGTGTTCAGTCTGACATCAATCTTAATCCCAATAGTTGTTTTTTTCTTTGTAAACAATTAATGTGCAGTACTGCCTTATCTCTGATATATATATAAGCAGTGATCTGTGGGCTGTTGCCAAGCACATATACTGTACTGTAATTCATCACGAACACACATGTGAGGCATACTGTTGTATTTGTGCACCTGAGACATTCTATCAGCCTTCACAAGTATCTTTCACTGTATTTGCTTAATATAACTTCTTAATTTTACTTCTGTTCTCTTTCCTTCTTCCATGAATGTCATCAACTTGCCTTACAAGGTTCTTTCTTGCTTTATCTTCTAGACTGCACTTCAGTCTTTTCCGAGTTTTCTTCTAGAAGACACTGTTCTCTCTCCTATACACTTAGCTTCTCTGCTTCTAACGGTGCCTTCCCCTCACCCTGGCACGGGGCCGCCTGGGAGCTGTTGCTGGGCTGTTGCCTAAGGAATAATCAGATATCAGAACAGGATCAGAACAGCACTAAATAACAGACTTTCCATTAAATCAAGATATATACAATATATAAGCCCATTTTGATAAAAGATACCGTAAGCAGAGGTTGGGGACTACATACCTGTGGTGAAGGTTGGGGTGGATGCTGCACCACCAAACTGGAACACAGGGCCAGCTGGTGGTGATGCAGCTCCACCAAAAGCTGGAGTGGTGCCAGCAGCTGCTCCACCAAAAGCTGGAGTGGTGCCAGCAGCTGCTCCACCAAAAGCTGGAGTGGTGCCAGCAGCTGCTCCACCAAAAGCTGGAGTGGTGCCAGCAGCTGCTCCACCAAAAGCTGGAGTGGTGCCAGCAGCTGCTCCACCAAAAGTAGGAGTGGGAGCAGCTCCAAATGTAGGTGTTCCAGTAGCAGCTTGACCAAACTGGAAGGTGGCAGGTTTGGCAGCATCACTACCAAATGTTGGAGCTCCAAAAGCTGGGGTTTGTGTGGCACCAAATCCACCAGTGCTAGTGGTTGCTCCAAAGGCGGGGGTTGGAGTAGGGTTTGTGGCTGCTCCAAAGGCTGGGGCTGGGGCATTTGGATTTGGTGTTGCCCCAAATGCAGGGGCTGGGGTGGAGCTGGTGGCTGCTCCAAAGGCTGGGGTTGTTGCAGGATTGGTAGCTGCACCAAATGCATTGGTCTGACCACCTCCAAAATTAAAAGTAGCAGAGGGATTGGAACCAAATGCAGATGAGCCAAACGGTGCAGCAGAGGTTGGGGCAGCAGCTGAAGCAGCAGGGAAAGTTGTAGTGGAGGTGCCAAACGTTGGGGAAGCAGTGGTGGTGGTAGCTCCAAAGCCTTGTCCCTGAGTAGACCCAAAGTTGGGCACAGATGGGGTATTGGAAGGGAAGGAAAAGGGTGAAGTACCACTACCAAAGGCATTTGGTGGACTCTTGGCTGCTGCACCAAAATTAAAGGTAGCAGGAGGTTTGGTGTCTGCTGTCTTCTCTGTACTGAAAGTAAAGCCTGCAGAAGCAGCAGTGGTTGTGGTAGAGGTGGTGGTGGTGACAGCTGGAAAGGTAAAGCCAGCAGGTTGAGTTGTGGTGGTAGTACTGGCTGTGGTGGGAACGGAGGTCATACCAAATGTGAACCCTGCTGGCTTACTGCTGTCAGTAGCAGGAACAGCAGAGGCAGTG
Organism: Petrolisthes cinctipes; assembly: GCA_033782935.1. Lineage (NCBI taxonomy): Eukaryota > Metazoa > Arthropoda > Malacostraca > Decapoda > Porcellanidae > Petrolisthes > Petrolisthes cinctipes. The sequence goes on from JAWQEG010000645.1 coordinate 342,692, forward strand.
GTGGTCTTACTGGAACCAAATGTAAACAATGAGGGTGCAGCAGCTGTTGTAGTGGAGGCAACCGTGGTACTGGAAGCAGCCTTAAAGTTGAACAATAAAGGAGAGGCTTCATTACCCTGTGTAGCAACGGGGGCAGCAGAGAATGGTTGTGATGATTCAGTTGTAGTTGCTGTACTACCAAATGAAAACATATTAGTGGAAGAGGATGGCTGAATGGTGGCTGCTCCAAACGTGAATGGAGCAGTGGCTGTGGTGGTGGCGGCACCAGTGGTGGCAGACATGGGTGGGGATGTGGTCTGGCCAAAGGAAAAAGGTTGACTGGTGGAAGGGAAAAGTGGCTGTGACTGGCTTGTTGCAGTTGCACTTGAGCCACCAAATGGTGAAGCAGAAGTAGCAGCAGTGGTAGTACTGGACATTGCAAAGGGTGACTGAATGGAGCTGGTTGTTTGGGCTCCAAAGCTGAACACATTACTAGTGGCAGGGGCTGAGGTGGCAGAGGTAGTGGTAGCAGCAACTGGTGTGGAAGCTGGAGTGGAAGATCCAAATGGCTGGGCAACAGAGGTGGCATTGAAGGGGAATGCCAGAGCAGGGGCAGGGGCAAGGGCAGGGGCAGGGGCAGGGGCTGGTGCTGGGGCAGCCCCAGCATCTGTCTTTGCAGTGAGGGGAGTAAAAGCAGAAGACCCAGATCCAAATGTAAACCCTCCACTTGATACTGTCAGCGATGGTGTGTCTTTATTACTGTTATTGAAGAATCCACTCAGTCCTCCCCCTCCTATTGGACTAGCTGCTGTGCTAGCCACTGGCTGCTGAGTGATAGTTGATGGTTGTTGAGTTCCAGTTGTTCCATAGGAAAACATGTTGACACCAGCAGTGCTCTTGTCCTGGGAAGTGACGACAGGTGTAGGCTGCATGTTGTTGGACTGTGATCCTTCAGGTGGTAATTTTTCTGCAGTTGATGTTGTAACCACTGAATCTTTGCCAGTAGAGATTGTAGTACTCTGAGAGGAGAAAGAGACAACAGGAGTGGAGGAAGTACTGACAGAAAGCTGTATGGGTGGGGGTGATGACCCAAATTTAAACATCCCACCATTGTTTTCAGTATTGGGTAGAGAAAGAGGAGACTTTTTGGTAGGGGAAGTCGCTTTCAGAAAGTCCACCAGGGAAGATGAGGTTGTTGGTGCAGGTGAAGCAACTGATATTAATGTAGCAGCAGCAGGGAATTGTGCAACAGATGTGTGTAGAGTATCAGAAGTGACTGGTGTCGGTAACGTCAACGGTGCATCATTCTGGGTACTGACTGGGGCTGGAGAGGGAAGTAGTGGGTTGGCTGGTTTTGATGTACTCTCACTGTATGATGGAGGGGGCAGTTTGAATACGGCCGTCACTGACACATCCCCTCCTCCATCACTCTCTTTCTCCTTACTTCCAGATTCTACATTTTTCTCAGCTGCCAGTGGATTAGATGGCTTGAGAGAAAAGGTATATGAAGCAGAAACCTCACTACTAGGACCATCAGAGGAGGCAGTTGTTGATGTGGCCGTGTCTGCACTGGTGGCGGTGATGGTGGTGGTAGCGGCAGGTGGGGTGTCCTCGCCTTCCATGGTCTTGGTCGGTCCAGGTGCAGTGAGGGGAAAGCTACTGGTGCTGATGGAGTCCGAGGTTGTGGTTGGGGTGAGGGTGAATGTGGGGACAGAGACTGAGGTAGAGAGGGGCAGAGAGGAGGCAGTGGTAGTGACAGCAGTAGGAGAGGTTTGGGGTGAAGGTTGATCATCACCATCTGATGAGAAAAAAAAAAGGAAAGTAAAAATATGTAGACAATTAGCATAAATAATAAATAAATGCCATTGAAGGAGCATCGAATTACAAAGCAGTGTCCGAGGCATAAGCACATTTTTCCTCTTATAATAATATTCCGAAACCTAATTAGTAGACTATGTTCATCAATATTACATGGCCTGAGTTGGATTCAAAATTTATCTTATGTATATTCCTGAACCATAGATCTCCTAAATATATACACAGTTACCAAGTACCTTTATTGTGAAAAAGCATGCCAAGCATCTTTTTGAGTCGCTGTTGGCTCTTGGCTTTCTCAGCCATGTAAGCATCCAATGAGATGACGTGTGTTGGTCTGGGAGGTGTGAGGTTGCGCGGTGTGGAGGTGCGGGAGGCATTGCTCGTCCCAACACTACTTCCACCCCCGCCTACACCTCTGCCTGTCACCCCATCCCCTTTGCTGCTCTGAGGTGTGTGAGATCCTGAGCGGTCAGTCAGGTCTCGTTCTGAGGGTCCCGGGCTAAAGGGATCTCCACATGCTCCCTCACCCATCTGAAACAAACAAAATACAGGATTCTGTAAAATACACAAACTTATGGAAAGAAGAAAAACAAAACTAACTAATTACTTACATGTATTCATCCATCCCAATCTTATAATATATAAATGGATACTGTATAACTTATGAATGATAAGTTTTACTTAACAAATCATTTACCTCTTAATTCTAATTTGCAGGTGATTATTTGACAGCCCCACCCAAGAGCTACTATCACCATTGCTAAACCTATGCAAATATTTGCAAATTTGTTCATATAGAAACTGACCTGATGACTCTTTGACTGACCAGACTCCACACTGGGGTTGCTTTCAGAGTCAGTGTCCTGGCGGGAGTCAAACAGGGAGAACGGAGTGTCTCGCCCATTCTGTGCCTAGAGGATTGTATTGGTAAGAACATCATGGCACATCCTCCTAAACACTATATTTATAAAGTCCATACAGAAATCAAATTTATACCCACATCTAACTCTGAATAAACTGGCAAATTAGATTAAAAATTCCAAAATAAAGTACAGGTATACATCCATAGGTTAGCCAAGACTAGTTATTGGATACTGGCCTTAAAGGGGTCCCTAGTAACTAGGAATATAAATTATCTGTGACTAACATAAGAAGGTATGAGTGAGACTGGTGTTGGGTGGGAGGAGGGACACCAGTTGAAGGGGGACTGAGGTGCATGGAGGCGATTCATTTGTGGTAATCCCTTCGGGATTGAGGCGACTGGATAGATAGATAGAAAATAAAAATGTAAGCCAGTTGGCCCAATTCTATGCAGCCCATATGCTTTGAGTAGATACCAATACATTCCTTCTTATTACAGTGTAACTAAAATAAAAAGTATTGTATTATATCATCAAGAACCCCTTAACCAATCCAAGATGAAAAATTGGAAAAAAAAAAAAAATTGGCATATAGTAACAGAATTTGCAGTGACATGGGTCACACTTGTATTAATTCATTTAACCAATTCCACAAGATTTTCAGCTCTTCCCACAAGTACAATATCACTTAATGATAACCTTCTTTCATACCAGTTAGTGAGGGAAGCTACTCCAAAAAATTAAAACCAGGTTTTTCTTAATATACATTCCTTCTTGTATGTACAGTATATTTGTTTCATTCAATTCTGTCATCCAGTAAGTTTTTTTTTCTTCACCAATATCTACAGTATTCTTGCTGTTTTATACAAACACTCACTACATTACATGCCTCCTTCATGTAACATGTTTGTACATGTACCTTTTCACTAGACTTGTTTCATTCACTCTCTTCATGTGGCCAGACCATCTCAAAGCTCTTTTTTCCACACTTCAATAGTGATTTGCTCACACCAAAATTATCACTTATCTAACTTTTTCTTACCCCGTTACTTGTAAATACACCACACAATCTTCTCAGCATATCCATCTCTCCTGCTCTCCTTTTGATAATTAATATTTATGTCACACTAATGTCTCATATCACATCTACAAACTAGCATGAGTATCAGTACTCTTTTATGTCAGCCTCTTTTGCTCAATTATATTAATGAAATGAGAGCCTTTCCATTTACATGGAATACGTCAGTATCCCTAGCAGTATTGGATCAGCCCACATAGCTACAGCATGGTTGCTGGCCCAGTGCCAAATTGGGTCCTTTTCCTCCCTTCCTCCTCCCATCACCTAAAGTCTCAGTGGTATTCCCCCCCCCCCCTCACTTCTCTGCAATTCACCACTCCCTGTTTCTTTCTCAGTTACCACATCTTTCTATGTGATATTTCTCCTGCTTTACCAAATCTTACTTCACCATATTCCTTCTTCCTTCCCTTCTTTCTTTTTCTTTCCACTTATCCATCAATACATCTCTTTCTGCTTTGCATCCTTGTTTCTTCTGTTCACTGGTACATTTTCCAACCAGTTACATATATTATAAATAGATAACTAAATAAGCTAAAATATTTACCACGTACCACCTGCATTTTGGCCAATGGAAAAAATTATTTTCATGAAGAGTGAAAAACCAGTGCCCCAATATCTATATTCTGTGTAAATAAATATAAACAGAAAAATTGTTAACCAAGCCAAACCTATATTTTCTCTATCTGAAGTCAGTACCACAGGGTTACGATCACAAATAGCATTACATGGTAAATACCCAGTAAAATCAAATGCACGCACACACATTCACATATGAACAAACTGTAAGAACTGAAGAGGAGGAAGGAAGGTTGCACTAGGCCTGAAGGACCCTACAGCAAGAGGTAGTAGGAGATAGAGGCAAGGGACAACAAGCACGAAGGAAAGGAGGGACAGCTGAAGAAGTGAAAAAGATTGGGTTGGGTGCCAAAACTCTTAAAGTACTGCCCACAACATTGCAGGCAATACTTACCTACATAGAGTACACTGTACTGTATATGCACATTAAAACCTGCCCAGTACCAAAATTAACTAACCTGAATCTTGGCCAGCTGAACCAGGTGCTTGGATGATGAGAAGGAGGCAGTCATGGGGTCCAACACACACCTCCTCTTGCTCTCCGGGCTCACCTGTTGCCCTCCAGACCCACTGTTCCCTGCAGCTGATGATGCCCTGGGACTGAGGTCAAGAGCTCGTTTCTCACCCCCACCTCCCATACCGGTACCGACTCCATTGCAGCTTCCACTCATCATGTTCGAACCACCGCTGCTCTCACCCTCATCATTGTAATCTCTGGAGAGGATGAAATGGAAAGCAGAAAGAGGAATGAAATTAATGAACAAGGACCTGTCAGTGAACTGGAGGCTAATAGGTACTCATTCCTCCAGAACCGTATGTCTTATTGACATACGGTACTTACAAAAGAAGTGCAAATATACATGCAATGTGTACTTACCTAGAGTAGTTAATGGGAAGTGGAGGCACAAGGCTGCTGGTAGTTGTGGCAGTGGTTGTGGTGACAGCATTGACACCCTTCTGACGCTTACTAAGGTCCTCAGGTTCCTGTCAAGTTACGTGAGGTGATGTTAGACTCTTGTTTACAGTAGAGATGCATAATGTATCATGTAACACTACAGCTACCAGTATATACTAAAAAACACTAATCACCTCACAGAAACAATGTAGATTGTTAATGGTAGGTAAAAGCCCTCATTTATAAACACACACAGATAATTATGTGAGGAGTTTTACTGAACAGAAAAATAGAGAAAAACAAGTGCATGAGAAAATTGCAGTAATAGGGAAACACAATTACTAACAAAACTGAAAACTCTTTTCCAAATCAACCAACAGATACAAACCAATGAGCAAGTAGTCCTCTTGACACCTTTGCCTGACACTTGTGATTGCTGTAGAGCCGCTACCACTGCTGCCACACTGGTTGGATCACGGGAGGCGTTCTCACCTCCACTGTTCCCTCCTCCTTCCAGCACTGATGCCACCGACCGAATGTCCGGCATCCTGGGAGGGTATAAGGTTCTGCCACTTAATCCAAAAAATTCCAAAAGTTGTTATTCTGTGAAATTAGACAGACAAATTTTTTATGATTCTATCAAGCCAGAGTTCAAATACAGACATTACCATTTTCCATGCATAACAACTTTATATACTAGTTAAAATACTAAACTCCATTCTGAAACACTAATCACCAGAATTTCTTGAGCTAACCTTCATTTTAGCATTCTGACAATGGACACACACTTTCAGCCAATACTAAGGTCTAAGATAACACCACATCAGTACACATACATAACACACAACACTCTTATCTGTATTACCCACTAACCTGGGTGTGGTGGAAGCAAGAAAATCTGAAGAGAGTGACGAGGAAGTGAATGATGCAGATGAGGCACGTCCAAGGGGCAGGAGTGGAGAGGTGGGATTGCGTCGAGGAGTGAGGATTGCCTTTGCTCGCCCTGACAATCGCACATTAGGTAACACACCTGCCCGCACATATCTCTCCTGAGCTGTAGTGGGGAATGAAAAATCAATAAGATTATTTGTAAGTTACTACAATGTATGGTCAGGTATAATAATTCCTCAAAGCTACTTTCCTTCTTGAGCTGGAGATATAAAAGATTAGACTTAGTATTAGTGGGACCTTGGTTTGGAATTTCAATGACAGAAACATTCACAGCCTCTGATTCACTTTGTTCAAAACTAAGATAACATCCACAAGATTCACTGGAAACAAATTTACACTGACATTGACTCCAACCAAAGTGTGTTGTGACTGACCTGTAGGGTAGTGTCGGCGAGTGTCAATAGGACTACGAGAGTTCATACCCTGAGCCTCACGTACCACTCTGCTGGTAAATCCCGGACTTACAACTTCTGCAGCAAAGCTGTGGGTAGAAAATATAATGGCTGGTAGTATTAAACATTATCTTCGGCAAACACAATCTTTGTTGCTATATTCGCATTGCAAAATAATGGGATCACAGCGAAGAAGAGTACTTTTGTCAAAAATAAAGTTTAAAACTACCACACAAACACAGCATAGAATAATCACCGACATAAAAAATATACATAATCATTCAGCAAACAATATTAAATGATAATGACTAATACAAGATAGGGTGCCATAATACATAATAAAAGACAATACTGTATCCCCATCTATTGGAAACTGAACTTATCAAGTAATTAAATCAAACCATTCTACTAGTATTACTGTGGTAAGCTACAACCATTCCAGGGTAAATACAATAACTTCTAATTATAACAGAATTTCCCTTTTGGAAAACCATATTAAATTTCCTTTGTAATTTTAACGGACGTGTTATGTTGCTTTTACTACTCTTTTGATTTATTCCTATATCAGCTGATGTGGGGGATTTTTCATTTATATTTCATTCACAGTAGAACTGGTTTATCATTATTTCCTTTTCTTCCACAACTGCACATCCCAATCTCTATTCATTTATAAATTTAATAATGTATGGTACATACTATTTACAGTAGACTGGGTAATTATCTACTCTATTGTCGTTTTCAATTACGATGTTTTTACCCTCTTTACCCACTAATTTATACGGTATTTGTTGAAAGAATTGCCGTTTTGTAGCAGTATTGCCAGATCCGGCTAGGTTCCAGTATTTTACCCCGGTCATTTCCTGTATTTTACTACGGTTATTTCCCGGTAGTTTGCCCAGATTAGGTCCTGGTAGTTTGCCCAGGTTAGGTCCTGGTAGTCTGCTGTGGTCTAGGTTAGGTTAAGTAATGTCAGGCTAATTTCAAAATGCCCTATCTTGGAAATGGGGCATTTGCAGAGGAAATGCCATAGAAGAAATTTAAGAAAATAGTCTTAGAATGGTCGAAATAAGTGGGTAATGAAGGTAGAAAAACCGTACACGATAACGTTAATTCTTTCAATATTTACCATTTATACCATTATAATACAATTTTCTTCTATGGCATTTTCTTCGGAAATGCCCCAAATGGGGCATGTTGAAATTAGCCTGACCTTACCTAACCTAACTTAGACTGCAGCAGACTACCGGGACCTAATCTGGGCAAACTACCGGGAACTAACTATGGTAAAGTACCAGGACCTGACCGGGTCAAAATACTGGGACCTAGCCGGATCGGTAAATATTAAAAGAATTACCGTTATTGCGTACGGTTTTTCTACCTTCATTACCCACTTATTTAGACAATCCTAAGGCTATTTTCTTCTATGGCATTTCCTCTACAAATGCCCCATTTCCAAGATATATATTCAAATGGGGCATTTTGAAATTAGCCTGACCTTAACTAACCTAGACCACAGCAGACTACCTTGACCTAACCTGGGCAAACTACCGGGAAATACCCGTGATAAAGTACAGGAAATGACCGGGGCAAAATACGGTAAATATTGAAAGAATTACCGTTATTGCATACGTTTTTTCTACCTTCATTACCCACTTATTTAGACCATTCTAAGACTATTTTCTTGTATGGCATTTCCTCCGCAAATGCGCCATTTCCAAGATAGGGCATATTCAAATGGAGCATTTTGAAATTAGCCTGACCTTACCTAACCTAACCTAGACCACATCAGACTACCGGGACCTAACCTGGGCAAACTACCGGGAAATAATCGTGATAAAGTACAATAAATGACAGGGGTAAAATACTGGGACCCAGCCGGATCTGGCAACACTGCTGCAAAACGGTAATTCTTTCAATAAATACCCAAAATACTGCGACCTAGCCGGATCTGGCAACACTGCTACAAAATGGGGTATTTATTGAAAGAATTACCGTTTTGTAGCAGTGTTGACAGATCCGGCTGGGTCCCAGTATTTTGCCCAGGTTAGGTCCCGGTAGTCTGATGCGGTCTAGGTTAGGTTAGGTTAGGTTAGGTCAGGTAAGGTCAGGCTAATTTCAAATGGGGCCATTTGAATATGACCTATCTTCGAAATTGGGCATTTGCTGAGGAAATGCCACAGAAGAAAATAGTCTTAGAATGGTCTAAATAAGTGGGTAATGAAGGTAGAAAAACCGTACGCAAAAACGGTAATTCTTTCAATATTTACCCAAAAGGGTAATTCTTTCAATAAATACCGCCAGATCTGGCAACACTGCTACAAAACGGCAATAGTCTAGATAAATATCGTAGACTGCAATATGTATATAAAGTGGGTAAATATTGAATGAATTACCGTTATTGGGTACGGTTTTTCTACCTTCATTACCCACTTATTTAGACCATTCCAAGACTATTTTCTTCTATGGCATTTTCTCCGCAAATGCCCAATTTCCAAGATAGGGCATATTCAAATGGAGCATTTTGAAATTAGCCTGACCTTACCTGACCTGACCTAACCTAGACCGCATCAGACTACCGGGACCTAACCTGGGCAAACTACCGGGAAATAACCGTGGTAAAGTACAGAAAATGACCGGGCCAAAGTACTGGGACCCAGCCGGATCTGGCAACACTGCTGCAAAACGGTAATTCTTTCAATAAATACCATAAAGTGTAATACAATTACAGTACATACAAATTAAAATTCTAACCTGAGATCATTCCATGGAACATTTTGCTTTGGTGGTGATGTTTGAGGTGAAGGGGAAGAGTTCACAAGTCGTTGTGATAAACTGCCTCCCTTACCATGCCCAGGAGACATACCCGCTCCTCGAGGTGTGAGGGTGTGACCCCAGGGGGACCCCACCACCATTGTGGGGGAACCCTTAGGTGGAGTTGGCATGGGTGAGAACTGACTCTGTCCATTAACCAGAGAGTTCTCTTTTGATGAATCCTCGTCACTGCCATTATCCAGTCCCGCTTTGCTGGCCAAGAAGTCACAAGCTGAGCGGAACATAGTTTTATCCAGCAGTTACCTTTACACAAAACACCTCACTAATGTACCTTCATGGCAAGTACAGTAGTAGTAGTTTAATTGGTACCCGGCAGGGGGGTAGGGGGGGGGGTCTGGTCAGTCACTAACACACTTATAACGTTTATAATGAGGCTTGTCTCAACATTAACACCTTCTTTTTGTTCTCTCGTCCTCAATAATGTACAAATAAACTCCTTAGACGGCCTTGGAAGAGCTAAATCACCATAAATTCTACAAGCATGGCGTCACTCACAACAAGATAGTCACCATGTTTGAAATGAAAGTAAAGTACATTCGGCGTGGTTAACAATCGGCTACAAAATAATACACTTCGGAGTCACAAATATTCGGAAATGGGGTCTATGTTTTTGCTGATAACATATTATTTACTTCATTAGATCACTATATTATACTCTTATCACAGACTATGTATAATAATAGTTAGTTTTCATTCATAATTATCTGTCAGTAAAAGAGGTTTCATAAATATTCACTTGATATTGTGGAAAAGGTTGCCGAAGCCGAAGTATTGGTTTGAGTGTTTATTTGAGGTTGTTGAGACAGCCTTCAGGGGACTCTGGTGGTGGTCAGGCTAATAACAACATCACATTGCGCAACACATTAACGTTAGATTAATTATTAATCACATTTACACTTCCTCTACCATTATTGTATTATGTAAGAGCCTATGTAGTGATGTTGTAGCAGTATTGAAGTACAGAAAGGTAAATATTGAAAGAATTACCGTTATTGCGTACGGTTTTTCTACCTTCATTACCCACTTATTTAGACCATTCTAAGACTATTTTCTTCTATGGCATAACCTCCGCAAATGCCCCATTTCCAACAAGATATGAAATTTTGAAATTAGCCTGACCGTACAGTCGGCAAAAAAAGTTTCGTTACCACCCCTACATTAATTTTAACATCGATAAGCGCGGCAGGGTTGGTACTCCGCCGTCTGAGCAGCTGTGCCTCGCGGGCCGCGGCAATGACAACTTAGCACAAGGCATTCCCTTTCTGGTATTAGTACAGAAGTGGACCTTAATTCAGCAGTGTTGCCAGATCCGGCTGGGTCCTAGTATTTTACCCCTGTCATTTATTGTACTTTATCATGATTATTTCCCGGTAGTTTGCCCAGGTTAGGTCCCGGTAGTCTGATGCGGTCTAGGTTAGGTTAGGTCAGGTCAGGTAAGGTCAGGCTAATTTCAAAATGCCCCATTTGAATATGCCCTATCTTGGAAACGGGGCATTTGAGGAAGAAAAACCATAGAAGAAAAGTGTCTTAGAATGGTCCAAAATAGTGGGTAATGACAGTAAAATATCTATTATACAGTAAGGTCCACTTCTGTACCTTTACCCCCTTTCTTTTTATATCAAAAGTTTAACTGATTTTAAATTAAATTTTGAGTGTTCAAGAACTATTACTATTTAACTATTCATCATTAAACATAAAGAAATAAGTTTGAGTATTTTAGAACAAGAATAACCTTGAAATACCCAGAAGTAGCAGCACTGGGTAAACGTACATCATTCCTACTTGCCTGTCCATTAGACACTGAGGGGTCCGGGAGGGTGACGGAGGTATATATGACACTCGCGCCCATGGAGGTAGTATAGGTGGAGGCGCCAGTATGACCTGATTTGTGAAGCCACCAATCTGTCATTTCCGGCGCCTTCAAGATGGCGCATACCTTTGTATGTCAGGTCAGAAGTCAGGTCAGAAGTCCACTTTTACTGAAACATATCTTGGTGTCCGCCATATTGAAGGCGCCGAAAATGACAGTTCGGCGGCTTCACTTTACTCCCCTGGATTAGTGAGCCATGGCGACTCCACCTATACTATCTCCATGCTCGCGCCACACCTGACTCACCAGTCAGGCCTACCAACATTACATCACACTGTTAAAAGGATGGTAACGAAACTTTTTTTGCCGACTGTACCTGACCTTACCTAACCTAGACCACAGCAGACTACCGGGACCTAACCTGGGCAGACTACCGGGACCTAACCTGGGCAGACTACCGGAACCTAACTTGGGCAAACTACCGGGAAGTAACCGTGGTAAAGTATAGGAAATGACAGGGGCAAAATACTTGGACCCAGCCAGATCTGGCAACACTGCTACAAAATGGTAATTCTTTCAATAAATACCATACAGGGTAATATTGAATCACAATAAACAACACATTTAGATTATAACAACTTTGTTGGCAGTTACTTCCTGGGGGTGCACCAAACTCACAAGGAATTACACTGGGTTTATTGGGTATGTCTATACAGGGTGTTGTATTGTGTAGTACCCTCTTCGGCCTAGATACACCTACTGTACCTGCCACTACACTCCACCACCACCAACTCATCCACTTGAAATTGTTCATGATCCCTCTCTAAAGCATGGATTGCAATGATTTTGACAGAGAACTGATTAAGGAGTGTGAGTTTAAGCTTCAAGTGGATGAGTTGGTGGTGGAGTGTAGTGGCAGGTACAGTAGGTGTATCTAGGCTGTCTATTTACAATATAAGTTATTTATTAAATTAATTACACAGAGAAACAACAGAAACATCCCACAAGAGAGAACACAGGTTGAAGTTGTGTATGAACAGAAGCAAAGCAGGGAGTATAGGTTATAATACATCTGGCAGTGTAGTATCAGTGTTACCAGGTAAAATCTGGGAGAAGGAAACCTCCAGTGGGTACGAACTCCTGGATGCCTGTGGCCGATAGTACCACAAGGGAGGAAGGAGAGAAGACAGAGCAAGCACGAAGGAAAAGGAAGAAAAGGTAGGACAGTTGGAAAGGAAATGAGATGTTTGTGGTGAACTGTTAATAAAACCACAATATATATAGTTTACACAATTATTTTTATTTCAATAAATACACCACAGTTAAGGTCATATGAGCAACCAATACAAATGAGTAAAGTATCATTGTGCTCGTAACTGAGGGATGTACAGTATAGGTGATGGCAAAATCATGAATCTCAGTACAGTATACCTAAACAATGGTATTTCATCTGATGATATGGTTTTCTGTATTGTATTATGTCACAAATGATAAATACAATACTGTACCTATTATATATAGTGTACAACTAAGAATAAGAATATAAAGATGTAGCTAGAGGAGTTGTAGTTGCATCACCTTTAATTATACTTGTACATAAAACTGTAGGTATACATTAAAAATAGACCTCAATTATGATACAGTTATTGCCCACCAAAATAATATCAAATACTGTACAGAAATTTCATCTCCATATACTAAATGCCCACTCTCTCAGGAACCACATTATATGTGAATACCAAATGACTTAACTTTGAGAATTTGTATTTATTGGCAGGAAATTAAAATATAAATAAGATATTTCAACTAAGAAAATTTAGTCAATAACAAGTATGTTTTAATTCAAGAATATCACAAATAGTGAACTACTGCTGTGATGGAAATAATAGCCTACTGTAAACTGAATTCCTTTTTTAAAAACTAAGTACGAGTCATTTAGCCTCTGCACACTTAACTTCCTATTGAACTGTACTGTATACCATAGTACTGTACATTACCTTACTACCTGCTTTTCATTACAGTATAACATTAACCTTATCCTATCACAGAATAATTTTTTTTTTTTTTGTATCAGTACAACAAATTCGATCCTGTACAGTAATCGCAATTAAAGCAGAAATGTTAAGGGTGTTTACAGCATATTTCTATACTTCTTGGAGAATGATAAAATAACAAAACGTAATGCATCCTATTGCATATCCAGTATTGTGATGTTTTGTGGGACAGAAAAATTGTAACAACACTAATAATTATTCACTACTATTCTTGGCAACTTAGGAGTGTAATGAAAAAATTATTTGGACTTGATGCCCAGTCTGACCTGTAGTGAGACATCCTACTCTATCTTCAAGAGTAGAAATTTTAACTGAAATCAAGTTATTCCGAGACACAACACTTTATGTTAATGTAAAAATGTTTAAAAAATAATATAAATCACGTGCAGTATACTTCCTGTGCAACACGATTATGTATCTATCTTTATGTCAATAAATAAAGTCTATTTGTGAGCTCTGAAAGCTTATATGACCCCAGGACAGTAATTGTTAGATGAAATGGATACTGTAAATACTGAGGAATATGGTGGTGTTTGATCAGCTGTGTCTTGGAGAACCTCACACACGAGGTTTCGATAATAAAACTAATTTTTTAAGTCCCATCACAGAAACCTATTGCAATTCAACTGTGACATTACTTATAAAAAGATAGAGAGGATGGAAAATTGAATAAATTAATTCTACTGGGCTTGTGTGACCTTATTTATAAAAAGGTAGAGGGGAGGGAGAATAAAATACAGTATATGAATTCTACCAAGCTTGGCCCTACAGATCGTATAGCCAACTGAAGGTATAGGACAGCACTGCCCCTCCTTTACAAGAGAGAAATTATTCAACTTAAGCACTGGGGAAACATTGACCATGGAGCAATAAGGGCCATATCCAAAAGTTATAGGAAAGGCAATGAAAATGACTTGTATGATAGCTCCATAGATATTACACTGACCCCTTATTACAGGCATCACATCAAAGCTCCCACTTTCTTGTGTATGACTGTTAAAGGGTTTGATGATATGGGATTCAAATGTTGACATATTAAAAACTTTAAAGCTTAAATTTGTTCATAAATGTATTAACAACATTGTAAATGGTAAAGGATATTCCTGAAATATGATATCATATCTTTAAAATGATTCTTCATGAAATATAAAACAAAAACATACTATATCCGAGCCAAAACTTTTTCTCATATGATGCTTCCACTTACACAGCTATCCATTATATCACAACTAACCTAACCTACTGAAACATGATGTGATGGAAGAAGAGTGTTCAAGCCTACTGCCCAAAAACTATACATAAGGACACCTGCATCAGAGAAATTATAAATAAAACATTTTCCCATAGATAATATATTATTTGTTCATTTATAACTACTCTACTACAGTATATAAAAAAAATTCTTTTAGCACCCAAAGTAAGTACAGTACATTCCTACCATAATGATTTACTGGTAACGGTATTGTAGATAAAATTCAATAGAAGACTTGTCAAAAATAATCAACTACACACAAACATGACTTCATGTTTGCTCATTACCTCAATTATACAGTACACAATCAACATCCTATAATTATGATTTACAGAAAGACAGGAAGAAAAACAATACTTCTGTTAGTGAGTGTATACCATGAATAAAAGTATAGATAGGCATGGAGTCTATATAATTCATATAAAGTTTTGAAGATGCTCTAGGGATCACAATTATCAATTCACTATTTAGGGCATACTGTACAGCATCAAAGTTTACCAACAGGGAATCTAATGATACTTTCTTCCAACAAGGGAACACTTTAGCAGTATAGAGATGGTCTGAATACCAGACCATTCATTACCAAGGCTACACAGAAACCATCCAGCTGTAACCCAATGCTGATAACCATCTGATCTGGCTTTACACTCTACTCTCGATTTAACGGACAAAAAGGGGGTTAACCTTGTCCGTTAAGGGAAATTTACCATTACTGTACTGGAAAATTGACGTGATCTAGGGGATAAATTGGAATTAATACTGTACTGTACATACAGAATACAGTACAGTAATTCTAAACTCATGTTAGAAGTAAGGACAATGTCCATTGAGAGGTTGTTCACTCTAGAGGGGTTAGGCTTAAGCATGAGGGTAGGGGGGCGGGGGGTTGACAGCACACGTAATATTGTTCAGTTTTCACCAATAGTCCTTGAGTTTTTACTCGTACAGTATACACGCATTTTCTGAGTTTGTATTAAATATTTTTTAAAATAAATATCAAGTTGCCTGACTGAACAACTCATCGTCACTGACGCCGTGAGCCTGTGCACACCTGACCGTATTCTGGACAGGGTACTTGCATGTTGGGTGGGAACGCCACACTGCCACCTAGTGCGGATAAAATTTTCAAGTAACGGACTTTCTGTCCGATGTCTAACGATTGTCCTGTAGCAAAAAGTGTCCGTTAAATCTGAAATCCGTTAAATGGAGGTCCGTTAAATCGAGGGTCGAGTGTATTTGTGTTTCCCTTTTTGTTAAGCACCTCAAAGATTATACACATAAATCTCTCCATAGGAAAGGAAATTTGTCAAAAATTTGTATCTAAATCTCACTGCAGTACTGTACATTACTGTATTTTGCTTCAAAGAGTTATTAAAATAGAGGGTAATTTTCATTCATTAATGTGTGTTCACTTTACATTATACATACTGTAATAACCATTTTTCAATATGCACAAAACAGAAGTAATGTTCAGTACTATACTGCAATACTGCCAGATACTGACAGCAAGTAGCATGAGGTGAAGGAACACCTCAAAGACAATTGTTATTCACAGTCCATTTCCAAGATAAGACCAAAGTATTGGCAAATACGTACGGAAATTAGGGCACTGTCAACGAAGACATTGTGGAAATTTACAATATTTTTCTCCTACATACCATAACAATAAGTACTGAACATCGTTTAAGCCTTATCTCTTATACTTTTTCACTGACTGTAGGGATAATCCTATCATTACAAATCACAGAAAAGTTAATATTATCATAATGCAAGAATATGTAAAAAATTTATTAAGATTAATTATTCACTATCAAGGTAAGTCATAGATCTTATGCTTCAGGGGAACAACAGTGATCAGTGAAGTTTCCAAGTACCGTACTGTACAGTATAGTACAGAAGTTTTCATAATTCATGTTACAATAGTAAATAAATAAAACAACCTCTTCATAGACATATTTGAAGAGGTGCCTTTGTGTCACTGACTTTTCTCTCTGATGGATCACTGTCTTAAATTAAACATAAAATAAATCTAAATGCATTACAACAATATTTTTGTAGTCCAGTGAACAAGCTCATGTATTCAAAGGAATCATATAATACACAGCACAGTCAAAGTCATTAATTTTTAACAGTTTGCATATCTATACTTTCACACATAGAAAATGTTCTCTTTAAACTGTCTGTAAAATTCAATCACTTAATTGAGAGAGCTTTGAGAATACAGTAACTGGATAAACTTTTTACGTCGCAGAGTCACATGGGATCATCTCCCAGAGCAAAGAAGTACTGTAACAAAGTACTGTATCAAATATAAGTAACCAAGTAAGAAAGTACTGTACATAGCCTAGTAAGTAAGTAGACTGCACATCAGAATCAATAGGAGAATAGAAGTACAGGACAGTATGTGTGTCAGGATACAGGAGAGAAAAATATAAAGTCATGCTTATAAGCTGTAATAAGGGAAATAATATGAATGTCCACACGACCATGACATATGGTTGTAGCCTACTGTACTTTGAACTGGCACCAGGCAGAGCGCTTCAATAATATACTTCAGACACTTGCCAGTCATGCAGAATGTGTTTGTTTGTCTGAGTTGGTATGGTTTCATCATGGTTACAAGTACTCGGTGTGGTACAGGTTAGAGTCCCACGTTGGCAAAGGTATATTATTTATCTGAGTGTGAATTCTTTGGAGGAACTGGCAATCACTGTTAACACACAATGTACAGTCGGCAAAAAAAGTTTCGTTACCACCCCTACATTAATTTTAACATGGGTAAGCCCGGTAGGGTTGGTACTCCGCCAACATGCAGCTGCGACTCGTGTCATCCGGGGCATGCTGGACGGAAATCGTCATTGCCCCGGCAGTGTCAACTATTTTATATCAAAAGTTTAGCTGATTTTAAATTAAATTTTGAGAGTTGAAGAACTCTTACTATTTAACTATTCATTATAAACATAAGGAAATGCGTTTGAGTATTTTAGAACAAGAATAACCGTGAAATACCCAGAAAAAATAGCACTGGCTAAAAGAACGTCATTCCTACTTGGCTGCCCATGACACACTGAGGGGCAGTGGCCAGGGGCACGGACTTATTATGGAGGCCGGAGGATGGCGGAGGTACGACACTCACCAGTCAGGCATACCAACATTGCATCACACTGTTTTAGGGATGGTAACGAAACTTTTTTTGCCGACTGTACTGTAATTCCTTTTACTATTATCAGGATTAGGTAAAGATTAATATTACTGTACAATCATCATTAATCATATCATTCACTGTTGCTCCCCAATTAAATACAATACAGTATATCTTTTCAAAAGATATGTTTTTAATACGGACAATCTCTCTCAAATGCTATTAATGATAAACTATTGACTGAACTACCTATGTACTATAAAAATGATGGTATCTTTGGATATAATACTATAAGAAGTTTGACTCACAATTCGATATGTTTGCTGAAACACGTCAATAAGACATGAAGCATTATCTGTACAGGACCTCAAGACCTAAATGGAGTCATCACCATTTCAATGTGGGTCACAAATTGTATAATACAGTATAATTCAGAATCAGACTGCATTAAACAAGCACCATTTAAAAAGAAGCCTCTATGGATAAATTATTAATGCCGTAATATGCTCCTCTGGATCAAGGAATAAATGCCATTGACCAAAACAGTCAGCTTTACATATACTTTATAATTTATGTATGTTATGTCATATTCAGTACCTCAGGGGAAGGAATGGTACAGCAATAAACCTTTTCATGGACTCCTCTCTCCATTTTTTCCTTCAATATAATCAGAGTCCATTAAGGTTACAGGAGAACACAACACCTTCCCACAAAGTTGGTGTGCAATGATGAGTATCAAACCTGGTCCAGCTGATAGGGAGGCACAATGCTGCTACTAACCAAACCTTATCTTGGAATCATAGCCTTATGCAGTACAGCAGCAAAAACACAACTTGTATAAACAGTTTCAGGATGGTATTATTAAACTTCTTTTTCTAGGAAAAGACTTTTCATCGCTCAATTCATATTACACAATAATAAGAATTGATTGAAGAAAGCCTATTCCTCAAAGTAGTAGTTGTTTAATAATACCATCCTCAGTCTTCAATATACTGGTTGCATATGTTTAGTCTTCATACAATGTAAACATAACAAGTGGATACCAAATAACCGTACAAAGATAGTCAATTCAACAGTAATGAAGGCCATAGTTTCATCATATGCTTGAAAATGGTCCATTGGTTACTCAACACAACTATAGCCCATATACAACAACAGTGTTATATATTTTATTCTATCAAGCTACGCCATAACCACAGCTTTGGAACGCAGAAATATTCTGCAAGTTCCAGGTAATGTATTTAAAAAAAACAAAAAAACATCCAGAATGCCTAAAGATGACTACATTCACCAGCATTAGCACATAGCAACAACACATATTATGACAGCCCAAAACAATAGAGTGTACTATGAAAAAGAAAGAAAGAAAAAAAAAATACTGGCCACTGACATACATCTTAAAAAACAGTTGAAGTATAAAGCGACACTAGCTACTGTTCCTGTACTGGTTACGATGCTTGCACAACACAACGCCTTGACAACTTTGGCTGGGGTTTGACAATGAGCGAGATTCTGTTTGGTTGTTGCATAAGTATTGCAGTATGCTTTTGGCAACTATTGTAGACTTGTTCATAAATAAATACTTTCTGCTTTCTGTTGCTGAAGCAGATACGGAACAAACATACACACAGAGAAAAATATATAAATTCTCCTAATCTGACAAAATATCAAAACTATTATAATAAAATAGTATAATTTTAAGTAAAAGTGAAATATTACTAGAGAAATTCTTGTACCGCATAATACTTCACTTAATATAACTAATACCACAATACTGCATCTCATTTAGTATAAAATGGCTACAAGCAGTTATAGTCCATGCAGTGAATGTATAGTTATGAAAGCAGCTGACATGACTTTCATATTGGATAGCAGTATTACAAAACATATAAAAAGAGTTCCAATTGATGAAGAACCCATCTTTATAATATTTTACTACTGCCCCAAGACACCTGATCTGGGAACGGCTGGCAATGGCAAAATGGTAATAAAATAAAATGAAAGTTCCAATTGATGAAGAACCTATCTTTATAGAATTTTACTACTGCCCCATGACACCTGATCAGGGAATAAGGCATCAGGGAATTAGAAAATGGTAATAGATCAAGGCTCTTCAAATGGTCTTCTTCATTCCCATACTGTACACAAAGGTTTACATCACAGTCCAGAACATTACGGTCTGGGAGGCACATCAGGTTTCTGTCTGCTAGGCAACACAACATCAGGTCTCAAGGGCAGGACTATCTCGGGTCTGGGCGGAATCTCTGGTCTGGCCGGCAAGTGTTCTGGTCTCGGGAGAAGTTCTTGAGGTCTGGGTGGGATCATGGGTCTCGGTGAATGTCCTTGGTCTGGGATCACCGTTCCTTCTCTAAAATTAACCTCTCCTGCATCTACGTATCCTTCCGTCTCTAAGTCAGTCTCTGCTTCATCTATTTGTCCCCTCTCTTCTGTGTCTCGTACTCCCTTTGTGGGTGGTGCTGGGGCACTCCGTACGGGTTGAAGTCTGGGAGAGGTGTCTGAAGGGAAGTACACATCTCCATTTTGTTCTATTTCACCAGGCTTGGAGTGATCCAGTAATCCTTTTTCTGAGTGGCTCTCAGAGAGTTGTGAAAGTCTGTCAGATGAACTATCAGCACTGTTTCTGTCTGCTATTGGCCAACTGTCACAAGGGTTGAGAAGAGAAGTGCTGAATGGAAGTGTCTGTTCATTAGCAATAATACCATTAGCTGGGGGATGATGCAAGTTGAAGGAATTGGTAATCGTGTTAGGTACATGGATGACTACCTCATCCTTGGGCCAGTTGTCACCCCAAGGATCAGTGGTGGCATCCAATCCCACAGTCTGATCATGATGCATTGTCACCGTCCCATTGGCCTCGGAAACTGGTGGTTTAGGCTGTCGCTTTGTGTCCTTGCAGACTGGACCTATAGAGGGAAGCACAGAGGCCAACATCCGATTTATCCTAGTCATACATGGACAGCAGCAGGCATCCATACAGGCTGCACATGGCGGGATATGAGGGGAGAGACAAGCACGACCACGGCTCTCCCACCACCAACGGATGTGATCCCAGAAGAGAAAAACCAGAATAATTGATACCACTACAAATATCCAGAAGCCAATGAACCAGCCGGACACTGGTGTAGACACACACCTCTGCTCCACACAATACTGGAAGAGAAAACAAAAGGAGTTTTATCTGGGGTATTTTCAGACTGGTCACTTACGCAAATTTCACTTTATTGTAAATCAGGCATCTCTGACCTCAAAGAAAGTGGAAGAAACTCACTGAACATTTAATACCATCTATCAAACTCATAGACATAAGAAATTGAAAATAATGATGATAGCTGATATCACATAAGCACAATTTCTGCCATCCTCAAGTCAAACTTAGGCATCTTCCATTTTACTATTAACTTCAACAGAGGTACAGCACACTTGTTAAATCTGGAAGAAGCACATCCTGACCAAAGAATGGAATATGAGGAATGAAAAACAAAGGACATGTCAAAAATGCCAGACCTTGCCAGAACCACAAGGGGCTCCATCAGGGACGAGCCAGTGAGTAGCAGCATACGAAGATGTGGCAATCACTACGTAACACTTTGCTTTTCCTGGGATATCACTCCATATAATGTTAGGAAAATTTGATTTGATGTCTGATCCATCTAACTCACAGTGCAGTGTCCCACACATTACGTTTCTGCAACATATTAGCCATTTTATTTTGGAGTTTACTTAGAGTTTATTATAAAACATGACATACTATAACATAAAAAAAAGAACATTACATGACCAACTTTTCATAACACAACACACATGATATGGCTAACCCTTCCTAACAAAAACAAAATGTGACATGATCAACTTTTCACAACTAATTAAATGTGATAGGACAAACTATTCATATCAGAACAACATGACATGACCAACTCTTCATAACAAACCAAACATGATATGACTAACTCCTTTTCACAGGGTTGATACTTGGTGGGATCATAGTAGGAGCGTCCACAGTTACCATACGGGTTACCCCGAACATTGTAGTCGCTGTAGCAGCTCTTGGGGTCAGCAGATCGACCACTCTCGCCCCACACTGACTGACAACGCAGATCACGGCTCCCACACCACCCGCTATAACAGTGGCCCTGCAAGACATCCATGGACTGTTAACATCCTGATTTTGCCAATTACAGTTCAGAAAAATAATTTTGTGTCAGTCAATATTGGCAATATCAAAAAATTCCACTGCCCAAAGAAGGCAAACTAATATTAATTCAAATTAATAAAATAGTTTACTATTCATCAGAAGCCAACAAAATATGACAGTGACACTCAAAGGGTTGCTCAGGCCCAGATGGCTAAAATTAGATTAATTATTTTCTCTCTCTTCATAAAAGCACTACAGTTTTCCCTCCCTTGCTCTAACCTTGCCTTCATCGCAGTATGTGCCATCAGACACATCGAGGTCGGGTGGGCAGTACTCTGAGCCTCCAACGCAGTACTCAGGCACGTCACACTCATTCCTGGCCTCTCGACACAGGGCACTCCCTACTTTCGGTTTGCATGTCTGTCAAACAAGAGCAGAATAATTGAATGTCACCAATTTAGAGGATTTCTACAGTATTCAAAATTTTCCATCTGCAAGTCTACCAAAGAATAACAGCAGATTTACTATATGGTTACCAATTTCAGCAATATCTGCATAAATAGAAACCCTACTATACATTCTCCATTCCAAAAACATACATAAACGGACTACTTATATACTAAGGATAAAGAAAAGTACAGTACAGTACAGTACACAAATAAAGGCACCGGGGAACTATGGACCTTTACCCAGTGTGTTTCACAAAGGTCTTTAACCTGACACCAGTTGTTGTATTTTTTTAATCTATCTAATTGTTTAACACTTTGTCATCATTATTATTTTCATTTCCAAAAATATAAAGCAAAACCATTCATAATTTTAAATATAGTAAAAGGTTTACTTTAGTACATTTGGTTTTAATCTCAACTTTGTTCAAATAATATCCAATATCATGAAAAAAAAATTGTGACAGCTTGTTGCAAGACTTGTTGAAGATGAGCCTGAAATCTATCAATCGACTATCCTTACTGACCTTGAGATCACAACACGACCCAGTACCACAGGTTGCATTGTGAATGAGTTTGCATGTTTCTGGATTGCAGCAGGTATGGTCCTTGCAGAAGAGAGCGGGTCCACAGTCACATTCCTCCCCGTCCCCAAGCACACCATCCCCACAGCCGCCCACCAGGCTTAATGGTTCATTACGCAGGCAGTCAAATGCGAAAGACTCTATGTTTCGTGTGAGGTTGCGTTCACTGCATGTGCTCCACAGGACACCTGAGTGGCTGGCAAGATTTGAGGGAACAGTTATTCTAAAGACAATTGTACATACAGTATGTCTACTACTTACATCTATAACATGTTTTCTATCTAGTTGGTGGTACATATCTACAACTGTTAAGGTTACAGAACTTCTAAATACAGCCTTAAAATATTGGTTAGACAGACAGAAGGAATCTGAAGGATGGGTCTAAATCAGGAGCTGCCACCAACAATAAGCCAACAGGTTTACTACACTTTTCAAAATTAACATGTTCTTACATATTTATAAAAAAAAATAATACCTTCCATTAGTCTCAGGCATCATAATACACTGATTGCTGGGGCATTCACAGTCTGAGTCGTCGACATCATGATAGAGACCCAGGTTGTGTCCCAGCTCATGTGCCAGGGTCCAGGCCGTCCTCACCACACCGGGGTATGATGGGTTGTCCTGTACGACACCAACCGAGCTGTTGTAACTGCGGCAGGGAGAAAGTATATCAGAGTCATAGCAAATGGCACACATGGTTAACAGTCATTATCAACCCACCGAATTGTCATAACACCGGCAATTTCAACTGTCTCGAGCAATCAATTTGGAAGCACCATAACAAAACCTATAGATCTGTGTGGCAACTCATGACTGAATTCAACTTATCATGAATTTAAATTGTGTTGTGGCTGTGGGTGGTGTGGATTGAATTATATCTATTTCAAGAATAGAGGAGCAGGGAGGGTTCAGAAAGGGTAGAGGATGTGTGGACCAGATATTTGCATTAAAATCAACATTAGAGAAATATATTGGGAAGGGTAGGAAGTTGTATACTTTCTTCATGCACTTGGTGAAGGCATACGATAGGGTTGATAGGAGAGCTATGACAGAAGTGTTGAGGAGTTACATTGTTGAGGGGTGTTTGCTGAAAGGCATTGAGACCTTTTATGAAGAGGCAACAGCATGTGTGTGGATAGAGGATGATCTAAGTGAGAATTTTAATATTAGTGTAAGGCTGAGACAGGGGTGTGTCCTGTCATCATGGTTGTCTTGCCCAGGGGGGCTGACTTTATTCTCTGTGAATACTAGTCATCCCCCACAGGACTAGAATAAAGATTGTTGTAGGGTCAGGTCACTTTCTAGTGGATTTGACGAGATCTGCCCACATGGATTAAAAATCCATGTGATGTGTACTGCAACCGGAGGCTTTTTTTTTTTTTCACTGCTGTGTGGACTGCCAACACACAGGGGTGCATTTCCCTTTGCATGCAGCAGTGTAAACTCCCTCCCCCTTATGGTCCCTTCAGGGCTGGTTTCATGGAAGGTGCGGCCCCAGAGAGAATGCAAGGTGAGGAGTTTGTAAAGAAGGTGTATGGAAGTTAAGTTGTGGCACCTGGTGTGAGAGGCAGACCTCCGGTTAGAAGGCAAAACAGAGTGGAAGAGTATGTGAAGGAGAGAAATGTGAGGGGCAGAGGAGGGCTTGACTAAGTAAGGAGGGAGTGTTTGAACAATGAAAACTAGAGACAATTCTGCCAAGGCTACCCCCTTGGGGAGAGTTCCCGGAGGGGAACGAGGCGTCGAAGCCATAGATAGAAAAGACTGAAATACTGTACGTGGTTGGTAACGAGGGACCAATTATACACTACAGTGGCTACTGACAGTGAAATTAATTAATATTACCACACACTTGCAACCATACATCATTAATCATCAAGGGAGCAAGTAATTAGCAAATTGAAGATTTTAACAGACTCCTATTCAACATCATCATCATAAAATAACCTAAATTTGAGAATACTTTTCAATATCTATACAAAACTGTACTTTTTATCAATATTTCATGAGTGTAAATGACAAGAAACTATTATTATAACATATACTATATAAAGGAGTCATAAGAAGCTATGTTACCTGCATATCCCATTGATAGGAGCTTTACCAACTATATTTTCTTCAAAGTCAACAACTCTGTAAAGAAAAGTATTTACAGTTTCAATATTATTGTATAATGAATAAAACATTACAGTAATTAAGCTTATAGGTACAGTATTACCCATATGTGGCAGACGTGCATTCTGAAACTCAAATAACGGACAATGCTAAGAAGCAAAATGAGTTGAAGGGATGAATTGGCTATGTGTTTGGAAGATGGTGGGTGTCAGCTGGAGAGACAAGCAATTGTTGACTAAAGACATGGCAATTTGGAGGGACTCTGTGGAGAGAAAAAAAAAAAAAAAAAAAAAAAAAAAAAGTGTGGCCAAGCATACACCACAGACCACTCAGGTTTTGGTTAACAAATAAACATCACCGAAAGCTGAGACTATTACATTTTACAATGAGCACCATATCAGTTTCTGAGGTTTGCAAACTGTACAGTACTACTACAAGCCTTCTTGGTAAAGGTTACAAGTGTTTAATCTATCCAACCTGGTATAGTATCGTACCTACCACTGCCAGTCTTGTTTAATTCAGGCATCCAAATTGTACTAAACAGATCACATAAACATAGGTGTGAGTAATGTGTGTTTTTTGGTACAGTTTAAAGAAATTTGTGACCTCCAATTTGATGACATCCAACCCCCATAATGATCAACAAACTGCCATGTACAGTACATAACATAAAAAATATGTAGTCTGTACTTCGGAAGTATAGTAAAACCATGCATTAATATAATACATGATACTCTCCCTTACTCAATTAATACAAAAACTGAAAAGGTAAACAAAGCACATAAGCATTGTGTGGACAATTAATACACTCTACATTCAGGGTGAGAACATCTGAATGATAAATCCAGTTTACGTCAGCATGAAGCATCAACAAACTGATTGAATGAAGCACAAAAATCTTAAGAATGTCATGTGTGTTTTTTTGAAGATTGAGAGTGGTATATATGGAAGCTTAAAATATTAGAACCTGTTGGGAGAGAAAGGTTACTGTAGTCCACTAAGACTTATATTTAACTATCTCAGCTTTCTCTAAGCAACATAGTTTAAATTAGAGGGGATAGGGACCAGACAGGGGACTGATAAGCGGGTGCAGGAGGGACAATACCCACCACCACACTGCCATTATTCACTGCCCACACTCAATCACCCACCAAACCTTACACTTCACAAACATATCTATTACTGATTAGAAGAAACACCACTGACATACAGTATTTGTAATTGAAACCTTTAACAGTCCTAATCTTTTCTAATGTTATCCGTGTTTCAAACACAAACTATTATTATAGAATGATATGTCTCTTTTGTGCTGTGCTCAGCAAATGTTCTTCGGGCATGACAATGGAGTGGGGTGGCTTAGGGCAGGATGAAGTGGGTGTAAAGGGAAAGCAATATGGAGTAAAATATATTTGAAAATTATGTTATGTACGAGGACAGTCTGTGGAATCAATGAAAAGAAATATACTGTTGGAGAAGCAAAGGGAGGGAAGGTTCTCATCACAATTCATAATAGTATAATTATAATATGTTGTACTCACCGACCAGCCTTTCTGCATTACTACACTTGAAAGCTGTGAATGAAAAGTTATCAACATAATACTACAAGCAGAAGCAGTCCGTTTTATCTCTATCTACACTAAAATTAGGGAGTCTCAGTGTAAAAATTATAACTCCTGGACGAATTATTTTCTCTATTTAATAAAATGCATGTTGATGCCTGGATGCAAAATGGCAAACAGTATTGCTAATTCCATTAACATATTCATGGCAATCTAGGAAGCATGCATGCATGCATGCAAACTCTAGCCATTACAATAGCTTTGCCACTTTTGCAGTAAAAAAAATTGGTGCTACCCATATAAAGCATGATGTACAGTAATTACTGATGATATGCTTTAACATTATCACAAATATCTTACTTTTGCACAGAGATATAGATAAGGTGAATAGGAAAGAAAAAGATAAAGGGAAATTGTAAATACAAAGCAAAACAATGATGAAATAGTGAAGAAAGATGAGAAATAAGCATCAGACAGAGTGAGGTTCCTGCGACCAGACCAAGGCCAGTCTTGCTCTCGTCATTTAACATCACGACAAACTGTATAATAATAACTTCTGTAAAACATTTTTCATTGTTACAAACAAGTTGCTTATTGAGTTTGGAGTTTGCTAAATATATGAAAAGTACTTGGATTCCCTCAAGAATAAGTCTTAATGAGATTCAGACTAATTTTCGAGTACGTTATTATATATAAATCTAGTGTTTGTATGGCACAGGCATTAAAGTTATCGCTGACTAATGATTCTCCATAAATTTGGAGGCAATCTGCTGTATGTATAAGCAAATTGCCCCTCCACCCACAAATGAGAAACCGGTGATGAGAACAAACCCCCAAGTCAAGAGAAGGTTAAAAACAACAAATAAAATTCAAACAAACAACTGCCCCTCCACCCACAGAGAAAAAACAGGACCACAAAATAAAAACCCACGTGAGGAACTGCATGTTGTCGTTGGGGATGTCCGGGTGATCGGCGATGAACTTCCTTCTGTATTTCCTGAAGTTGTCCAGGGTGACATCCGAGATGCCTGACACCTCCATCTCATCACTCGACTTCCAGATCTCGAGGTGTGTCAGCACTACTACCACACCCAGCTTACGATACACCTGCCAGCCCCACATGTGTTAAGTTATTGCACATTTCTTTTTTTCTACTTCCAATTTTTGTACTCGGGAAAGTGCAAAGGTAATCAACCAATCAAGGACCATTTCATCAAGATGCCTGGATACACAGTCTCCCCTCCCCAGAATACTTCATCTGAATATTTCCATGCCAAAACATAGAAAGGTGGCAAATTACAAGCATGAATCAATCCTGTCAATGCCTAGTCATTCTGAAGATACTTTAGACAATGTGCTAATTCAAGCTGCAATTGAGTACTGTTGGCCAAATTCACACCACACACAATTATCCTACAAGTTAGATACAAGATACTGTATTCTTTTCAGCAACAATTTCTGCTCCATACTTTTCTAATTTCAACACCTCCACCACTGGTATATACTATAAGTTAGTACAATATGAGAAAGATGTGGCAAAGAAAGTTTCTTGTGGGGAAAACATTGCAACTCAACTCCCTGGGAAATGAGTTGGGCCAACTGTACATAAACCCAATACTGTACTCGATTTCTACAATCATCAAAGAACTAAGATATAAGAAGATGAGAGGCTCCCACTCACACCATTGACTACGTTGACGATGCTCTTGCAGCGGCTGGTAGCATTGTCCCCATAGGCCTTGTGGAAACTGTTGTCAGCCACCAGCACCAACTCCACAAACCGAGTGGTCTTTGTGTTCCAAGCTGAAGTGCCGCCTTGGAGTCCCCATCGACGCACCTGAGGGAATGTACTGTACTGGTGAGAGGGACGGAAAGGTTGACGAGTGAAATGGATAATCACTAGAAAATGTTCTACCGATTCTCTCTCTCTTACTCTGTCTGTAATACATGAACTTATCTCTCCATGTACAAGTAGCACCCTCCTTCATTACCGGCTTTAACTTATATCAATTTCTCTACCATGTTTGGGTACAATACTAATATGATTCATTAAAATACTGTATGTGAACCAGTGTCAGAATACAGTTGCTCATAATTGAAATTTAAGGTAGTGGTGTTGCAAAAGACAGAAGTACTCCATAATTTACCCTGTTGTGATTTTCAGCCTGCAGGAAGTTGCTGTAAATGTCACTGTGAATATCCTTCTTACTCACACCTGAGGAGAAACCCATACCTTATCTATACATTCATCTTTATGTTATAGCATTTATGATCCCTGCAGCCCTGCTTTCTCAAAATATTACTATACAACAGATTATCTATACTATAGTATCTCTCTATACCAAGGTTATCTGCAACTTGGCAGTGTTTGAATGTCTCAAAACTCCATAATTCAAGAACAACATTAACCAACTTAAGGGTTGTACAATGTTGATAAATCTCATACAAATTATTCCTCCCAACTACTCCAAGCAACAGGCCACAATTATTTGTGTCAATCGGACCTGTTTCTGCTTTCCTGGCATATTGTACTTTGGAGGAATCAAGCCACTCTAATGTTCCAAAAAAAGTGTACTATTCCCTTAAAGACGAGTTGAACCTCACCGCATGCTTGGTGTACACCGTGGCGGAGGTCTGGTGTGTAGACTCTATGAGGGTCCCCAACTGTCCTGCTTCCTGACCCTGGCTCCACCCACACTGCCCCAGCCCCTCCCACCACCATACCTCTGTGTCAGGGAAATGGCCAATTAACAAACACAAGCAACCACACACACACACAAATGGTCACATATACCCTCACATTCATACATGCATGCTTACTCATACATATTCCTGTTATACACACTAACACAGACACACACACACACTTATATATATATATATGTTTATGCTCTTTTGATCTAATCTATTGTACTGTACTGTACATTACATCCCTTTGCATGAATCAATTAAATAACTGAAGAGAGAGAGAGCCACTCACCTGATGACCGGGCAGAGTGTCAGTGCAACCCAGGATCCATCTAACCCTCTCACATCACCTTGGTACTCACACACTGTTGGTCCTCCACCCTGATGAAATGCAAGGAACAACAACTGTCAGATTGCAACTAATACGGTAATAAGGGCTGTCCACCCTCCACCTCACGTGTACCATGAAACTATAACTGATGATGAATTTCAATTGCACCACATGAGAAGTCAAAGAGGGAGGGCTCACCTTAGTTGTGCCTACCACTGGGTCACGGTAGGTAGCAGCCAGGAGGTCTCTGTAGGGAGATGGTAAACAACAGATAGAATATGTCAAATGTTCTAATTCTGGACATTAGCTGCAAGCCCATATCAAGCTACAGGTCATCACCAACAGCAAAAGTTATATAAAAAAAAATCTTACTTTACCACCCAGTGGCCTGTAACAGGTGGAGCAGCACATAGTCTCTTCTGTAATGCTCTATACATCAATAACGACTTTTGAAAAGGCAGACTATATTATAAAAAGTATATTGTGTTGAAGGAGTCACACATACCAATAATGAAATCAACTGGGCATATTTACCATCACTGAAATATACACCAACAGTAAATATTACCTGGTAGGATGGAGGTCAATGATCAAGGTTTCACTTCCGGCATGCAATTGGAGGGTGAGGTTGCCATGAGTCCGCTGTTCTGATGGTGGGAAGGTGTCTGGTGTTGGCTGAGGGGTCCAAGTCAACACAGGAGACACTATTACATCTACAGTTTTGCCCTCGATAAACCAATCTGTAACAAACCAGATCATGACTATTATACGACTCATTGCATACCATAATTATGTTCTTTACAGTACATATGCAGTACTTCTATTATCTAAACTGTTAAAATTCTGTGAAGTATTAGACAACCTATATTAATTAATAGTGATTTTTGACAGAATATCTATATTCATTGTGCAGTATATATATAAGTAGCAATTTTCATTCAACCGCGTATATTAAATGTGCAGTTTGTATTCTTATTCTTAATGTACAACTAGGCTTGATAACTTAAGCACTAGTACCTATCCAATACAGTAATACATACTGTATATATGTCACATACTCACCGGTCCAGCCTTTCCTCGCATGTCTTTCTTTTTCTCCAACTTCCTCACCGTCACCAGTTGCTTCCACTTCACCTTTTTCCTCTCTTATGCTTCCTCTGGCACCAACATCCCCTGCGTGCCCTCTACTAGCTGTTCTCGTCTTTTCTCCTCCATCATGTCTTGCTGGCTTTTGTATATTCTTCTCTTTCTCTCCAGCACGTCCTCCATCGCTCACTCCTCTCTCTTCATGTGTTTTATCCTCATCTCTTCCTACACTGCTCCCTTCTCTTTCCTCCTTCCCCTCACAATTTTGTACTTTTCGTTTTCTCTTGTCTCTCTCTTTTCTTCCATCTACACTACTTTGTTCTTTCCCTTCAATGTCTTGTTCATATCCCTCACTTTCCTCCTTCCCCTTTCCACTCCCTTCCTGTTCCCTCCTCTCCCCTCTTCCTCCTCCGCCCACTCCCACTTCCTGGCCAATCGTCTCTTCCTTATTTCTTCCTTCCTCATCATCTTGGGCATCCTGTGCATTGTCCTTGCTTGTGTTGGAGTGCTTGTTTATAATCCTGTTGCTGTGGGACTTCCTTGTGATGTTATTTTTATTACAGTCTTCTTCCCACAGCTCTGTTACCACTTGTATATCTCCATCTGTTGTCTCCTCACCTTTACTGTCACTTCTTGAGGTTGTGGTGATGTCAGCAAAGAGTACCGCCTTCTCAATTTTAGTTTTCTCTTCCGTAAACACCTCTTCTTGGGTGCTACTCTGTCTACCCGAGACACTGACAATTTGGCTGTTGTTCTCTGGATTACTGCCATGGTGTCTATTAATTACACGACTTAACTCTTTTTCAGTGACACTGTCTTTACTTTCGTATTCACTTGTTGCTACTGAAGGTATGATATGTATTATTAAACAAAAGAGAAAAACTATAACCATATGTTTGCTTGTAACATCTGTTTCATACAGCAATTTCCTGGACATCTTTTGCTAATGCATACACATATGCCTATAATTTTATGTAGGTCTACTATATACAGTATAGATATCTATTCCATTTTCAATCCTCTTTTTATCAGTACAGCACAAACTCTAAAACCTTTAAGTACTTGAAACTGTATCTCTACTCTCTGCTAACCAGCACTTACAGCAAAATAACCCAGTTAATTTTTACTTAATTTTATAATCGTTTTCAATAGAATTTGTACAGGACAACTTCGATCAGTGTGTGTCCAGTTGAAGAAATCTGCAAAAAAGAAAAGAATATGTAAATTACCTGAGGTTACTTGGTTTCCTTATAATTATCAGTGATAAACTGGAGTTGTATATTAACAGTACAGTGTACACTGTACAATTATATGATACAGTATATCATATTACAGTTCAGTACAGTACTGGTAGTCTATCTGTTGGTAGCACTTAGGTGGAATAGATAGTCTCTCAAAATACTGTATTGCATACAGTACAGTACCTATATTTATCTCATGTCCCCAACAATACTTTGCTAACAGATCTAATTCCTAATCATAATTTATTTAGTAGAGGTAATGTCCACAGGTGATCCATAAAGGCTAATCATAATTGTCACCCAGGGTACAGAAGTCATGCACTCTTATAACCAATCAGCTTCAGGTTTTCCGATTGATTGATTGATTGATTGATATTAGGCGCCGCAATCAGGTTTTTCCGAGACTCTATAATAATTACAGTAGCGTATTGTATCATCAGTTAGAAGAAAAAAAGTACAACATCAAAGTAAAGTCTTTCCATAGGAAATGTGAAGATAAGGAAACTAGATTATTTCATGATTCTATCCTAACGGTCACATGGGTATGAAGGGACAAAATGAACCGCAATGAACCATCAGAAGCTATTTTACGATGCGACATACAGTACAGTATATTAGAAGTCTACAGTACAGCTACATTACCAGTATTGCACTATAGCTAGTGTACAAAAGGCATTTCAAGCATATCCTACAGCCTAACAAAAAGATAGTGCTACACCACATAAATATACACTAATACCCACACACACACACATATCTGTCACCATAGCAACCCAACCAATCCAAGTTAATGAAGCCAGCAGCAGTACATACAGTCACCAGACACCTGAGTACATAACGGGATGAGGAATATGATACAGCTGCCACCCTCCACTACATTTTATATCTAGCAAAGGTAACTCGGGGGGAAAGGATGATGGCTGACCAGAAAGGAAAAGTATAGTAGGAATACAATGACTGTGGTGTATAGGAGTAAGATAGAGGGTTTGATTGATTGATATTAGGTACCACAACATCGAGGTCATAATTATAAAGCCAGGAGAAGGTGATAGAGAGGTGAGACAGCAAGTAGGTAGGAAATAGAAAGATAAGAGGGTAAATTTACAGAAGTACTGAATTCACTATATTGTATATTTCAGTATCATTACCCACTATTTTGGACCATACTAAGACACTTTTCATCTATGGTGTTTTACAAATATAATTTGGAAATTAGTCTGACCTGACCTAACCTAGACCACAGCAGACTACCCAGACCTAACCTGGGCAAACTACTAGGATATAACTGGTGTAAACTATCATAAAGTATTAAAAGTGACCAGGGCAAATTCCCGGGACCTAGCCGGACGTGGTAACACTGCGCGGCCCTAGCCAAGAACGCAGTACTTATGTAATAATACTAATGAGAGGAATAGAGATAATTGTAAAGTGCACATACATAGGGGTGTAAAAATATTAAGTTATTGTGCTCTAGGCTAGCTATGTTCTCATTCTCACGCAACACAACCACAGGACTGCAGACCATATCATTATTCCCTGCCTTGAACTGGGCCAATGCGTGCACACACACACAGACAAGCAAATTTATTACCTACTTTCCTACATATTTCTCACTAAATAGACCTTTTAATTAACACCTTATATCGGTACTCCAATAGTAATGGGGAAAAATAGCCTACCAACAAGTGCAATTTATTCTTATGCTAAAAATGTGTGACACAGAAGAATGAGGCAATATTCTAAAGACGCACATCAAGTACATTTGTGGTGCATACGATGGCGTGGTACTGGTACGATGGCTTCACAGACAAACAACAGAGCCGTCGCACAGTACCATACCATCGTATACACTACGGATGTCCTTGAATACGGCCCAAAAGTAACACGTCTTCAGATAAGGAAGCAAGTGTCGTGGTGATGTACTGTCAAGGTTGTAATTTTGTTTATTATTATTTCTATTTACACCATCAAAGTTAAACATTTATTACACAGTCCTCTTGTCAGATTAAGGTTTAATAAATTTCCTCCATCCTCAAACAAACAAATATATAGACTCCTAGATTTTTTTTTTTTTTTTTTCTGTGCAAAATAAAATACATGGTTGGTCACCTCTGAATATCTACCTATTCTGGGAAATACCTGACCACAAGACGAACTAATAACTGAAAAAAAAAACACAAAAATAAATAATAATGACCAAGAATAAAATAATATATGGTAAATCCCCTCTTCACACACCTTTACCTTAAATGCTGAGAGAGAAGTGATAATCATAAAGGTGTGAAGAAAGGAGAGCCAGCCTGTGTGAGTGCGTGTGAGAGAGGGAGAAAGAGGCCACTAGCACTGTCTGTGTGTATGTCTGTCTGAGTCTCTGACAGTCACAAAAACTTACAACGTGTGCTTGACGAAATTTCCCCAACTTCAACATCAGAATTTCCCTTTTTATCTCAAAAATTCCTTGTTTACTCTTGAAGATTATTGTATATTTACCATCTACTTGATATTTCGTCTGGTAGAAATTTCCCCATTTACTCTTAAACAATCTTATTATAATATCCCCACTGGTACTTCTAATTTCCCATGTCTAAAGAAAATTCCCCATATTTGACAACACTGGTGTCTGACTCTGTGGCTCAAGGGAACACACACACACATACACACACTGACGCAAACTGGTGACGTCATGGGCAATGCGTCATATTTCTCTCTCTCTCAAATGGTGTAAGATTCTCTCTACTCGATTCACTCCTCCCACCCCCTCTCTCTCTCAGGTGTTGGATTCTCTCTATTCTCTATCTCTTAATTTCCTTCTATTTCCTTTGTGCCTGCTATTCTCTCTCTCTCTCTCTCTCTCTCTCTCTCTCTCTCTCTCTCTCTCTCTCCAAGGTGAGGAAGATCATTTACACAACATATCCGGCGATAGGATTGCCTATTGTTTTACCTCTCTCACATTTCAACACACTCACACCTACTATAATATTACATACTCACAGATACGGGATGCATTATTACGAACTGAATATTGGCTCGTTACCAAGGCTTGCTCTTGAGGGTGCATGCCAAAAATAAAAAGCCCATAATGACGCTTGGGTTGTAGCGATAAAACTAACCGTCATTAACATTAACCTCATTGCCTTTCCCAGCTCATTTTACTATTTTGTCATGTCCCATTACTGTAATTTAAATAAGATGACGCCTTGCTCCCCCCACCCCACACACACACATTCACACTTTTACACACGCACATGCAAACATTCTGGGGGCGGATGCACGAAAGACCTTAGCGGCCGTTAAGTTACCTTAGCCGCCATTTTTGCCCTTAACTCACTATGGTGGTATGCACGAAACACCTTAGCGGCAATTGTGGCGGCCATCTTTAACCTTACGGCTAAGGGTGGTCGAGAGCACCCTTTAGACGACCATAGGGTTGAGTAGTGGAGCGTTGTGCTGCCGACCTGCCCAAATTATCGTACAGCAGTAATACCGAAATTATGGTACTTTCCTCAAAATTATGGTACGCTGTGCACATCAATTATGGTATTATTATTGTACTGTGCTAATCTTTATTAATAAGCAAATTTTTAATAACCAAGTTATATTATAGGCCTACTATAAAAGAGGAAAATCACATAGGTTAAAAATGCGTTTATTTGTTATTATTTTTAAATTATATCCTTGAATAGATGCTCTTTTCTTACCATAATTATTTATTTTGTATGTTCCGACATTGTATTGGTCTACTACAACTACCACCATTGTCCTACCACAACAACAAACATTACACAGGGAATGATAAGTTTGCAAAATCATCTAAACGGGAATCATCACCACCACATTCACTACTACCACAACTACAACCTTCACATAAATAGAGAAGAAAAGTAGACAGTAAGAGAGAAAGTAAGGTGGTCAGAAATCTCTGCATACTCTGGTTGTAATAGCTAAATGAAGTCGGCAAATTCAAAGTTTCTCAATCCTCCAAACTATAGCCTACATACTAAATCAACGTGTATTCTGGTGTGATGTGGACGAATGGTAGCCACCAGCAAATGTATTCTCTTTTTTTCCATTCAGTTATCATAATCATGAGTTCTTCATCAGCTGCAGTATAATTTGCAATCTTGCAAGCTTAGTAGGAGGTTCTTCTGCCATATCAAGTAATTAAATGCCAAAATAACTATGCTCAAGAAATCTCACACAATGTTCATCTCCCACTTCACGCAATGAAAATGGGTCATTTGTTTGTTTTCTGTGATAAGCTGTCATCCCAACTGACTTCTGATTGGCTTATGTTGCCTAACGTGTCTATGAAGCTGCCCTCTCATTGGCCCAGAGAATGTCAGCTGGTGGTCCATAGTCGGAAGGGAATGGAACGAAACAAACATGGCCGACTGCTAAGATCACCTAAGGGAACACTAAGGTTGATGTTAAGGCCAATAGAGCATACAACCATAGCAGCAACCTTACCATCCCCTTAGTGAAACTGCCTAAGGTTACCTTAACGGTCACTCCGCTAAGGTCTTTCGTGCATCCGCCCCCTGTATAATATTGTGGAGCCAATAATGTACACTTCTCATTATCATTTCATCATAAGTTCATCTTGATCACTGAGAATGATGGCAGTGTCCACCTAACTGCTGTTTGGTTAAGCTTCCGCCTGCCAGTGTAGATTTTCTTCCCATAGTAGTGGTCCGTCCTCCTACAGTAATAGTGGTGTTTTATTTGTCACGGAAATTGCATAAACGCTCATGGCCGTATCCAATTATAAAAACCTTTACCGTGTAAGAATTAACTCTCTGCAAGGATATGTAGCCTAACTGTGGTTTCTTCCTAGGTTAGATAGAATCATTTGCAGATAATTATGTCACTGGTAGGTAAGAGGGTTATTCAATCGAAGTATATAATTATAGTTTGTATAATCAGATGTGCCAATATATATTTGTCTGGACTTACTCAGCTGCTGAGTATAATTTATTTATACTGTAATCACAAAAAGTTTCAGCATCGCTCACTTTAATTTACTATAACCCTTCTGGTCAATATATTAGAATATTCTTTTAATAATTCGAATGGATAATGCAGCGTTGCTCTCGGACTGACAAAACGCAGTGGTTAACCTGCAGCAGCTAGGTTGGAGAAATATTTTCCATTTAGATTATTTCCTTGAATTATATTAACTGCTAAATTTACATCTAAGCTGATGAAATGATTTAGTTGTACATATTATAAATGAAATATAAAATTAAAGTGACTGTATAATGAAAGTTAGTAAAATGGTTACTGTAAAGAATATAAACCACACCAAGAAACGAATTACATGGGCATATGTATGGTTAGTTAATTTTGTAGAACTTTTTAGGGATGGATTATGGTTCAGCTGGCTTGTCCCATTGGTTGACAAGGTATCACATCCCCTTTAGATGCTGGGTTCACCTTTATGTGGCCACAGTGTTGCAGGGGTAATCCTAGTCCTATGGGTACGGGCCTCGATCTGCATGCACAGTCGTGGACATAAGTTTCATTGCGTATATAAGGATAACTCGAACATAATTAATGCTGACTATTTTTTTCACTTTATCGTAATAATGTTGTTGTTTTGAATAGTGTCGAGTAGCTGCTTGCAATAATTAGAAAATTTTACTTACCTGTTTCAACGACCCCTGCAACACTATATTATAAAAATATAGACGTAATAACCCACGTGTTCTTTCTAAGCTTTAATGACACTAGCTGTGATCATGTATGGAAATTGGAGGCTTCCGATTCTTCCTAACTATGCTACGAAACATACTCCTTCGATCCATGGTAGGTGGTACGTGTTTCGTGTCAATATTTGTTTGACTCATTTACCTCCAATTTGCTGACTACATCACTGGGTCACTTAACAGAAAGGAAACAAATATGCTACTGTGATAATATAAGGAGAAAATGAGACCTGGCAGATGTTTTTTATATATCGTTGCCACCCACCATTCCCGAAAAAGGTTTGATATTTGATGACAATATTAGCCTATAGAGACCTCAGCATCCGGGAAATGGTTTACTATAGCTGTAGGCTATATGAATATCTGCCAATATCCAGCGGATAGTTATACTATATTTTTGTAAAAAAAAAGTATATATATAAAGTTATCTAAAATCAATAACATTAATTTGGAAACAGTCTGAAGTTATCCAAAAAAAACTTGTGCATGTTATGACTTTCGATCAACAATAGATATTAACATAGCCAATTCCTTTGTGTAAGGAATTAACTAGATATATATTTTCATACTACAGGCAATTATTGTTTGCGTATCTTCAAGGCATGCAGGCAACAGAGAGCAAAGGGCACAATAGCTTACAAAGGAACGCCCTGAACAATAGACCGGTAGAATGGTTTATGAAACAACAAGGACTAGAGAACATGTTGCCAGAGATAGGGAATAAACATGGACAGCTTAAATTTTTTAATATATCTATCAGATGCATGTAAGATATTTGAATTTCCCCTCTACCCTCTACTACAGTAGTAGGTCTTCCGCCATCCAGCTTTAAGGGGAGGATACAGTGTTGGCTACTCCGGAGCAAATTATTCCTCCATACTATTCCAAGCAACAGGCCACCATTATTAATGTTCCTCTGTGGTCCTGTTTACTGGCATACTTTGGAGGAATCAAGGCGCTCCAATGTACCAAAAGTATACTCTCCCCTTAATATGACTATAAGCATAATACCAACAAACAATATAAAAATTCAATTCACTGGTTAAGATAAGCGAAAGAGGGTGGGCTAATCGACCTCCC
Organism: Petrolisthes cinctipes; assembly: GCA_033782935.1. Taxonomy (NCBI): domain Eukaryota; kingdom Metazoa; phylum Arthropoda; class Malacostraca; order Decapoda; family Porcellanidae; genus Petrolisthes; species Petrolisthes cinctipes. Next base: position 381,319 of record JAWQEG010000645.1, read on the forward strand.
TAATACTTGACAATTATATTGTGATTCTTGATCTCCAATGTCACAGTTACAAGTATATGTAGGATAGTGTTGAGATGTTTGTGCTTAAACGAAATAACTACTCTTACTATAATTATGTGTAGCGCTGGACTAGTGTTACCTCCACTGGCTCCACTCCGTAGGCTACTAGTGATTATTAATGCCGACAGAATTATTGCACTTACCAATGCCAAACTGTTCGTGATTAGTGAGGGAGCCGTGTGAAGGGAGTGGGTATTGTGGAATGGGTAGGTTACTGTATCAGGTGTAATATGGGATATGATGTGTGTGAAGTGTGTATGGCTGGTTGACCCCGGGCGTATACCGTGACCCTCAGATAAGCCAATATAGAGATGTATCATGTATGTATTATGTAACTCGCACAGGACAGTGTATGAGACAGGTCGAGAGGATCACAGAAAGAGTTTTTTGTATGGCGCAATCATGAGCCAACTGTATGCAAGCCTTTCCTACAGAAAGACGTGCCGTTGGAAAGATAGAACTTGTCCCTCCCTCCCCCTGTCAGCTACTTATTTTCCTTTCATGTTTCATTCAACTCTGTACTGCTGAAGAGGGAGGTAGTTGCCTCCGAAACGTCCATATTAAATACTTTTTGTCTATAAAAAGTGGGTTTTTCTTAGCATAGAACTTCCCTGTCCTCACCACAGAGCTATAAACATAATAGAGCTCGCCACCCCCCCCTGGCGTGTCGCCACCGGAAGTGGGTTGGCGGCCATGATACCTGCCCTTCCCCTCAACCCGCCAGCCTGTTAGATTATGCCAGGGTAAGATATTATTTCATTTATTCGGTCTTTTATTGATGATATGGTATATTAACTACATTATAGTGACTCACAATATATGAATAAGTATTTCTTTAACCGATATATCAGTGAATGGCTGATTAAATATAAATACATTTCGGTTAATAGGTGAAATGAGTTAGATAAACAAAACTATCGTTGGCTCTCATCCACAGTCACCTTCTTATAATATAGATATACAACATACTTAATCTCTATTATGATAAGTATTTTATGTTCACATTGTTCAGTATGAATGTATGTATGTCACACTAGAGTAATATGTGTGTATATATGCATGTCACTAGAATGTGTGTATGTATGTATGTCATACTAGAGTAATATGTATGCATGTATATGTCACACTAGAATAATATGTATGTATGTATGTCACACTAGAGTAATATGTATGTATGAATGTACAGCCGTGGTCAAAAATAATCATCCATATAGGAGTAACTCACGTAAGATTTTGACAGCTTCCCTCTGTTCCTTAGCTGATAAACATTCCAATAAATAGGTATAGTGCCATCGTTTAATTTAATACAAACAGCTACACACTACTTAAAACAATAAAATAGTATGTGAACATGAAAACATTACACAGTAAATTGTTAAAGTTACCTATATGTGGATGATTATTATTGACCACGACTGTATGTATGTATGTCACACTAAAGTGATATATATGTATGTCACACTAGAGTAATATGTATGTATGTATGAATGTCACACTAGAGTAATATGTATGTATGTATGCAAGGTAAGTGGAGGGAGAGGGAGACAGATTACAGTTATATATATTTGTCTTGTTTAAGAAACCAGTTTAAGTTTAATTTCTTTGCATAATTTTCCGTATGGACATTATCTGAGCCTTGTTAATTGATTTAACAAAACCTGCATAATTAAATAACAAGATACAATGCTTTACAAATCAGGGAAACGTCAATAACTGTGGATAGAAACATACTATACAAGTACGTACGGGAGTTCAATGGGCAACTATCTATACAATAGAGCGCTCGCCTGTTGTGACACTCCTCCCCTATCTAATAACACAGGGTTAAGCGCTCTATGTTTTTAGCTCTGTGGTCCTCACATGGGTTTGTTTTGATTTGATAGTAGTACTGTCTTACCCACGGGTTTGTTGCTATTTTAATTCCCATGTGTATCGTAATATAGAACATTATCGCAGAATCGCAGATACCCTTTGAAATTGAATGAAGCTGAAACTATTGATTTGTGCAGTAACCCATATAATTTGTTAACTTAATTTAATACTGTCCTACTCATTTGAAGTTTTTGGTTGTATCACGCCGCATGATCAATAGGTTGAAAGTTTGAATTGTGCAGTGACATAAATTCAGATTCAATTGTGCGATCAGTGTTGTTGATTCATAGGAAAACTTCACTCATAGCCTCTGACAGCATCCCAAGACCAGCCAACGAGTGTGTGAACTGAGTGTGGTAATCAGGAACGTCACTCATAGCCTCTAATAACAGCATCCCAAAACCAACAGACTTTGATAATCAGGAACGTCACTCAGCTTCTAACAGCATCCCAAAACCAACAGACTTTGATAATCAGGAACGTCACTCAGCCTCTAACAGCATCTCAAAACCAACAGACTTTGATAATCAGGAACGTCACTCATAGCCTCTAACAGCATCTCAAAACCAGACTTTGATAATTAGGAGTGTCACTCATAGCCTCTAACAGTATCCCAAGACTAGACAACGAGTGTGATAATCGGGTGGTGATGAGCTGTTAAATTGGTGGAGATACACAATTCCATATTATTTCCTCACTTCGTTCCACTGGTTATTGAAAAGCTGTTACATGATTGCGGAGAAGTTGATGGTTGGTCTAAGCCTAAAGTGTCGTCTAGTGTGTGTACAGTTCTGGCACAAATTACAAATTCCATCAGTGCTTATCCAGTTTCGTGGTTCCAGGAAAATAAGTTTGTCATGTTATATAGCAGATGATAAATTAACTAGTCCTTCAAGACCTGGTGGCAGAGTTGTGAATTTTACGAACACAGCCATTCTCAGGAGCTTCTCCGATATCAGCGTGAGCGAGATTCCACAAGGCGTCATGTCCGAGCAGAAGGAGGTTGGGTTGGAAAAGGGGATGGTGAAGGAGGGCGATCTTGTGTTGGAAGAAAAATGCTCCAAAAGTACAGTGCCCAAAACCAGTGTTGGCGGGGATGATGAAACTAAAATACCAGCCGTGGGAAATACATTGTCCGGCAGTACCGAGGTTTCCGAAAGTATGGAAAAGGACAATAACAAATCTGAAGGCGATGGTAAGGATGCTGATGGTGGGAAATCTGTGTCAGGAGATGAAACGTCTATTGCTGCTGAAGTGGAAAAGTGTAGCGTGAAGGATGATGATGATGTTAATGCGGGTGCAATTGCTTCAGAAATGTCTGCCGGGAGTGAGATAAGTGCAATCGGCGCTGAAGCTAAAACAGACGAGGAGGGGAAAGGTGAAATAGTTGCTGACCCAGCCCTGGAGTCAGTTGCCGAAGACGTCCCTAAAAAATCAAAGAACCAACTGAAGAGAGAAAAGAAACGTGCGCTATACAACCAGATGAAGGACGAGTATAAGGAGAAGAGGCGACAGAAGAAACTATTAAAGGAAAAGCAGGAGATGGAGGAAATGAAGGTATGGTACTATTCTCTTTCCTTTTACATCTTGAACAACAATATCGATATACTTATACATATTTAAACTTGGCTTTACTTAACCCCAGAGGTTGCTCCACTCCGAATTAAGACTTAATTTTGTTGGTTAGGTTAGGTTGAGTTTTTAGGTTTGGTTGGGTTAGGTCAGTCAGGTTAAGTTAAAGGTTCTCTTCTCATAATCATTTGGTCAAAAATGAATACAATAACCCAAAATATGCATGAAAAACTAAAAAAAAAAAAAAAATGGGAAAAGTGAAAGTCCAGGTGGAACACTTCTTCAGAAATGCCAAAATGTTTTGTCTACCGATATTGAAAACATTCCGATAAACTTCATAAAATGGAGCTGCAAAAATCTGGGGATTAATATTTTTTCCTATCCTTCAATCCTTAAGTTAATATATACTGTATGACAACAAACAGTAAATCTACAAAGTGACTGGTGTAGTGTGTAGTGTGTGTCCATCTTGCAGTTTTGTTTTGTATGGACTCTAATTTATTGATATTATTGTTAGTGTGTGGTGTGACGGTGATGTGAGAATGATTAGATAATGTAATTTATAATATGACAATTACAACTTACCTTGCCCTGTTAATTTATGATCTCGTTGGTTGGCTGCAGCGAAGAACAAAAAAAGTCGGGGATTAATTCCCCGTTTAGGCCTCAAGCACCACGCACATAATAATAATTTATGTTAAGGGTTCTTCCCGATATATATGTATTTATATAGATAACAAATCTACTGGTGCATTTAAACAACCAATTGCAATTTTTCTATATTTATTCAACTCCAGTATGCCAACATGAATAAATTAATTTCACACACACACACACACACTCACGCCACGCTAACTAGCTACTCGCTACGTCTCGTTCGTATACGTGACGATAGTCTAGGTTACGTTAACACTTGTAGTAATTCTATCAATTGTTACGCGAGTTGGAATATTTCTTAATGTCTCACACTTGGGAATAATTTAGAGTCTCACAACACACTCGTAATTTTCAAAGATCCAGCTCCCTCTCACCTAATTTAGTTACTGAACCAGCGTCAATGCAACTAGTCAGATACAACTGTAAAGCCTTGTGAAATCGTGTAATATACAACGAATTCGGCGTCTACGTTGATCACTCCCCACTGCACGTGGAGGTAATTCAGGCAAGGGAAGCTGACGAACGAGTGTGTCCTTCCTTCAAGTGTCCTGTTCCAACTGACCTATATTTCCAAAATTGACTGGAGGCTGGAAGTTCAAAATTTCTACTGACTCCTCCTCCTATCTGTGTTCGTTTGTCCTAACTGGCTACGATTACATTGTACCCACTTATACTGAGTTATACATGCAATTGCAATTTACCTATGGCGTGCTAATAATTCCCGATAATTCCCCTCCACTTCACGATCATTTGCAATCCCATAAGTTACCCTGGTAGCATAATTATTAATACATTATGTACTTAATGTACGAACACCTATATGACTGAATGTGGCAATTTCAGTTGAACCATGACCCTTTTTCCCTTTTTCTACCTGGTCTATTTTTGATACTACCTGGGGATTAACTAGCTGCACCCCCAACTTAACCCACTCCTGTCTCCTTTGTCTCAGGAATGGAATATTCCAGAACCTTCTCTAGAACATTCTATAATGACACCAGTATGGAATCTTCCAACTCTCTGTAATTCAAATTACGTCACGAGTATTATGTCTGACTCGTGACATTCGCCCACACAAAGAGACATTGCTCTATGCAATGTTTAATAGATTCGTGAAGTGGTAACAACGCCTTTGCATGTATAACTATTACAATAACAATTCATCCACACTTCACTTATTCTTGTATGTGTCAATTACTATCACCAGTTACGTGTTCATTTTTGCCAATGAGTGGAAAACTCCCAACAGTTACTTTAGCTTTTCAATCTTAGGAAGAAACTCCGAGACAAGAATGAATGTACCTGGTAATTTCTGCTCAGTACAATTTGTACACATTTAAGCAATATATAAGTGTGGTGTATGTAATGCATTGTGTATTTGTTACATAATATGTAGGAAATGCAACAATATCTCTGGAAGGCAATACATATATTAGTGAATTATCCGAGCCTTGGATCAGAGTAAACCGCTAGAATCTGTGTCTTGGATAAGGTTACAAAAAAATAATGCAATAATATTCTGGAAGGCAATATATTGTTAGTAAATTATCCGAGCCATGGATCAGAGTAAACCGCTAGAATCCGTGTCTTGGATAAGTTGCACAAAATACAATACATATAACATCGGATTTTTCCCCAATTCTAGGAACCCCCTTGATCTGAGTCGCATAAGACTCGTGCTCGTTGCGCTCGGAGGGGTAACAGTTTACGAGCAATTCGACCCGGAGGATACTTCTGCCGGTCGATCTTCGCATGAATATTTACTCGGTTAACACTAATTAACGAGTAATTTGACCCGGAGGATACTTCTGCCGCCTGGGAGTATATCCCTCGTCACCCTCGGGGATTACCACAGCAGCGCTAACCATGTCTACTGCTGGGGAAAAATGACCACGGACTAGACTTAACACTTCACTCTGTTCTGAGGTGATGTTACAACAGCCTGCCCCAAATGTGGTAACAATGGAAGTACACCCCTGTTGGGTGGTGTAATATTCCTTAAGCATATTAATATGGAACCGCTTGGCTTCACCTTTGATTTTAACTATGTAGTTAAGGTCATTCACCTTCTTGACTACTTCAAAGGGACCCTTCCACTGAGCCAACAACTTATTATGAGCTGTTGGTAACAGAACGAGACACTTCCCCCCTACCTGTAGCGTTCGGAGCTTAGTTTTCCTATCATAGTAGGACTTCTGAATCTCCTTTGCTTTAGATAACTCCTGCTTTGCAATCTCGCAGGTTTGCTGTAATCGTTCTGCCAAATCAATTACATAAGAATAAGTGGTTTTCACCACGGGATCCGATTCCTCATCGTCCCAAAGTTCACGTAGAACCTGAAGTGGTCCTCGAGCAGGTTTACCATACACTAACTCGAATGGACTAAATTGCAACGATGCCTGAGGTGCTTCGCGATACGCGAACAGTAGTGGCGAGATATACCTGGACCACTCCCTAGGTTGTTCTACTGCCATCCTCCTCAACATTTTCTTGAGAGTACCATTAAACCTCTCACACAACCCATTACACATTGGATGATAAGGTGTTGTCCTCAACCCTTTAACTGAGAGTAATCTCCACAATTCCTCCATCATCGCGGAGGTAAATTGACTGCCTCGGTCGGACAATACCTGCTTTGGTATGCCGACACGACAGAATATATCTAACAAGGCTTCAGCCACTGTAGTGGCTTCAATATCACGCAGAGGCACTGCTTCAGGCCATCTGGTCGCGAAATCCACACAGGTAAGAATATACTTGGCACCGTCCGTAGCCCTCGGAATAATTGGTCCAACAATATCAACCGCTACTCTCTCAAATGATTCTGAGATTAGCGGTAGAGGTTTAAGAGGTGCGGGCTTCACCCGACCCCTGTCACACGTTTTCTGACAAACGTCACATGACCTCAACAATCTCCCTATCTCTCTCCCCATACCTGGCCAATAGAAATGAGACTGAATCCTATCAATTGTTTTCCTCATCCCCATATGACCCCCTAATATAGCATGATGACCCAGGGTAAACACAGCCTGTCTGTATTTCTCTGGTACGAGAAACTGAACCCTCTCTTCCCCATCGGGGTTTACTGTACGTCGGTAAAACCTGTTTCTCCTCCTGACGTAACTGGTTACAATACCATGTCGATCTCTACTCTCACCCTCAAGTGCCTGCTTGCGAACAAGTGCCAATGAAGGGTCACTTGCTTGCTCTGCAATTACATCCTCGCAATTGACGAGGTCGGCAGCAGTTGTCACTTGAAGTGGAACAACCGTTTTCTTTGCATGTGCCATACCCCTGGTTACAGCAGCTGCACCAGTCTGTGTGGAAACTTCCACTGAACATGCATTTTTAACCCCTGGTATATTCCCTATTACCAAATCTGACACAGGATTTTGCATGACTGCTGCAATTACCTGGCCTGTATAAAATGGACTCTCCACTGCAATTTTAGCAAGAGGATAGAGCCTCCTGGTACCATCAATCATAGTGATAGTTACCTGCTCCCCTGTAAAATCATTAGAAGCAACTAACCCATCAGCGACACAACACCCCGATGACCCATTATCTCGAAAGACTTCAACAGATATCCCGTTAACCATCCCGGGACAAATATGAAAACCAGACTTACCTTTCGAGACTCCTGTCGCGTTTAGTCACAATTGATGAGGTTCGTGAACCGACTGAGGCACTCGTGGTTCTACACTAGGTTGAACCGCCACAGGTGAATACTGTGGTTCACCCTGTGTTGCAGCTGCCGATCGCTGATAATAACCTTTATTTCCACCGTGGTTATTACTATTTTTCCAGTTACTTTTTCCTTGGTAACGGTACTGATTGGACTGCTGCGAATAGTGATTATTACCTTGTTTCTGGGTATGATTAAAATGAGGTTTAGGTTGCAGACGAACAATTTGACTCTGCTGCTGTGACTGATTTTTACTCGACTGGTTATATGAAACAGCAGAGTTCTGAGAAGGCTTATTCGACTGATTAATTTTCTTATTATACTGAATCCGCGTGTGGTAACCATACGCGGTAAAATGTGCGTCCGACATATCCACCATCGTTTGCAACATTTTCACCTTGTTGGTTTTCAGCTGAGCCGACAATTCTGGAGGGCAAGACTTCTCCAGCTGTGTACGAAGCAACAAGTCTTTTACCCCCTCCAACGTCTTAGGTGTTTCGGCCTTCTCCAACCACTGATCCAGGTAACTGGTCAGACGTGCACTAAACTGTGCAACAGTCTCCTTATCCTGTAAGGATGCACGCCAGAACTGATTCCTAGCGTCATCGACCGTCAACCCGTACGCCTGTAATAAAGCCTTTTTCATGTTCACGTAATCTCTGGCGGTACTGTCGAGTCGGTGGAGAATACTAAGTGCTTTTCCATCGAATAAATTAATGAACTCGAGCTTCTTTATATCATTATCTAATCTATACGTGTCTGCAACCATTTCGAATCGCTCAATAAACGGCTCGATATCGTCTCCCTCTACGTATTTTGACAGCTGTAACCTTGGGGTCACGGTGGTTGAGCTTGCGACATTACTTCCACTCGCACTTTGATTTTCACTCGCACGTACTTGCAGTTCCAATACTTCCTTTTCATGTTCCCATTTCAATTTTTCTTGCTCTCTCTGTTCTCTTTCATTTTCTCTTATGGCCGCCCTTTCAAGCCTTTCTTCTTCTTGGCGGGTCTTAACGTACACTTGAAGTTCGGCCTTACCTTCAATTCCCAATAGTTGAGCCTCTCCCAATAATTCTTGTACGGTAGACATTTTTAATTTATTTTCTATCGTTTCGGTTGCCTTAATTTCTGGACAGTTATGACTATCTACTCGTGAAAGTGTGCGCGTGTGTGACTGGAGTTAATACAACGCTCAGGTCCCTATGTTCGGGCGCCAATATGTGACGGTGATGTGAGAATGATTAGATAATGTAATTTATAATATGACAATTACAACTTACCTTGCCCTGTTAATTTATGATCTCGTTGGTTGGCTGCAGCGAAGAACAAAAAAAGTCGGGGATTAATTCCCCGTTTAGGCCTCAAGCACCACGCACATAATAATAATTTATGTTAAGGGTTCTTCCCGATATATATGTATTTATATAGATAACAAATCTACTGGTGCATTTAAACAACCAATTGCAATTTTTCTATATTTATTCAACTCCAGTATGCCAACATGAATAAATTAATTTCACACACACACACACACACTCACGCCACGCTAACTAGCTACTCGCTACGTCTCGTTCGTATACGTGACGATAGTCTAGGTTACGTTAACACTTGTAGTAATTCTATCAATTGTTACGCGAGTTGGAATATTTCTTAATGTCTCACACTTGGGAATAATTTAGAGTCTCACAACACACTCGTAATTTTCAAAGATCCAGCTCCCTCTCACCTAATTTAGTTACTGAACCAGCGTCAATGCAACTAGTCAGATACAACTGTAAAGCCTTGTGAAATCGTGTAATATACAACGAATTCGGCGTCTACGTTGATCACTCCCCACTGCACGTGGAGGTAATTCAGGCAAGGGAAGCTGACGAACGAGTGTGTCCTTCCTTCAAGTGTCCTGTTCCAACTGACCTATATTTCCAAAATTGACTGGAGGCTGGAAGTTCAAAATTTCTACTGACTCCTCCTCCTATCTGTGTTCGTTTGTCCTAACTGGCTACGATTACATTGTACCCACTTATACTGAGTTATACATGCAATTGCAATTTACCTATGGCGTGCTAATAATTCCCGATAATTCCCCTCCACTTCACGATCATTTGCAATCCCATAAGTTACCCTGGTAGCATAATTATTAATACATTATGTACTTAATGTACGAACACCTATATGACTGAATGTGGCAATTTCAGTTGAACCATGACCCTTTTTCCCTTTTTCTACCTGGTCTATTTTTGATACTACCTGGGGATTAACTAGCTGCACCCCCAACTTAACCCACTCCTGTCTCCTTTGTCTCAGGAATGGAATATTCCAGAACCTTCTCTAGAACATTCTATAATGACACCAGTATGGAATCTTCCAACTCTCTGTAATTCAAATTACGTCACGAGTATTATGTCTGACTCGTGACATGTGGGTCCCAGACGGTGTCGCAGTACTCTAAGTGTGGTCGAACGAATGTGTTATAAGTAATAATCTTGATGTCTGTGTTACACCTGCTGAGGTTCCTGCGCAAGAACCCCAGGACCCTACTAGCTTTGGCCCTGATGCTACCTATGTGTGTGTTCCACCTCATGTCCGCTGAGATGTGGACGCCCAAGTATTTGTGGGAAGTGACTGTGTTGAGGTTGGTGTTGTGTAGCTGGTATGTATATGGAATGACATTATGGGCACGGGTAAAACGGATGTGATGGCATTTGTCTGGTCTAAATGTCATCTGCCACTTGACTTCCCAGTCTTCAAGTGCAGTTAGGTCGTCATGTAGTCGAAGGCAGTCATTCCTATCTTTGATTGGTCTGTAAACTAAGCTATCATCTACAAAAAGTCTACTAGTAGAGGAAAGTGAGAGTGGGAGGTTATTAATGTATGAAAGGAAGAGAAGGAGACCCAGGACAGTGCCCTGGGGTACCCCAGTGGTCACAGGAACAGGTGGAGACTGACTACCGTCAAGAACTACACGTTGCTTTCTGGTAGTCAAGAACGTTCTAATCCAGTGAAGAAGTTGTCCCTGTATGCCATAGAATTCTAACTTGTGTAGTAGTCTTTGGTAGGGGACTATGTCGAAGGCTTTGGTAAAGTCTAATACTATGGTGTCAACTTGTCTAATTTTTGTGTCATTGAGGGACTGCAAGATGTCATGAGTAGTTACCAGTAGCTGCGTCTCACCCGAGCATTTAGGCCGAAAACTGTGTTGATTATGTCAGTCAGTATATTTTGCCTATCAAACTATTTATTACATGTCTATGAATTATGTGTTCTAAAATTTTGCAGGGGACTCAGGTAAGTGAAATTGGTCTATAATTTATGGGAAGGGTTCTGTCTCCGGATTTAAAAATTGGGGTCACATTTGCCAAAAGCCAGTCTTGAGGGAGTTCACCGGTCTGTAAAGTCAGGGAGAATATAACCTGCAGGACAGGGGCAAGAACATTGGCGTTAGTCCTCAATACCCTGCAGGGTATATTGTCTGGTCCAGTTGCTTTGTGTATGTCTACCTCAGATAAAAGTTTTTCAATTCCTTGGGTGTTTATATGAATGGGAGGGATAGGTGGGTGTGATGGTGTTGGCATGTCTGGTAAGTGTTCTTGTTCATGGGTAAAAACGGACTGGAATTGTGTGTTAAGGGCGTTGGCTTTGTCTTGTGGGTGTGTAACCAAGGAATTGTTGTGTAGTAATGTTGTGATACCGGTCGAGTCTTGTTTGCGTGCTTTAAAAAGCCGAAGAATTTTTTGTGGTTTTGTGTGTTGTCTGCGAGGAAAGTGGATGTGTATTTAGTTTCTGCTTGTTTAGTTTCTTTCTGTAGTATTTTCTGTATATTTTTGTATTCTAACCAGTGTTTTGTACCGTTGTATCGTTTTGCTCTGTTGTATGCCTTTACCTTGTTTCTGTGTAGTTTTTTTAATTGTCTGTTGTACCATGGTAATGACCGGTTATGTGTGATAGTTTTCGTGGGTATGTGCTTGTCCATTGTGTCACGTATAAAGTCATGAAGTCTGATCCAGTTTGTTTCTACAGAACTCGCCATTGGGTCTGAGTCAAGGAACGAGTCACGAAATTCAACTAAGTCTTGGGTACTGTAGTCGCCAGTACCGGTTACATATACATTTGGTACATTAGAGCACATTGTATCCTCCAAAGTTTGCAGCTTATGGTCATTAGCTTAGCGTCAGCATTATTTCATATTAAATTGCTGAGGCATAATACTCATCAAGTAATATAAATATTCATAGAACAGTAGATAGACAACCATTTTAAGGGTTATCCCTGGAAAATAGGGGAGTTTCTCTAATTGATTAACTACAGAAAACAGAAGT
>JAWQEG010000646.1:0-35000 GCA_033782935.1 Petrolisthes cinctipes
GTGAGTTGATGGATGATGTGTGGTTGGTAACTTTCCATGGCTTCGTCACGCAGTACAGCCATTATCTCACACTCTATGTTGTCTTCTAGTTTCTTGCCTCGGTAGCCTCTGTGATTGTGTGAGGGAGAGAGAGAGTATGAGTGAGTGAGTACAAGTGTTAGTGGGGGTGTGGGGGGGGGTGGGGAGAGAGTGGGGGGGGGGGATGGGTAGAGAGAGAATGGGGAGAAGATGGAACTCCCTGGTCAACAACACCAACGTAATGGGTAATGACATCAACAAACCACAATGTACAGTAGTCTAATTAGCTATAGATAGTTCAGAGTCAAAACTAGAACTTTAGTTTAAGTAGTAATAAGGCTAGAATAATATCTAACTTATACATAGCTATAAGAACCATAACAATATATTCATAAGTCCTAATACTAAGCTACTAAGTCTTAAATATGAATGTTAAATACAGGTTAAGCTATGTAATAATGGACCTTACTACTAGATGTAAGACAACAACATTTGTACACTGGTTAAAGAAAAAATAAAAAGAGAGAGAGAGAGAGAGAGAGAGAGTTACAAGGAGTTACAAGGACAAGTAGCACCTCAAAAGGTCTTACGACCCATACCAAGGAGGTACCGTAGGTGTAGTAGTAGTTGCTAACTAATAGTGAGAGAAAAGTATAGTAAAGAGAAGGCTCTCCCCACCCACCTCTCCCACCCGCATTGCGGGTATAGAAATGGAAATGTACCTAACCCGGAGGAAAAAAGGCCGGACTAGAAATTTTTGTACAGGAAAGGAGGAAACAATCACTTTAACTCTAACAGGCTTGGCAGAACTTTGTCTAACTGTTTCTTGAACTGCTCTATCGAGGAACTATCAACTACCTCTGCTGGTAGCTGATTCCAGACATTGCAGATTTTATATGTGAAGAAATTACCTAACATATTATGGCGGAAGCGTTTCAAGTCTAGTTTCCATCCATGGTTTCTAGTTGCATTAGTGTTTAAGCTAAACAGGCACTGATAATCAATGTTTTCATATCCACGAAGGATTTTGAAAACTTCAATTCGTTGACCTCTCAAGCGTCTCGTCTCTAATGAGAAGAGACCTAGTGCCTGCAGCCTTCTCTGATAGCCCATGTGCTTAATTGATGGGATCAGTTTGGTGGCCCTAGCCTGGACTCTCTCAAGCCTCGCAATGTCTTTCTTGAGAGTCGGCGACCAGAACTGCACAGCATATTCCAGATGTGGCCAAACAAAGAATTGTACAGAGTGAGGACTATCTCTTTGTTTCTAAATCTAAATTGCCTCTTTATGTAACCAAGAAGCCTCTGGGCTTTCTTCTCTACTTCGAGGCACTGCTTGGAGAATTTGAGGTCACTGCTGATCAGTACACCTAAGTCTTTCTCCAAGTCAGTACTACTAATTTCACTTCCCAACAAGAGTAACTGGCTCTCTGATTGGCTGGACCTATAACTGGCTCTCTGATTGGCTGGACCTATGTGCATCACTTTACACTTGTCCAAATTGAATGGCATCTGCCATCGTTCACACCACTCTCCTACTTTCTCTAGGTCTTTATGTAGTTGTTCTACCTTTTCAAATGATGAAGCATTACACCCTAACTTGGTGTCATCAGCAAATTTTGCAATTCGACTGACAATGCCCACATCTATATCATTAATGTAGATTATAAAGAGTAGTGGACCTAGAACTGAACCTTGAGGAACCCCACTTGTGACTGATGCCCAACTTGAGGCTTCCCCATTGATTACTACTCTTTGGTGCCGGTCAGTCAGCCAATTCTCAATCCATTTAGCAAGCATGCCCCTTATTCCCAGTGCGCTGCCGTCTGTCACTTAGCCAGTTCTCCATCCAATTTGCCACATTTCCGTCTATACCCAGTGCACGCACTTTCCGAAGGAGGCGGCGGTGGAGAGAGAGAGAGAGAGAGAGAGAGAGAGAGAGAGAGAGAGAGAGAGAGAAAGAGAAAGAGAAGAGAAGAGAAGAGAAGAGAAAGAGAAAGAGAAAGAGAGAGAGAGAGAGAGAGAGAGAGAGAGAGAGAGAGAGAGAGAGAGAGAGAGAGAGAGAGAGAGAGAGAGAGAGAGAGAGAGAGAGAGAGAGAGAGAGAGAGAGAGAATTTAAACTAAAAAATATGTAAAAAAAAACAAAAAAATTCCACTTACACAGACAAATTTTAAACCCAAAAAAAGTAAATCCAAAACACCCTTAAAATAAAAAATTCCAAAATTAAAAAAAGAAAAAAAAAAAAAGATAAATCCAAAATTAAAAATCAATTTCCTCACCTTGCATACAACCTGTCATATAAAATAGTGTTGTCGGTCCTCAGTACAAAAACGATGTCAAAAAACCGCTCGGGGAAGAAATCGCATCCGTGGTAATCTATTATTTTATTCCCTTCCTCAATCATATCTTCTAACTCATCCAAAATCTGTAAACATAAGATAACTTATTAACTTTATTTTATTTATTTATTGCAAAAATATATATATATATTTTTCCTTCTATCATATCTTTTAACTCATCCAAAATCTGTTTAAAAAAAAAAAAATTATTATCTTTATTTTATTTATTTATTTATTGCAAAAGAATTGTTTTGTTTTGTTTATTATTTTATTTTATTTATTTTGTGTATTTTTTTATTTTATTTATTATTCTATTTCCTTCTTCTATCATATCTTCTAACTCATCCAAAATCTATAAAAAAAGATCATTTATTAACTTTATTTTATTTATTTATTTATTGTTCTATTTATTTTGTTTATTATTTTATTTATTTATTTACTTTATTTTATTTATTGCAAAAAAAAAATATTTATTGTTATTTATTTCATTTATTTATTTATTAACTTTATTTTATTTATTTATTTATTTATTGTTCTATTTGTTTTGTTCATTATTTATATTTTATTTATTTATTTTGTTTATTATTTTATTTTCTTCCTCTATCATAAATTATCTTCTAACTTTATTTTTATTATTATTTTTATTTTTACAACACTATGTAAATAAATACAAAATAAAACAAATTTATCTATGGGTCAATTCCACAGTGGTTGGTATTGGTTTGTAAGCACGCCAACGAAAGAATGTTAGCCGTTAGTGATCATTATTATTATTATTATCATTATTATTATTATTATTATACCACTGTGGAATCAACCCTAAAATAATGAAACCTTACAAAAAAAAAAAAAAAAAAAAAAAAAATAATAATAATAAAAAAAAAAAAAAAATAAATAAAGAAATAAAATATATATACTGTATATGTATATAATTTTATAGAGTGTAAAATATATATTGTCACCTTTTCTTCGTCAATGATTGGACAATCTCGTTCTTGGTCGTATCCGTCATAGAAATTATTATCCCTGGCCAAGTCACCAATACACACCCAGTCTAAATGTGTATGTTGACTTAATTGTTGACATAATGTTGATTTTCCAACACCTGGCGTACCTGTAATGATAATAACAATGTTGATTATAATGATGATGATAATGATAATAATGATGATGATAATGATGATAATATTATTAATAATATATTCTCACAGACATTACAGACCCTGACCTGGGTATTGTCCTGATCCACCTTCTCTTCCTTTCATACATTAATGACCTCTCACTCTCACTTTCCTCTACCACTAGACTCTTTGCAGACGATAGCTTAGTTTACAGACCAATTAAAGATAGGAATGACTGCCTTCAACTACAGGACGACCTAACTGCACTTGAAGACTGGGAAGTCAAGTGGCAGATGACATTTACACCAGACAAATGCCATCACATCCGTTTTACCCGTGCCTATAATGCCATTCCATATACATACCAACTACACAACACCAACCTTAATACAGTCACTTCCCACAAATACTTGGGTGTCCACATCTCAGTAGACATGAGGTGAACACACACATACACATACATACTTGGGTGTCCACATCTCAGCAGACATGAGGTGGAACACACACATACATACTTGGGTGTCCACATCTCAGTGGACATGAGGTGGAACACACACATAGGTTGCATCAGGGCCAAAGCTAGTAGGGTCCTGGGGTTCTTGTACAGGAACCTCAGCAGGTGTAACACAAACATCAAAATTATTGCATATAACACATTCATTCGACCACATTTAGAGTATTGCCACACCGTCTGGGACCCACACACTTACAATAATATCAATAAATTAGAGTCCATACAATACAAAACTGCAAGATGGGTCAGACGTGATTACAGACACACTACATCAGTCACTTTGCTTAAACAAGACACAAAACTAGACCCATTGGTAACATGAGGACAGATACACAGACAACAGATGATATACAAAATCACAAACAAGTTAGTTGACATAGACAAAGACACATATCTACACCCTACAAGTATACGATCCACTAGAGGCAGCCACAACTTAAAATACCATACATACCAGACAAGCACTGATATATTTAGGCACTCATTCTTTCCCCGCAGCATCCAAGAGTGGAATCATCTCCCATCTCACGTAGTTAATAGCCCCACTCTTGACACGTATAGAAATAGGATTACCAATCATTACCTTCCCAATCTTAATCCTCAACCCACAGTCCCTGACCCAATCCACCCTCATCCTAACCCCCTTCCTAATCCTCCCATGGATCCTTAAATCCCCCGCACAACCCCCACATATTATGCTGGCCATGAGCGGCCCTCTGTGGGACCCACAACTTGAACTTGAAGGTTAGGTTAGGTAAGGTAGGTTAGGTCAGGCTAATTTCAAAATGCCCTATCTTGGAAATGGGGCATTTACGGAGGAAATGCCATAGAAGAAAATAGTCTTAGAATGGTCTAAATAAGTGGGTAATGAAGGTAGAAAAAACGTACACAATAACGGTAATTCTTTTAATATTTACCATAGCCTGACCTTACCTAACCTAACCTAACCTAGACCGCATCAGACTACCGGGACCTAACCTGGGCAAACTACTGGGACCTAACCTGGGCAGACTACCGGGAAATAACCGTGGTAAAGTACAGGAAATGACCGGGGCAAAATACTGGGACCTAGCCGGATCTGGCAACACTACTACAAAACGGTAATTCTTTCAATAAATACCGAAAATAGTCTCAGAATAGTGTAAATAAGAGGGTAATGAAGGTACAAAAACCATACACAATAACGGTAATTCTTTCAATATATACCGATACTTTCACTGGCACAGATAATACCAATATTTCCCTATTATTATTATTATTATTATTATTATTATTATTATTATTATTATTATTATTACCTGTTATAAGGATGTTTGGTCCAGACTTCATAATGTTGTTGTTGTTGTAGAAGGTAAATAATAATAGCCTTGTTGTTGTTGTTGTTATGGTTATAGAAATGTTAGTAAATAATTTTTTTTGTTAATTGTTTTTTCGACTATATTATGTTGTTGTTGTTATTTTTGTATTAACTGATCTTGTTGTTGTTGTTGTAGAAGGTAAATAAATGGTTATAGAAGTGTTATTAATTTAGTAAATATTGTTGTTGTTGTAAAAATCACGTGTTATTTTCTCAACCCACGTGTTTATTTTCCTATGGTCTATAATCAGCGTTGCCAATTTTTTGATATCCAGAAAATAATACGCCCAATGTTATGAAAAATAGCCCAATGTATAATGGAAAATAGCCCAATATATTATAGCCCAATACCCCAATATACCGCAATATATACCCTATATTTTATTCTTATATAATTTTATACGCTTAATAATAATAATAATAATAATAATAATAATAATAATAATAATAATATTAACTTGCATTTTATTTATATATTTTCAGCTCAAGATAAAAAAAAAATGTTTAAGGATAATTTTAGGTTGATACAAATGTCTTCATAAACTCGCCCAATTATGGCGTGAAAATAGCCACGTTGTCATCTTCAGAACACAGTGATGATTTTGTTAAAGTTTTTATTTTTTCTACGGCACTCTATTTATTATTTGTTTTTTTCTTACATTAATTAATTAAGGGGGTTTGGGAGTAGGGAACAGGCTTGGGGGGTGCAGGGATAGGGGGACAGGCTCGGGGTGGGTAGAAAGCCTGTCCCCTATTCCCGCACCCCCCTAACCCCCCCCCCCAAGCCTGTCCACTTATTCCCGCAACCCCCCCCCCCCTACTCCCGCACCCCCCCCAAGCCTGTCCCCCTATTCCCGCACCCCCTTAATTAATAAGAAAAAGGAAACCTGTCATAAAAAGTGTGGGCTTGGTGAATGGGTTTAATTTTCATGAGCATAAACAAACTCATCCATAATGGTTTATCTCATTCCTCTTCAACTGTCCCTCTTTTCTTTTTATTTCCTTCCTGCTTACTGTCTCACTTCTCTATCACCTTTTTCTGGCGCTATACGACCTCGCTGTTGCGGCACCTAATATCAATCAATCAATCATTCCTCTTCCTTCAACATTTACTAACATACTGAAACGTGGGTACCTACTTACTGTTAGGTGAACAGGGACATAAAGGGCTGCATAAATTGTCCAACAATACCACTGACCTTGGGATCGAACCTGGGATCTCTCACTTGCAAAGCGGGTGTGCTAACCATTACACCATTAGAACCCAGGCACTGTATCAAAGTAAAAATTATATTATTTTTTATAAAAGTATTTGTATTGTTTGAGTTACCCTGAATTAATACTTATTTTTCTTCTAATTTTTTTCCTTTTTTTCCAATGTAGAGGGAAAGAGTGAGTAAAAAAAGGAGGGATATGGGTTGAGGATGTAAAAAAAAAAAATATTAAGCTAAGAAGTGCTGGCATTATTTTCGGAAGTTTGAGGTGCCACTCTTTTACTGTCCAAAAATTTCGTAAACTGTTTATTGATTACAGTAAATAATATGCAAACATTTGTGGGTATACTATAAATATCTGTGGATTTTTTGTGGGTGAAGTGGGCTGCCTTAGTGGGTGGAGCCCGAGTCAAAAGTGGTAACACTGACACACACACACACACACACACACCTATATGGAAGGACACACACACCTATATGGAAGGACACACACCTATATGGAAGGACACACACACACACACCTATATGGAAGGACACACACACACACACCTATATGGAAGGACACACACACACACACCTATGTGGATGGACACACACACACACACACACCTATATGGAAGGACACACACACACACACACACACACACCTATCTATATGGAAGGACACACACACACACACACACACCCCTATAATTATGGAAGCACACACACACACCTATATGGAAGGACACACACACACACACCTATATGGAAGCACACACACACACACACACACCTATATGGAAGGACACACACACACACACACACCTATGTGGAAGGACACACACACACACCTATATGGAAGGACACACACACACCTATGTGGAAGGACACACACACACACACCTATATGGAAGGACACACACACACACACCTATATGGAAGGACACACACACACACCTATATGGAAGGACACACACACACACACACCTATATGGAAGGACACGCACACACACACCTATATTGAAGGACACACACACACACACCTATATGGAAGGACACACACACACACACACCTATATGGAAGGACACACACACACACACCTATATGGAAGGACACACACACACACACCTATATGGAAGGACACACACACACACACCTATATGGAAGGACACACACCTATATAGGACACACACACCTATATGGAAGGACACGTACACACACACACACACACCTATATGGAAGGACACACACACACATACCTATATGGAAGGACACACACACACACACCTATATGGAAGGACCTACACACACACAGCCCGGTGGTGTAGTTAGCGCGCTCGGCTCACATCCGAGAGGTCCTGGGTTCGAATCCCCAGTCGTGTGGAGACAATTTGGGATTGTTTACTTAAATGTATAACCCCTGTTCACCTAGCAGAGAATAGGTACGGGACGTAAGTCGAGGAGTTGTGACCTCGCTATTCCGGTGTGTGGAAAAAGGTTCCAACCTTACCCAAAAATCGGTCACTACGAGCTCTGAGCTCATTCCGGGAGGGTAACAGTTGGTGAGCACGTGTCCAGGACGTGATCAAGACCAGGTGAAACACGAAACACACACATCTATATGGAAGGACCTACTCACACACACCTATATGGAAGGACCTACACACACACACCTATATGGAAGGACCTACACACACACACACACACACCTATATGGAAGGACACACACACACACATCTATATGGAAGGACACACACACACACACATCTATATGGAAGGAGCTACACACACACACACACACACCTATATGGAAGGAGCTACACACACACACCTATATGGAAGGAGCTACACACACACACACACACACCTATATGGAAGGACCTACACACACACACACCTATATGGAAGGACCTATACACACACACACCTATATGGAAGGACCTACACACACACACACACCTATATGGAAGGAGCTACACACACACACACACACACCTATATGGAAGGACCTACACACACACACACCTATATGGAAGGACCTACACACACACACACCTATATGGAAGGACCTACACACACACACACCTATATGGAAGGACACACACACACACCTATATGGAAGGACACACACACACACCTATATGGAAGGACCTACACACACACACCTATATGGAAGGACCTACACACACACACACACACCTATATGGAAGGACACACACACACCTATATGGAAGGACCTACACACACACACACACACACACACACATGGTCCTTAATTAACATAATTTTGTAACCAAGGATAAATACAGAATGGTTTATACAGCATATTATTTATCACTACAAAAACATTTCATTCTACTCCAAGTTATTACGTATTGAAAGGAAAAATACATACATACATACATACATTTTGTTAATACTTTCATTTATATAAACTACTACTAATATTATTGAAAGGATTTATACATACATAGTGAATTTATTTTCTTTATATCAACTACTATTATTAATTTTGAAAGTATTTATACATACATAGTGAATTTATTTTAATTTGTATGAATTTTAACTACTACTATTAATTTTGAAATGATTTATACATACATAGTGAATTTATTTTAATTTATATTAACTAAAATTATCAATATTGAAGGAATTTATACACACATACATACATATTTATTTTTTATTAATTGTAACTACTACTATCTATATTGAAAGTATTTATACATACATAGTGAATTTATTTTCATTTATATTAACTAAAATTATCAATATTGAAAGGATTTATACATACATAGTAATTTGGGTTTGGGATTCACCAACACCAACACTATGGGTTGATTCCACAGTGGTATTTGTTTGTTAGCTTCCCAACCAACCACACTTGTAAGGCTTCATTATTTTCCAAAAGCTGAGTATCCACATTCACAAAATCGATCCAACAGTTAGATAATAATAATCACTGTATAGTTTATTAATTAAATTCATTAAATAATTCACCCATAAGTCATTAACACGGCTAATATTCTTTCTTTTGCATGCTTACAAACCAATACCAACCACTGTGGAATTGACCCTAAAATTTCCTTCATTTTCTCTTTAAGGGGGAAATTTTGTGTTGGTAAATCTGGAGCCACTGAATCCTCCAAACTATTCCAAGCAACAACAGAACACCATTATTTTTGTTTTTTTGGTCCTGTTTCCTGACATACATACTTTATTCCCTGTGTGAGTGTGTGTGTGTACTTTCTTTATTCCCTGAGTGTGTGCAGGAGAGAGAGAGATAGTGTATGTGTGTGTATGTATGTGTGTAGGAGAGAGATAGTGTATGTGTATGTATGTGTGTAGGAGAGAGAGATAGTGTATGTGTTTGTACGTGTGTAGGAGAGAGTATATGTATGTGTATGTATGTATTACCACTTTAATTAACGCATGACTGGCATTGCTGTGGCAGACTGTGTTGGAGTTACGTCTGTTTCGCGCCACATCTGTGTTACTGTTTTGAGTTGTGTGAAGAAGTTGATGCCCTGAAAAACAAAAACAAAAATAAATTATTATTATTACTATTAGTTGTTATTAGCATTACAATTATTATTATTGTTATTATTTTTATTATTTATTGTATCAGGTTCACTAGATTAACAAATAAAGAAATACACTCTTACCTAACTTAAAAAAAAAAAAACATAACTATCTATCTATAGCTCTGACGCCTCGTTCCTTCCGGGAACTCCCCCCAAGGGAGTGGCCACGGCAGAAGTGTCTCCAGTTCTCCCTGTTCCAACACTCCCTCCTTACTCCTTACTTGGTCCAGCCCTCCCTTGCCCCTCATGTTTCTCTCCTTTACATACTCTTCCACTCTGTTCCAACACTCCCTCCTTACTCCCTACTCTGCCTCTCACGTTTCTCTCCCTTACATACTCTTCCAATCTGTTCCAACACTCCCTCCTTACTCCCTACTCTGCCCCTCACATTACTCTCCCTTACATACTCTTCCACTCTGTTCCAACACTCCCTCCTTACTCCCTCCCCTGCCCCTCATGTTACTCTCCTTTACATACTCTTCCACTCTGTTCCAACACTCCCTCCTTACTCCCTACTCCGCCCCTCACGTTTCTCTCCTTTACATACTCTTCCACTCTGTTCTGCCATCTAACCGGAGGTCTGCCTCTCACACCAGGTCCCACAACTTCACTTCCATACACCTTCTTGACAAATTCCTCACCTTACATTCTCTCTACATGTCCAAACCATCTCAATGTATTACACTTCACTCTCTCAACCACTCCACACTCAATACCAATTGCCTTCTCACTCATACCACATCTCTCATACACACACACACACACACACTCAATACCAATTGCCTTTTCACTCATACCACATCTCTCATACATACTCTCATTACTTTCTCCATCCCGCCTTGTAAGTCCACATGCTCCTCTCAGATAACTCATTTCCACAGCACCTATTAAAAATTAACTAACAAAATAAATAAAAAATAGATAAACAAATAAAAAATAGATAAATAAATAACTGAAATGTCTACTTACAGCCTTTCCATAGAAGTTAGCATCACCAAGGAATGAACCTCTGGACCCAGTGAATGAAAACATAGGTAGTGGTACTGGTATGGGAACATTAATACCAATCTGTAGAAAATAGACATATATATATATTAATAATATATTAATAATGAAATTAATTAGTATATCAATAAATAATGAAATAAATATATAAATAAATAAATAAATTAATATATAAATAAATACATAAATAAATATATAAATAATAATACTTGTATGGGAACATTAATACCAATCTGTGGAAAATATACATATATATATTAATAAATAATTAAATTAATATATATAAACTTCACTATCTTACCTCTCTCATATCAAATTAATTTTCCCGTTAATTCCTTCACTATCTTACTTGTCCAACAGTAATTTAATTCTCATTATAATTCCTTCACTATCTAACCTGTCCAACATCAATTATATTTTTTCCATTTTAAATCATTTTTCGTTATAATTATTGAGTTATCTTACCTGTCTAACATCAATTTAATTATCCTACAAGTATCAAATTAATTTTTCGTTTTAAGTAATTTTTTCTCATAATTCCTTCATTATCTTAACTGTCCAACATCAAAATAATTTTCCTTATAATTATTGAGGTATCTTACCTGTAATAAATATTTCATTATCTTACCTGTCTAACATCAATATAATTCTCCTCATAATTCCTTCACTATCTTACTTATCAATATAATTATTTAGTTATCTTACCTATCAATATAATTTTTCCTTATAATTATTTGTCCAACATCAATATAATTTTAGTTATAAATATATTATTATCTTACCTGTCCCACATCAATTTTATTAGTGAATTTCCTTGCCGTTGCTCCGTTGGTTGTAAATATTGCAGTACCGTTGCCGTAAGGGTTGTCGTTGATCACTTTGATGGCGTCGTCTAAGGTGTCCGCTGATAATGTTACCAACACTGGACCAAAGATTTCTTCCTTGTAACACTGCATGTCTGGCTGTGGGGGGGGGGGGGGGGGGGTATTATTATTATTATTATTAAATGTATTAGAATTTATTAGAATATGTATTATTAAATGTACTACAATATATATTAGAATATGTATAATTAAATGTATTATTAAATGTATTACAATGTTACAATGTGTTATAAAATGTATTATAATATATTAGAATGTGTTATAAAATGTATTAGAATATATTAAAATATATGTTATTAAATGTATTATAATATATTACAATATGTGTTATTAAATGTATTATAATATTTATTAGAATATGTATTATTAAATGTATTATTAAACGTATTATTAAATGTATTATCAAATATATTACAATATATTAGAATATGTATTAGAAAATATCAGAATATGTATTATAAAATGATATTACAACCCATTACTACTAACCTACTGTACTGTACTAACCTTAACATCAGACAATATAGTTGGTCCAACA
This sequence comes from Petrolisthes cinctipes, assembly GCA_033782935.1. Classification (NCBI taxonomy): domain Eukaryota; kingdom Metazoa; phylum Arthropoda; class Malacostraca; order Decapoda; family Porcellanidae; genus Petrolisthes; species Petrolisthes cinctipes. Next base: position 12,558 of record JAWQEG010000646.1, read on the forward strand.
AAGTTTCCATTTTCATATCCGGGTACAACAATATCCCTTCCATCCAACAGACACTTAGCTCCTTCATCAATACCCGACTGTACCAGGGTATTGATGCGTTCTTTGGCCTGGGGGGATATCACGGGGCCCAGGTCAGCCCCGGACAAGTGACCTGCGTTGACCCGCAGTTTTTTGGAGCGTTCGACCAGCTCAGGTATCCACTCCTTTGCTTCACCCACAAATACAGCTGTACTTAATGCCATACATCTATAATATACAAATACAGAATACATAAATAAATAATATGGTAAATAGATAAATAAAGTATAATATGGCAAATACATAAATAAATAATAATATGGTAAATACATAAATAAATAATAATATGGTAAATAGATAAATAAATAATAATATGGTAAATACATAAATAAATAATAATATGGTAAATACATAAATAAATAATAATATGGTAAATAGATAAATAAAGTAGAATATGGTAAATAGATAAATAAATAATAATATGGTAAATACTTGTTATATACACAGGAATTTAATACACCCACAAATACAGCTGTACTTAATGCCATACATCTAAAATATACAAATACAGAATACATAAATAAAATAGATAAATAAATCAGCTTCTAAATACTGCATAGCAACTGATGAATAATTTTTTTTTTTCATTTTAATGTTACTAATTTCCATCAACAATAGAGACAAGAACAGGATGTAAACATACTTAGTTAATGTCAATGTAAGGGAAGCGACACCAACAGTTATAAATCAACCAATCAGTGTAAAAAGAGTATAGTGTACTTTCTTTATTAGCTATGTGTGTGTGTGTGTAAGAGAGAGAGAGAGAGACAGAGAGAGAGTGTGTGTAAGAGAGAGAGAGAGAGAGAGTATGAGTGTATAGGAGAGAGAGAGAGAGAGAGTGTGTGTGTGTGTGTGTAGGAGAGAGTGTATATGTGTATGTATGTGTGTAGGAGAGAGAGAGAGAGAATGTATGTGTGTGTGTGTGTGTGTGTGTGTGTGTGTGTGTGTGTGTGTGTGTGTGTGTATAGGAGGGAGAGAGTGTATATATATGTATATATAACTAACCTTTGTCCAGCAGCACCAAAAGCCGCACCAACCAGTTGTGTCAATGTACTTTCTTTATTAGCATCAGGCATAATAACACCATGATTCTTGGCTCCCATGTTAGACTGTACACGTTTACCATTTAGTGAACCACGCTCATATATGTAACGACCCTACAGACAAAAATACAACAATTATTAGTTTATTATTAAAACAAAGAAAAGAAAAAAAGAGAAAATATAATAAATAAATATATATATAATAATAATAATAAATAAATATATATATAATAATAATAAATATATATATAATAATAATAAATATATATATATTAATAATAAATAAATATATATAATAATAATAATAATAGTAATGATAATATATTTTACGATCCCAAGGAGTAATACGATAATTATTTATCAACTAACAATATTATAAAAAAATAATAATATAAATAATAATATGTAAAAGCAGTAAGGAAATAATACAATAATTATTACTTTATATTATTATCTACTAACTATATTATATATATATAAAAAAAAAAAAAAAAAAAAATAATAATAATAATAATAATATATGTAGGGATTCTAAAGATAAAATATAATAATCATTAATTACACTGCATCAACTCTCTCTCTCTCTCTCTCTCTCACATTACATCTACTCTCACAGATACATTGCATCAACACACACACTCTGCATCAACTTTCTCTCTCTCTCTCTCACACTACATCAACATATACACACACACACACACACTCTCTCTTCAAGTACTCACAGCTTAATCAGACCCAATAAATGAGATAGCTTTAATACTCACAGCTTGATCGGACCCAACAAATGAGATAGCTTTAATATGTGGGTTGTCACAAATAAAGTTAACAGCCTGGTGTTGTCCGTGTATAACATTAACAACACCTTTAGGACATCCTGCTTCATGTAACATTTCCACGAGTAACATTGATGTTCCAGGGACGCGCTCTGATGGTTTGAAGATGTAAGTGTTGCCACATACCAACGCTACGGGGAACATCTGGTAATAATAATAATCACAGTTAGTAATAATCATAGTTAATAATAATGATACTGTATTTATGTATATATTTATTTATTTATTTTGTATATATATATATATATTTTTTTTTAATTAACTACCAATTTTTTCATTATCTATAAATAACAATTAATTCCTCACAACAACAACAACAACAACAACAACATACCCAAAGAGGAATCATAACAAAACTATTTATCTATTTTTTTTTTACGTTAATTTTTTCCCTTACCTATAAATAACAAGTACTGTAATTCACAACAACAACAACAACAATAACACCAACAACAAGAACAAGAACAACTTACCCAGAGAGGAATCATAGCCGGGAAGTTGAAGGGTGCAATACCAGCACACACCCCTAGTGGTACCCGATATGAATGTGCGTCCATGTCCTTAGAAATACACGGCATTGTCTCACCAAGTTGTAGACTCGTTATACTACAACAATGTTCAACAACCTCTATAACAAAATAAGAAAGATACATTAAATTATTAGTATATTGAAATAAATATTATCTCACTCTAACATTTTCTCACTCTAAAAAAAGATTAAATTATTAGTATGTTAAATTGTATTATTATTATCTCACTCTAAAAAATATAAGACGTAATTATTAGTATATTAAAATAACATTATCTCACTCTAAAAAGATTAAATTATTATTATATTAAAATATAACATTATCTCACTCTAACAAATACAAGATGTAATTATTAGTATGTTAAATTATATTATCTCACTCTAAAAAAAAGATTAAATTATTAGTATATTAAATTGTATTATTATTATCTCACCCTCTATTAAAAAGAAAAATTTAATTATTAGTATATTAAATTGTATTATTATCATCTCACCCTACAACAATGTTCAACAACCTCTATAATAAAAACAGAAAAATTGAATTATTAGTATATTAAATTTTATTATTATTATCTCACCCTATAAATTAATAATGATGTAATTATATTTTATTATTATTATCTCATTCTACAAATTAATAATGATGTAATTAAATTATACTAATAATTAAATAATAATTAAATGATACTAATAATAATGTGAGTGAAAACAATACTTACGTAGTCCTCTGAGTACATCACCCTCTGCATCCATCAATGTCTTCCCTTGTTCAGTAGTGATGGTTTTGGCAAGTTCATGCTGAAAGAAATAATAACGTTAATATATATATATGTATATGTAATAAATAATAATGTAATAAATATACTGAAATAAATAATAAATGTAAATATATGCCTGGTATATATATAAATGTTAATAACTATAATGAAATAAATAATTATGTAAATATATATATATAAATGTAGTAAATATAATGAAATAAATAATGTAACTATATAGACTTATTATTTATTGTTGTTAATGGTCAGTTATTAGGATGAATTAAATACACAAACACACACAGACAATCACTCACACACACACACACACAATGTATTTAAAGCTCAACCACACACACACACACACACACACAAACACAAACACTTATACACACTCACACACTCTCTCTCTCTCTCTCTCTCTCACACACATGCACACACACACTCTCTCTCTCTCACACACACACACACATACACACACACTCTCTCTCACACACACACACTCTCTCTCACACACACACACTCTCTCTCACACACACACACACTCTCTCTCACACACTCTCTCTCTCTCTCTCACACACAAACACACTCTCTCTCTCTCTCACACACACACACTCTCTCTCTCACACACACACACTCTCTCTCTCACACACAAACACTCTCTCTCTCTCTCTCTCTCTCACACACACACATACACTCACAATATTCTCTTTAATAAGTTGTTGATATTTAAACATGACTTGTTGTCTTGTGAGTACTGAAGTGTCAGACCAATCCGTGAATGCTTCCCGTGCTGCTTCCACCGCTGCCTCCATCTCTCCATCTGTGGTTTGGGGTACACGTGTCACTACCTGCCAACAAATATATACGTGTTAGAATATACACACACGTTAGAATATACGTACATGTGGTTAAAATATACGTACATGTGGTTAAAATATACGTACATGTCTTAAAAATATACACACACATATGGTAAGAGTAAATGCACATGTGGTAAAGATTGTTGTATTAAATAAACCAATAAATTAATTAATAAATAAACCAACAAATAAATAAATAAACCAATAAGCCAATAAATAAATACAGCAATAAACCAATAAATAAATAAACCAATAAATAAATAAACCAATAAATAAATAAACCAATAAATAAATAAACCAATAAATAAATAAACCAATAAACCAATAAATAAATAAACCAATAAATAAATAAATAAACCAATAAATAAATAAATAAATAAACCAATAAATAAATAAACCAATAAATAAATAAACCAATAAATAAATAAACCAATAAACCAATAAATAAATAAGCCAATAAACCAATAAATAAATCAATAAATAAATAAATAAATAAATAAACCAATAAATAAATAAACCAATATATCAATAAACCAATATATCAATAAATCAATAAATATAAACTTACTTCATTAGTAGCTGGGTTATGAACGTCAATAAAGTTTGTAGTTTTACTCTCAACAAACTTTCCATTAATGACGAGTTTAGTTGTTGGGGCGGCAGAACTATAGGGTCTGTACCAACCAACACCACCAACACCAACACTCTGTATATAGTAAGGAAGGAAGAAATGTATGTATGATGTTATTATTTAGTGTTAATTATATATATATATTGTATATATACCAGCCTGATTAACATACATACACCAGCCTGATTAACATACATATACATACATACATACATACATACACCAGCCTGATTAACATACATATACATACATACATACATACATACACCAGTCTGATTAACATACATATACATACATACATACATACATACACCAGCCTGATTAACATACATATACATACATACACCAGCCTGATTAACATACATATACATACATACACCAGCCTGATTAACATACATATACATACATACATACATACACCAGCCTGATTAACATACATACATACATACACCAGCCTGATTAACATACATATACATACATACATACACCAGCCTGATTAACATACACATACATACATACACACACACCACTCAATAAAAAGTAAATGTATGGTGTTATTATTTGAGTTATACACACACACACACACACATACATTGTGTGTGTGTATGTGTGTGTGTGGTAAAGAATACGTGTGTGTGTGTGGGTACATATGGTTAAGCATACGCACGTGTGTGTGTGTGTGTGTGTGGTTTTATATGAGGGTGTGTGTGTGTGTGTGTGTTCCCAGGCTTGTGTGTGTGTGTGTGTGTGTGTCAGGTTTGATAATTATGTGTGTGTGTATGTATGTGTGTGTGGTTTTATATGAGGGTGTGTGTGTCAGGTTTGATAATTATGTGTGTGTGTATGTATATGTAAGTGTGTGTGTGTGTGTGTGTGTGTGTCAGGTTTGATAATTATGTGTGTGTGTGTGTGTGTTCCCAGGCTTGTGTGTGTGTGTATGTATGTGTGTGTATGTGTATGTATGTATGTATGTATGTGTGTATGTGTATAATCTAAACATCTATATATACTTCATAACGTAACAAGATAATGAATTCGAGGTCACACACAAACACACACACACACACACATACATACACACACACACACACACACACCGTAACAGCGAGGTCATATAGCGCCAGAAGAAGGTGAGACGACAACAACAATAAATATATAAACAAATAAATAAATAAATAAAATGGAGGTGTTTGTTTCTTAGATAACTGCCTGAAGCCATAGAAATTATATTTTTTATCAATAACTTATATAAATACTAATAATAACACTAATATTACTCCATCATCATAACATTACACCATCATAACATAACATTAACTAAATATTATATGGTAATTATTAAAGAAAAGTGTTATTTCTTACCCTAAATGAGCGAAGAATTCCAGCAGCAGCCATCATCACCCTTCAATGTCCAGATGAGCACTGAATGTTGTTGTTGTTTCACTTGTTTCTTATTGGGTTACACATTATCATACACTGTAGTATAAATTGTTGTATTTTTTAATTTATTAGTTTTATTTTGTGTTTATATTAGTCTTATATGCCTTTAATGGGGTGTGGGTGTAGGGGGCAGGCTTGATGGGGGCGTTTTGGGGGGTGCAGGAATAGGGGGATAGGCTTGGGGTGGGTAGAAAGTCTGTCCCCCTACTACCGCACCCTCTAAATCCTCCACCCAAGCCTGTCCCCCTACTCCCGCACCCCCTTACACCCCCCTAAAGCCTGTCCCTTACTCCAGCACCCCCCTAAACCTCCTCAAGCCTGTGCCCCTACTTCCGCACCCTCCAAACCCCACCCAAGTCTGTCCCCTTACACCTGCACCCCCTTAACCCCCTCCAAGCCTGTCCCCCTACTCCCGCACCCCCTTAATTATAACCTGATAACTCACTTAATTTCTCTAAGTATTGATTTTAACCAATTTTTGTAATTTATTGTAGTTATATTGTACAAGAGTAATCACACAAGTATGATCATTATCGTACAATTTCTATCATGTACACTGCAGCCCTGAGTGTTGCCAGGCCAATTTCCTTAACTTTTTCCCAATAATATAAGTGCATAGAGTAGAAATTCCCCAGAAAGGGATTTTTTGACATAAACAAATCCTTATACGAGTGTTGGAATCCCTTAATTAATTTACAATAACGAACCTTTACAAACTAATCCTTTACATCTTTACTATACAATAACATCTTCACTTTCTTTCCTGCTTATCTATCATTATATCATACACTGTTTTACACTTCCCATTCACTTTTCCCCACTTTTTCCCAGAAAGTATTAAAATTCTCCCATCTAGTGAAATTTCCCCAGAACCCTAGACATTGAATTACAAAACACAACTAATTATGAAAGATGCCACATGTCGCTGGAAAATATTTATATGGACTAGAATAATGATTGTAATGTCTTTATTGAATTAATTAAGGCATGTAGCTGTTTTATTAGTATTATTTTATATGTACATGATACAATATAACAACATAATTTTGCCAGATAATGTCAATATAACAAAAAAATAGCGTACTATAGCATATAAATCGCTTAATATAGCATTATGTAAGTGTAGTGGTGTGTGATTGGTTGAGATGGAGGTGTGTGTGTTGGTGTGGCATAATATTACCCAATCACAACCCTCATCACATTTGTCCTTGTAATCATTTTATTTTGATGTATTAAGGGGGTGCGGAAATAGGGGGATAGGCTTGGTGGGGGGTTTAGGGGGGTGCGGGAGTACGGGGACAGACTGGGTGGGGTTTTGGGGGGTGCGGGGGGTTTTGGGGGTGCGGGAGTACGGGGACAGACTTGGGGGGTTTTGGGGGGTGCGGGAGTAGGGGGACAGGCTGGGGGGGGGGGGGTTAGAGGGGATCGGGAATAGGGGACAGGCTTTCTACCCCCCCCCAAGCCTGTCCCCCTATTCCCGCACCCCCCAACCCCCCCCCAAGCCTGTCCCCTACTCCCGCACCCCCCAACCCCCCCCAAGCCTGTCCCCCTATTCCCGCACCCCCCAAGCCTGTCCCCTTATTCCCGCACCCCCCAACCCCCCCCCGAAGCCTGTCCCCTACTGCCGCACCCCCTTAAATGTACAGTTATATAACAAATACACATAACAGATAGCCTACTAGCTTATAACATTACGAAACTCATTTATTAATTAACTTACATTTGAATAAGTTTTTACTTGGTATTAATTAAAATAAGGGTACTGTTAACTTATTGATTTTTGCTGATAGACTAAATAACTAATACAAATGGCAAGATTGTTGTTGTTTTCATATTATTTTCATTGTTGTTGTTGGTTATTGTTGTTGTTTTACATAAATTATCATTGTTGTTGTTTTCATATCATTGGTTTTTTTTATATTACTACCATTACTATTATTACCATTGTCTGTTTTTATTGGGGGGGAGGGAGGGGGGTTGCAATAATAATAATAAAGAACTGAATATAGTGTATTGGACAGCCAGCCCTCTATGACATATACAACTTGTACATCAAGTTCAAGTTCAAGTTTTAGGGTCCCGCGGAGGGCCGCTCATGGCCAGCATAACATGTGGGGGTTGTGCGGGGGATTTAGGGATCCACAGGGCAGGATTAGGAAGAGGGTTAGGATAAGGGTGGATTGGGTCAGGGACTGTGGGTTGAGGATTAGGATTGGGGAGGTAATGATTGGTGATCCTATTTCTATACGTGTCAAGAGTGGGGCTATTAACTACGTGAGATGGGAAAGAATGAGTGCCTAAATATATCAGTGCTTGTCTGGTATGTATGGTATTTTAAGTTGTGGCTGCCTCTAGTGGATCGTATACTTGTAGAGTGTAGATATGTGTCTTTGTCTATGTCAACTAACTTGTTTGTGATTTTGTATATCATCTGTTGTCTGTGTATCTGTCCTCATGTTACCAATGGGTCTAGTTTTGTGTCTTGTTTAAGCAAAGTGACTGATGTAGTGTGTCTGTAATCACGTCTGACCCATCTTGCAGTCTTGTTTTGTATGGACTCTAATTTATTGATATTATTGTAAGTGTGTGGGTCCCAGACGGTCAACACCAGCCACACCTGCACGTGCAGCCTCACCACGCTGTGGACGGTATAAAAGGAGCCTGAACCACATCAAAGGGGGTTGATCATCGATGGGAGACACCCACCATCCATGGCCCAGTCAACACCTCTACCAACCAACACCACTTCCCTTGCTGACCATCTTGTTGGCAGGGTGAAGTGGTTTAACCATTTGGAGGACTATGGCTTTGTTACCTGTGACGAATGAGATTACTTCGTCCACAGGAAGGGTATCTTTCTCTCTGCTGCCACCACCTCACCACAATCACTAGGGGACGGAGAGGAGGTGTCCTTCACTGTGGAGGAAGGGAGGAAGGGCATGGAGGCTACCTACATAGCCAGACCTGATGGTGGGCGGGACCTATTAGGCTCACTCCATGCCCGTGGGAGGAAGATGGCTGATGCCCAACCACCACAGCGACGGCAGCAGCAGGCAGACATAGTCACCATCTGCACCAAGACTGCTGTTGCCTTAACTGCAAAAGGGCTAGGTTGTGTCTCTGACCTCCTCCTGGACATCTTCAGGAGAAATGGTTTACCACCAATAGCCATTTCTCATGATCTACAACCACCCACCACCACCACCACCACCAAGACGACACGATGGGGAAGGTGCAGAGAAGACGCACCACCACCACCCCCATCACCGGTTAATGCTGCCTCACCCACTCAACAGGGCGAACAGCAGGAAGGCACCACCACCACCACCACCATCACCGGTTAATGCTGCCTCACCCACACTCAACAGGGCGAACAGCAGGAAGGCACCACCACCACCACCACCACCTGAACCTTCCCTACAAGACCTCAAGACTGAAGGCTCTGACACCAGTTCCTGTTCCAACACCAACACCAGCGACATCAGTGACAACATGGACCTGGAAGATGGAGGGGAATGGCACACGGCCGAGAGGAGGAAGAGGAAGAAGAGAATAAGGATGGACAGCCAGTCATCAGAACAACAGCTGCCTGATACAATGAAATTTTGGATGACCACTTCTCCTCGCCTTGACCTTTTTCAACAACACGACGTGACCCCAACATCTTCCAGGTCAGGGAAGAATGGACCATCCCCACAGGATGTCCTGTGGTAAATGAAATAGAAATTAACAAATAACTGCCTTAATGCCCCCCAAAATAGTGATAGGCATATATAAAAAAAAAAAAAAAAAAATTCCAAGGGTCATTCAGCGGCAGCAGGTGCCCTGGACACATCCCCTCCTGTCCACTCCAACCCACTACACTCCAGTAACAGCCTGCCTCTCTCCAGTTCCTGCCTGCTGCCCTCTACAGTCTGCTAGCAGTTCACCACTCTCCTGCCTGCTGCTGCTCAACTCCTACTGCTGCTCACCTGCCTGCTGCTGTACCCTACGTCCTACCAGCCACTCACTGCTACCTGCCTACTGCTCACCTGGCCTCCGCTACCAACGCCGCTACCTGCTGCCTGCAGTACACATACCTGCTCACTGTAGCACCTACCTACAGCCACCATACCTGTCCTGCAGTACAACTACTGCACCAACAACCTACTCTAGTGTTGGATATCCATACTTACCTTAACCCCAAGCTCCCCTGGAGTCTAGAGAGAAAAGTGTACCACAACAATACAATAACACACCTGTATAGACATACTCAATAAACACAATGTTTGTGAGTTTGGTACAACACCAGGTAGTAACAACCTATAGTGTTGTTACAATAGTTTAGAATTAAGGGGGTGAGGGAATGGGGGGGTTTGGGGGGGTGCAAGAATAGGGGGACAGACTTGGGGTGGGTAGAAAGCCTGTCCCCTAACCCCCCCCCAGCCTGTACCCCTACTCCCGCATCCCCAAAGCCTGTCCCCTACTCCCGCACCCCCCAAAACCCACCCAAGCCTGTCCCCCTACTCCCGCACCCCCCTAAACCCCCCCCCCAAGCCTGTCCCCCTATTCCCTCACCCCCTTAATGTATCTCTGGATAAGAATAGTAGTAAGTAATGGGAGAATGTCTTGTTGGTAAATTGGAAAGCTAACTATTCCCCTAAACTATTAATGTCAGAAAACATACACACAAACACACACACACACCTATATCGATGGTACAAAAAATAGGGGATGTATGTGTGTGGCTGTGTGTGTGTTTCATGGCATAGTTTGGAGGAATCACAGACCTTCCAATTCAACAACAACAACATGGAAGGTGCGGCCCCACTTGTAGCTCTTGTGGTAACGTGGACTTGGGCCCACAACACTGGCTGTGTTATCAAAGACCTTCCCCCCCAATGAGGCCCCCAGACTCCCTGGTCCAGTAAGCTCTGTCTCATTTCCCTGGGATGTGCTTTAGTAGTCCAGGCATATAGGGACATACAGACTCCCTGGTCCAGTAAGCTGTGGTCATGTGGTCCGATTTCCCTGGGATGTGCTTCAGTATAGGGCCAGCCCCTCCTTTATTTTAATTTGTTTTTTCACTGTGACCAGAGTGTACCAGGGGTCTGTAGGGCAGGAGGCCATTCTGCCCCGGGAGAACATCAACAACAACAACAACAACAATCTCACCTTTACAGATAACAAATTCAAAGGTCATAATGATTAGAGATTAAAGAGATATGATAGAAAGAAAGGAGGGGAAGGGAAAAGGAAATAGAAGGAAAGGAGGGACAGGGAGAAGGAAATAGAAGGAAAGGAGGGACAGAAGGAGTGCCCAAACCCTTAATTTTAGAGCAGTGGTTCTCAAACTGTGTTCCGTGAAGACCTTTCAAGGGTTCCGTGGCAAACAAAATTATATATGTATATATACATTTGATAATAGTTTATTGTATTTCTATATAAATTTGAACATAAATGTATAAAATGAAATATGATAGTGATGAAAGAGAGAGAGACTTTGTACGTGAAGTGTACAGGTCCATTGGGCGTTTATACACATCCCAGTCCCACCCACTCCATTGCTGTTAGTCAGGACAATATAACTACTGATTCTATTAAGTGTAATGAGTGTGTTGAATAGACAAGTGCAGCAATAGTAATGTAACAGAATCCATGCATGAACCACATACCTATATCTCTGTCACATAATTATCAAGAGCTAAACTGATCTTTATTATAAATGTATGTGTGTGTCGAGGGGAGTCCCAACTACCCACAAATAAAGGGGGTTCGTTTCCACCTATATGAGGTGAGGGGGTCGTAGGGGGTTCAGCCTAGTGCCAACAAAAGCAAAGGGGTTCTGTTAGTTGGAAAAGTTTGAGAACCACTGGCCTAGAGTACTGTACCACCCATATAGTGAATAATAATTAAATACAGTTCTGGTATAATCAAAATAATTAAAACATTATAATCATATACTATAATTAATTAAGATATTTTTATTATATTACACAGGTAAATAATTAATTGTCTTAGTTAATGAACCCTGTGTGTGTGTGTGTGTGTGTGTGTGTGTGTGTGTTTGTTTGTGTGTGTGTGTGTGTGTGTGTGTGTGATGTAGTTAGAAAATTGGAGGTAAATGAGTCCTTCAAATATTGCCATGAAACACACACACACACCTATATGGAAGGACGTAAACACACACAAACAACACACAAACACACACACACACATATATGGAAGGAGCTACACACACACACACACTTATATGGAAGGAGCTACACACACACACACACACCTATATGGAAGGACCTAAACACACACACACACACACACACAAATGGAAGAGCTTGTTGTTGAGAGAAATAAAGGGGATGAATTATTAGACTAAAAATTATCATAGCTATGAAATAAAATATAATGAATAAAAAAATATAATGAAACCTATATATAACCAAAAACACTAAAAAAATAAATTAATATAAAAAAAAAAAAAAATAATAATAAAATAAATAAATATATAATAAACCTAAGAATAAAATTAATGTAATGAATAATAATAATAATAATAATAACAACATTTTAAATAGACAGGAATTGTAATAACAGATAATGAATTAATACAATTGTACTATATTTGGCATAACATAATAATGTCAGTCAGTATGCAGGAATATTAAGGGGGGTGCGGGAATAGGGGGGCATGTTTGGGGGGGGGTGCGGGAGGTTTTGAGGGGGTGCGGGGGGTTTTGAAGGGGTGTGGGGGGTTTTGAGGGGGTCGAGGGGTTTTGTGGGGATCGAAGGAGTTTTGGGGGGTGCAGGAGTAGGGGGACAGGCTTGGGGGGGGGTTAGGTGGGTGTTGGAATAGGTGGACAGGCTTGAGGGGGGGGGTTAGGGGGGTGCGGGGGTTTTGAGGGGTGCAGGAGTAGGGGTACAGGCTGGGGGGGGGGGGAATAGGGGACAGACTTTCTACCCTCCCCCAAGCCTGTCCCCCTATTCCCCCACCCCCCAAACCCCTCCCCAAGCCTGTCCCCTACTCCCGCACCCCCTTAATGTTTATAGTGTGTACCATGGTGGGTACTATATCATCATCGTATATACGACGACAACATTGATATTCTTGCATATGACGACATAAACAATTACAAAACATGGGCCAATAAAAATAATAATATATATATATATATATATCATAAATATAAGAATAATGATGATAATGAAAATAAAATAAAAAAATCAATCGATAAAAAAAAAAAATAATAGTACAAATAAATAAATACAAAAATAAATAATAAAAAATGCTACAACTACTACTACTACAACTACTATTACTATTACTATTACTAATTAAACCTATATATTGCAAGGCAGGTGTTAAGCAAAGGTATAAAGTGCTTGTAAAATATTGCATATAAAATTATTATTATTATTAACTAAAAAACAAACAAATAAACAACACCATGGTTGGTATTCAAGAACATTATTATTGTTGCTGTTGTTGTTGATGGTGATGATGGTGTTGTTGTTGTTGTTGATGATGGTGTTTTTGTTGTTTGTGTTTTTGTTGTTTTAGTTGTTGTTGTTGTTGGTGGTGGTGGTGTTGTTTTTGTTGTTTTTGTTGTTTGTGTTTTTGTTGTTTTAGTTGTTGTTGTTGTTGGTGGTGGTGGTGGTGGTGGTGGTGGTGGTGGTGGTGTTGTTGGTGTTCATATTGTTGATGATGATAGTGGTGGTGTTGTTGTTGTTGGTGGTGGTGGTGGTGTTTTTGTTGCTTTTGTTGATGTTGTTGTTGTTTTTATGTTGATGTTGTTGATGTGGTACAATAACACTATTATCATCATCATCATCATCATATATAACATAATAATTAATTAATGTTCTTGTATAACACACAAGGTGTATAATATAAATATTTACTATTAATTATAACACTAACTAATTAATTATGGTAAAAATTCAAGTGTTTGTCCATAATGTGTTTTGGACTTGAGGTTTATAGAATGTAATGTTTAAGGGGGTGCGGGAGTATGGGACAGGCTTGGTGGGAGGGTTTGGGGGGTGTGCGAATAGGGGGACAGGCTTGGGGTGGGTAGAAAGCCTGTCCCCTATTCCCGCACCCCCCTAACCCCCTACTCCCACACCCCCCAAACCCCCCCTCAAGCCTGTCCCCCTATTCCCATACCCCCATAGTATGGCTGCGTTTACACCATGCAATTCGAGTCGAGTCAAGTCAAGATGAGTCATATGACTCGAGTCATTTTGAATCAGTGCCATTCCCACCAACAGAGTCAAAAAATCATAATCAACTTCAATAAAGCTCATCATGGACTAGAGAGTAGTGTTATAACAGCCTTAGACCAGGATGGACACAAATGCTCTCCCTGAAATATCAGTGTTGTTGTGGCTGAGGCGGCCAAAGAGTAGGTGTAGGTGTCCAACATTATGGATTCATGACATTAATGCTAAAAGACCAGAGTTTGGAAGCTTGGGACATTTATTCCCAGACTTGATAAACAATCCAAATAAGTTTTATGATTCTTCAGAATGACAACTGAACAATTTAAAATATTAGTGGAGTTAACTGCACCCTACATAAGTTTAGTACAGGTGAGGCTGGTAAGGTAAGGACAGGTGAAATGAGACAGAGAAGACAGGTGAAGTAAACATTGTGTTCACCTTTCAGTGGACTCGTCGTGACTGATGAAAAAATGGGTCCGCCCAAGTCACTAATTTTGAATCACCTTGATTCGCCTTGACTCGGCATGACTCGACTCGCTTGGTGTAAACTCTCCCATTTGAAATAATGTGGCGATTCAAGAAAAGTCATGAATCGTCTTGACTCACCTTGACTTGACTCGACTCGACTCGCTTGGAGTAAACGCAGCCTTAAAGATAGTTAATATTACAAGAGTTATACATTTATGATGGAAATAACCTATGAAGAAATAACATACTGTACATGTATTAAGAAATGTATTTGACAGAACAGAATTGATGGTTGTAATTATGGACAAATACTTGAATAATACCATAATTATTTCTATATAAACATTAATTAATTAAAAAGGGAGATTCTTATGTTGTTGTTGTTGTTTGGAGGAATAATTTGCTCCAGATTTACCAAGGAAAGTGTAGCTGTCAAATTGTTTACTGCAAAAAGTGTAGCTGTCAATGGTTACTCCAAAAAGTGTAGCTGTCAAATGTTTACTACTATTATATTACTGATTGACTCAACTGATTGTATAGAAAATGGTAATATAAATAATAATAATAATAATAATAATAAAATTTAAAAAGAAATAAAAAAAGAAATAATAATAATAATAATAATAATAATAATAATAATAATAATAATAATAAGTAGCTCATTAAATTAATACATAATAATTATAAAAGTACATTAGCTGCTCTGACACACAACCAAAACAAAACTATAATAAATTCACAATAATGGAATTTCATACACTGGAGTATATTGATTCCTCCAATGTATGTCAATAAACAAACAAACAAACAGATAAACAAACACACAAACAGATAAGGTACTCCAATTGTACTGTATGTGTGTATGAGTGTGTGTGTGTATGCCCTGTTAATAAAAAAATAAATGTTTTTCTTATTAAACTACAAAACTTCAATATCAATTAATTAATTATCCATTTAATGTCTGGTGACAAAATATAATATTATAATAATACATACTTTATAAAATAATAGTGATAGTAGTAGTAGTAGTAGTAGTAGTAGTAGTAGTAGTAGTAGTAGTAGTAGTAGTAGTAGTGGTAGTGGTAGTAGTGGTGGTGGTGGTAGTAGTAGTAGTAGTAGTAGTAGTAGTAGTAGTAGTAGTAGTAGTAGTAGTAGTAGTAGTAGTGGTAGTGGTGGTGGTGGTGCTGGTAGTAGTAGTAGTAGTAGTAGTAGTAGTAGTAGTAGTAGTAGTAGTAGTAGTAGTAGTGGTAGTGGTAGTGGTAGTGGTAGTGGTGGTAGTAGTAGTAGTAGTAGTAGTAGTAGTAGTAGTAGTAGTAGTAGTAGTAGTAGTAGTAGTAGTAGTAGTAGTAGTAGTAGTAGTAGTAGTCATATATTTATATAAACATTGTATTGTAATTGTTTCTTTTCATAATAAACAGCTTCATTTCAATTAATAAAATGGTAATAAATTGCTTAGATAATAATAATAATAATAATAACACTGTTGTAAGTGATATTTTATGGTGTTATTGTTGTTGGTGAATTGGAAGGTAAACAAACACAAACAAACAAACGCATCCCCTGTTTGTACCATTGATGTGTGTGTGTGTGTTTCATGGTATAGTTTGAAGGAATTTGTAGCCTTCAAATTCACCATCAACGACAAAACCATTAATTTTCCTTTTAATGAACCGTGTGTGTGTGTGTGTGTGTGTGTGTGTGATGTAATCAGAAAATCAGAGTGAAATGAGTCCTTCAAATTGCCACGAAACACACACACACACACATACAAATAGGCTAGGTAAGAACACACAGACACACACACACACATACAAATAGGCTAGGTAAGAACACACACACACACTTATATGGAAGGAGTTACACACACACACACACACACTTATATGGAAGGAGTTACACACACACACACACACACCAATATGGAAGGAGTTTGTGTGTTTGTTTCATGGTATAATCAGGAGAAGGAATCAGAAGTCTCCAAACATCAAACATCATTTATACACACACACAGGAACCGTAATTATTAATAAAGTGTTACCAATCTTATCCACAATATCTTTATCATTTTTATCACAAAGTTACATTTTAACAATAACTATATTATACAAATTACAAAGCAAATATAAATTTCTTTCATCATTAATAAAATCTAATCTAAAAAAAATTCAAGCATAAAAAAAAAAAAACATTTAAAAATATACATGTAAATTCCTTATAATAAATGTAGATTGAAATTAGCAATAATAATATTAACTTAATATTAAGGTAAATTATCTGGATGGAAATGGGGAAATTGGAGGAAACAGAGTCATCCAAAATATTGTTCATTTCAGAATTTCAGATTTTTATAAGGTCGTTGTTACACTATGTGATGCAGAATGGTAATAACACACACACACACATGAGTGGTGTTACCCATCGCACTGCACCTCACCGCTGCATATCAGGACAAAACACACACAGTTTATTATATACTTGGTAACACTGTCTGACCACTTCCCTTGTACCAATTTTTTATAATAATTTATTACCAAGTTTAACATTGATTTATTTATTCAAAGTGTTCAAGACAAAACAAGTCAATGCTTTGGGAATAAAATACAAAAGATTATTATAATAAACATTGTAATGAAAAGTTATGTATTGACATTGATGACATTTTATACCCAAACCTGAACTTGACTTACAGACAACACAAAGAAATTACAAATGTAACAATATTTTGTATCTACTTATTCCTAAACTCTTGTATAGTAAATTTGTCATGTATTTATATTAATACAAATAGTGTTCATTAACATTACAGTGTGCAAAGGTACAGAATGTGTGGACGCATAGTGTAACAACGCCCTATGTAAACATTTCATGGTTTCAGAATTTTTTAAGTAAATTTTTTCCTTGTTTCAGATTCTTTAGTTAATTATTTTCAAGTTTCAATTTTTTTAGTCGTTATTTTTCAGATTTTTTAGTTAATTTATTTTCAAGTTTCAAATTTTTTCAGTTATGTTATTTTTATGTTTCAGATTTTTTTAGTTAATTATATTTATGTTTCAGATCTAGACTAAACGTATTTACATATTAACAAAATTCAGATCTCATTAAAAAACATAATAATTATACAATACAAACAACCAAACAAACAAACATCAACACTAGAGAAACTGATGAAAATAATAATAATAATAATAATAATAACAACAGCTCCAAATTGTGAAGCTGTCAAATGTTTACTCCAAATTATCCAACATAAAAAGTGTAGCTGTCAAATTGTTTACTCCAAAAAGTGTAGCTGTCAAATGTTTACTCCAAAAAGTGTAGCTGTCAAACTGTTTACTCCAAATTATCCCTATAATAACAATAATAATAATAAGCCTAAAATCCTGTTAAAAATTACAACCGTGATTGTGAAGAGATATTAACACACACACAACACAACCTAAACTGACAAAAATGTATTACTATTTATCATTATTATTATAATTATTTTAATTTTACAACATTACCGAAGCCATAATAATAATAATAATAATAATAATAATAATAATAATAATAATAATAAAAATATATTTCATCTTATTCTTCTTGCCTTTATCAGATTAGCTCAGGTCATGTTATGTTATGTTATGTCAGGTTAGGTCAGGATAAGTTGGGTTGGGTTGGGTTGGGTTGGGTCAGGTCAGGTCAGGTCAGGTCGGGTCGGGTCAGGTCAGGTCGGGTCGGGTCGGGTCGGGTCGGGTCGGGTCGGGTCGGGTCGGGTCGGGTCGGGTCAGGATAGGTTAAGTTATGTTATGTTATGTCAGGTCAACTCAGCATTACTTTAATTTTCTGTTTGTTTGTTTTTTTCATTTACACACACACACACACACACATACACAGACACACATACATACAAACACACACACACATACATACAAACATACTGTACATTATTTTGTGCTGCCTTAAAGGGGTGGATGTTTTGGAGGAACCATTTGCTCCAGATTTATCTCCACCACCAACAACAACAATACACTTTCATTTAAGAAGAATTATTTATATTTTATTTACAGAGTTTTTTGGAGGAATCATTTACTCCATATTAACCGAACACTTCACCAACCCATTAAGAATATTATTATTATTATTATTATTATATTTTTAGTTTCTTTATTAATATTTTGTTAGAATTCTATTACCTAATTTTTCTATACAATTTTCTTATGTTTCTTTGTACCAGTTTAGTAGTTATTGGAGGAATCACTTACTCCACTTTTTCCAACACTATATTAATATTTTCTTTATTAATATTTTCTTTATTATTATTATATTACCTCTTCCTTCAACACAATTTTTTTCCAACACTCTATTAATATTTTCTTTTATTATTAGTTTTCAACACTGTATTCATATTTTCTTTATTAATATTTTCTTTTACCTCTTCCTACTACACAATTTTTTTCCTATTTTCTTTATTAACATCTCGTTAGAATATATATTACCTCTTCCTTCTACACAATTTTTTATGTTCTTTATGTCAGTGTAATTATTGGAGGAATCATTTACTCCGCTTTTTCCAACAGTGTATTCCTATTTTCTTTTTATTATTATTGTTTTCCAACAGTGTATTCCTA
The DNA here is from genome assembly GCA_033782935.1 of Petrolisthes cinctipes. Classification (NCBI taxonomy): domain Eukaryota; kingdom Metazoa; phylum Arthropoda; class Malacostraca; order Decapoda; family Porcellanidae; genus Petrolisthes; species Petrolisthes cinctipes. Next base: position 32,010 of record JAWQEG010000646.1, read on the forward strand.
TTTTCTTTATTAATATCTCGTTGGAATTTTTATTACCTCTTCCTTCTACACAATTTTTTATGTTCTTTATGCCAGTGTAGTTGTTGACATTCAATGGAACAATAAGCTGTGTTCCAACAACAATGATAGATGGCTTCAGCTTCACACGACCAACACTGTATAGAAACAATGAAAGTATTATATGTATGTACGAAATTATAATTATAAAAGGAAATTATTATATGTATGTACGAAATTATAATTATAGAAGGAAATTATTATATGTGTGTGGGAGATTATAATTATAGAAGAAAATTATTATATGTATGTACGAAATTATAATTATAGAAGAAAATTATTATATGTGTGTGGGAGATTATAATTATAGAAGGAAATTATTATATGTATGTACGAAATTATAATTATAGAAGGAAATTATTATATGTGTGTGGGAGATTATAATTATAGAAGGAAATAATTATAAATACACGACCAACACTGTATGGAAACAATTAAATTATTATATGCATGACATTATTATAGAAGGAAATAATTATAAATACATGACCAACAGTGTATGTAAACAATGAAATTATTATATGTACCAATTATAATTATGGAAGGAAAGGAAATAATTATCTGTATGTGTGGGAGATTATAATTATGGAAGGAAATTATCATAAATATACTACTGGAAACAAGGAAATTATTATATTATGTACCAGATTATTATTATGGAAGGAAATAATTATAAATATACGACCAATACTGTATGTAAACAACAAAATTATTATATTATGTACCGGATTATAATTATGCAAGGAAATAATTATATGTGTGTGTGTGAGATTATAATTATGGAAGGAATTAATTATGTGTGTGTGTGGGATTATAAACAGTGAAATTATTATATGTACCAGATTACTGTATAATTATGGAACGAAATAATTTTATGTGTATGTGATTATAATTATGGAAGGAAATAATTATGTGTGTGTGTGTTTATATAATTATGGTAATTGAGAAATAGTGTGAGTTTCTATAACACCCAATGTATCTCACCCATACAGTTTAAAAAAAAAAAAAAAAAAAAAAAAAAAAAAAAAAAAGGAACTTACCCCCCAAAACGTATCCCAAAAAAGTTACTTACCCAAAAATTAACCTATTAAAAAATTGGCAGTATCTTATCCCAAACAATTAAATTACTCACAAAAGCAACTTACTCAAAATATGAACTTATCCCAAATAATTCACTTACTGAAAAAAGACAGTAACTTAACCCAAAAAAAAAATAAAAAATTTACTAAAAAATAAAAAAATTAACTCAATGCCCCACAAAAAAATCATAACTTACTCAAAAAAAGACAGCAGCTTATTTAAAAAAGAATAAAAAAGAAAATAAATAACTACTACTACTACTAAACTTACCCATTGTTTTTTCTTAGCATCTGATACTACTACTACTACTACTACTACTACTACTAAACTTACCCATTGTTTTTTCTTAGCATCTGATACTACTACTACTACTACTAATAATAATAATAATAATAAAAAACTTACCCATTGTTTTTTCTTAGTATCTGATATAGTTTGTTTATGTCTATCTTCTATTTCTGATATTTTACATCTATATTCTTCTTTTACTCTGTCTACTTCTTTCTCCATTTGTTTCATTGTTGATTGTATTACTTTCTGTTTCTCTGTTTCATATTCACGTCTCAACTGAAAAGGAAACACAAAATGTAAGTAAAGAGTAAAATTATAAGATTTTAGGAATAAATAGATACAAAATATTGTACTATACTAAACTATACTATAGCTCTGACGCCTCGTTCCCTCCGGGAACTCCCCCCAAAGGGGTGGCCACGGCAGAAGTGTCTCCAGTTCTCCCTGTTCCTACACTCCCTCCTTACTCCTTACTTGGTCCAGCCCTCCCTTGCCCCTCATGTTTCTCTCCTTTACATACTCTTCCACTCTGTTCCAACACTCCCTCCTTACTTGGTCAAGCCCTCCCCTGCCCCTCACGTTTCTCTCCTTTACATACTCTTCCACTCTGTTCCAACACTCCCTCCTTACTCCCTACTCTGCCCCTCACGTTTCTCTCCTTTACATACTCTTCCACTCTGTTCTGCCATCTAACCGGAGGTCTGCCTCTCACACCAGGTCCCACAACTTCACTTCCATACACCTTCTTTAAAAATTCCTCACCTTACATTCTCTCCACATGTCCAAACCATCTCAATGTATTACGCTTCACTCTCTCAACCACTCCACACTCAATACCAATTGCCTTCTCACTCATACCACATCTCTCACACACACACACACACACACACACACACACACTCAATAACAATTGCCTTCTCACTCATACTACATCTCTCACACACACACACACACACACTCAATACCAATTGCCTTCTCACTCATACCACATCTCTCATACACACACACACACTCAATACCAATTGCCTTCTCACTCATACCACATCTCTCATATACACTCATTACTTTCTCCATCCCACCTAGTAAGTCCACATGCTCCTCTCAGATAACTCATTTCCACAGCACCTATTCTAGACTGATGAGCCCTACTCCATATCCATGTCTCTGATGCATACGTCAGTATTGGCAAGATTATACTATTTCTCAGTCCCCTTTTCACTTCCATACTCACACTTCTACCCTTCATAATCCTCCCCAGTGATCCTATGACCTGTCTACTCCTCATTGCTCTCTCCCTAATTTCTCCTTCCATACTTCCATGTTTACACATAACTGTACCCAGGTACTTAAACTCCTTCACTTCCTCCATCCTCTCACCCCTCAGAGTTATCTCACACTTCGTCCCAGTTGGTACTCCCACTCTGTAAGGTGTAGCAAAGTCAATCACTTCAGTTTCTGCTCTCTCAAATACCATCACTTTACTTTTACCAACATTCACCTTCAGTTTCCTTCGTTTACACACAGACTGAAATTCGTCCACCACTCTCTGTAACTCCCTTTCAC
>JAWQEG010000646.1:40000-65000 GCA_033782935.1 Petrolisthes cinctipes
ACACATACACAAGTACAGTCGGCAAAAAAAGTTTCGTTACCATCCTTTTAACAGTGTGATGTAATGTTGGTAGGCCTGACTGGTGAGTCAGGTGTGATGCGAGTGTCAAATATATATCTCCCGTCACCCTCCCTGTCCCTCAGTGTCTAATGGGCAAGCAAGTAGGAATGACGTTCTTTCACCCAGTGCTATTTTTTCTGGGTATTTCACGGTTTTTCATGTTCTAAAATACTCAAACGTATTTCCTTATGTTTAATAATGAATAGTTAAATAGTAAGAGTTCTTGAACACTCATAATTTAATTTAAAATCAGCTAAACTTTTGATAAAACAAAGTCGTCACTGCCGCGGCCCACATATTATCAGCCGCAGCAAAGACGATAGCCATCCCAGATGTCTCGGATGACACGAGGCAAGGCTGCCCAGTCAGCGGAGTCCCAATCCTGCCGCGCTTACCGATGTTATAATTAACGTAGGGGTGGTAATGAAACTTTTTTTGCCGACTGTACATCATGAGAACAATACCATTTTATTTACCTGTGTGTGTGTGTGTGTGTGTGTTATATATACTTCTGCATGTGTGTTATATTTACCTCTGTGGGTGTGTTATATTTACCTCTGTGTGTGTGTTATAATTACCTATGTGTGTGTGTGTGTGTGTGTGTTATATATACCTGTCTGTCTGTGTGTGTGTGTGTGAGTGTTATAATTACCTCTGTGTGTATGTGTGTTATATATACCTGTCTGTCTGTGTGCGTGTGTGTGTGTTATATTTACCTGTGTGTGTGTGTCATATTTACCTGTGTATGTGTGTTATATATACCTCTCTGTATGTGTATATGTGTGTTATAATTGTCTGTGTGTGTGTGTGTGTTATATATACCTCTCAGTGTGTGTATATGTGTGTTATAATTACCTATGTGTATGTCTGGACTCATGATCAGAACACATTAAATCTCGACTACTCCTCATCTCTGATTCAGGCCTTGTAGTAGTAGTAGTCGTAGTAGTAGTATTAGTAGTAGTAGTAGTAGTAGTATTTGTTCGTTGGTCCGGTTCACTTGGAGATTGAAGTAGAAGTTCTTGGTGTTTTTTTAGTTCCTCACACGCTTTATTCCAAGCGGATGTTCGCTTTACCTGAAATATTAAGAGGGATATAATTATTTAAACTCAAACATTATTCTTGAAACATTATTCTTGAAAAATTAAACGCTATATAATTATTTAAACTCGAACATTATTCTTAACAAATTAAACGCTACATAATTATTTAAACTCATTCTGTCAGTCTGTCTCTCTACACACACACACACACACACACACACACACACACACTAACCTGTAAAGTATGAATGTTGACTGAAATAGGACGTATGTGTGATTTCTCTATGACTGCCCTCTGGTGTTGACTTCCAAAAAACCTCACATCATACAATTCATTCTCAACGCGTATTACCTGCAAAGAGGGGGGGGGGGGTTAATAAGGCTCAGTGTGAGTGTGTGTGTGTGTGTGTGTGTGTGTGTGTGTGTGTGTGTGTGTGTGTGTAGAGAGAGAGAGAGAGAGAGAGTGAGTGAGAGAGCAAGAAAAGTGTGTGTGTGTAGAGAGAGAGAGAGAGAGCAAGAAAAGTGTGTGTATGTGTGTGTGTGTGTGTGTGTGTGTGTGTGTGTGTGTGTGTGTGTGTGTGTGTGTGTGTGTGTGTGTGTGTGTGTTTTATGTTCTGACACTGTGTTCTAGTAATTGTGTGTGTGTGTGTTTATATGTTTCAACACTGTGTTTTGGTAATTGCTATATTTATTTTTATCTTATTTATTTGTTATATATGTTTCATTTTATTATAGTGTGCAAGTTATTATTATTATTAAAATCATTATTATTAATATTATTATTATCATTATTATCATTATTATTATTATTATTATCATTATCATCAATATTATTCTTATTCTTTTTCTTATTATTATTATCATTATTATTATCATCACTATCATCATCATTGTTATTATTATCATTACTATTATTATTATTATCATTATCATCAATATTATTATTCTTATTATTATCATTACTATCATTACTATTATTCTTATTATTATTATTATTATTTTGTACTAACCTTAGCTGGCCAATATGGGAATCCTTTTTGTTTAGCATATACAAGTTGATGTGGTGGACGACAAGGTTTACAGAACCAATATTTGTCTGACTTTTCATTAGACATTCTATAACAATCCTTACATTGTTCTAACTCCATTAGATCATATTGACAATCACGTAACATTTGTCTGGCCATATCTGCTATACTGCTATGTACTGCAAAAAGAAAATATGCATTAATTAATGTAATAATAAAATAATGATTAATATATGGCATAATACAATAATGATTAATATCTGGAATAATAAAATAATGATTAATATATATTGTTGTCTAATGGAAAAAGAAAATATGGAATAATACAATAATGATTGATATATATTGTTGTGAAATGTAAAAAGAAAATATGAATTAATATAATAATGATTAATATATATTGTTGTGAAATATAAAAAGAAAATATGGAATAATAAAATAATGATTAATATATATTATTGTGTAATGTAAAAAGAAAATATGGATTAATTAATGGAATAATAAAATAATGATTAATATATATTGTTGTGAACTGGGATAATTAAATAATAATTATGAAAACAAGGATTAATTTGTATTGCTATGTACTGGAAAATTAAAACTGTAAACTGCAAAATTAAATATAGATGAATATACTGTAGCAAAATATAACTCCTTAATTATACATTCCTCATTGATATAATATAACAAATTTATGTACAATAATGAAAATATCTATTTACAAATTTAAATCATCTATGTAGCTCATTTTATAAACAAAAAATTATTTCTAATAATTCTAAATTATGTATATATATACCTTATTTTATAAAATATAATAACAAATATACTTTATAAAATATAATAGTTGTTAATTAATATATACTTCCCTTAATAAAACATAATAATAAATATACTTTATAAAATATAATAGTTATTAATTAATATATACCTCCCTTAAGGGGGTGCGGGAATAGGGGGACAGGCTTGGGGGAGTTTTGGGGGGTGCGGGAGTAGGGGGACAGGCTTGGGAGGGGGGGTAAGGGGGATGCGGGAATAGGGGACAGGTTTTCTACCCACCCCAAGCCTGTCTCCCTATTCCCACACCCCCCTAACCTCCCCCAAGCCTGTCCCCCTACTCCTGCACCCTCTTAATAAAACATAATACTAAATATACTTAATAAAATATAATACTTAATTAATTATTACATACCTCCTTGATATATAACAACATTATGTACAATAGTTAAGGCATCAATTTCAAAATCATAAATAGTTTTATATCTGCAGTCTGTTGTTTTTTGTTCCATTGTTGCCAGATCCATTTGATGATGTAGTAATAATTGTGCCCTCCAAGGTTCAGATGCCGACACACGACTTAATTGGTCGGCTCGTATTAATGCTTGGTGATTGGTGGCTGCTGCTCGGTCACTTAGAAATACACCCGTCTTTTGTGATGGTGCCGGGATTACTCTCTCTAAGATGTTAACTGGTAACTGCAAATACAAGAAAATAGAACTGTAAGAAAAAACTGGAATAAAAACTGTAATAAAAAAACTGTAAAATAACTGTAATAAAAACTGTGAAATTTAAAATAACTGTATTAAAGAAATAATAATGCTTAAAATATTATCTTACTAGGATGTTAACTGGTAACTGTAATAAAAAAGAAAACATAACTGTAATAAAAACTGTAAAATATCTGTAATAAAAAACTGCAAAATAACTGTAATAAAGAAATAACAATGCTTAAAAAATTATCTCTCTAGAATGTTTAACTTGTAACTGTAAGAAGAAAAAAAAATAATAATGTTTATAGTGTATGTTATTTAACGGGTAATTGTAAAAATAACATCATAATAATAACCCTAACTAACAAATAATATTACTGTACTGTATATATCCATTATCAATATCTTTATAAATTAGTAAACAATATTTAGGGGAAGACACAGTGTTGGTAAATCTGGAGCAAATGATTCCTCTAAATTATTCCAAGCAACATACAGTACTTTGGAAGAATCAAGGCACTCCAATATTACAAAAAAAAAATGCATTCTCCCCTTAATTAATCTTTTGTTTATAATTAAGTTAGTGTTAATCATAAATAATATACAACCCTACGTCTGAAAAAATAATACATAATAATAATAATAATACATAATAATACTAATAATAATACTGTACATAATAATAATAATAATAATAATAATAATACTAATAATACATAATACTAATAATACTAATAATAATAATCTTTGGGTTATTATATAGAACATTTATACATTCATCCACAATCAAAAGTTAATTTAAGGTGAAATTTTGTTGTTGTTGTTGAAATGGAAGGTGTGGATTCCTCCAAACTATGTCATGAAACACACACATATATACATCCCTTATTAGTACCATTGATGAGGGTGTGTGTCTGTGTGTTTTTGTGTGTCTGTGTGTGTTTGTGTCTGTCTGTGTGTGTATGTGTGTGTGTGTATGTGTGTGTGTGTATGTGTGTGTGTGCATGTGTCTGTGTGTCTGCCTGTGTGTCTGTGTGTTTGTGTGTCTGTGTGTGTGTGTGTGTCTGTGTGTTTCCTGGTATAGTTTGGAGGAATCAGTAGCCTTCCAATTCACCAACAACAACATCAACAACACAATCTCACCTTAAATCTAAATATTAATTAATTTTATATATTACACAAAATTATTGATAATTAATTAATTAAAAATCATCTGGTATGTTTTCAGACAAACTGGGATGTGTAAAACAACATTAGGCAAACATTTTTTTTTTTTTTTTTTTTTTTCCATATATGTATTAAAATTTATTGGTCCATTATTAGTAAGGATTTTATTTTATTTATTTTTTATTGAAACTTATTGTCCAGAACAGTAAATTTCCCTGACTTAATTAAGGACCCTGTGATTGTGTATGTGAATTGGAGACTTGTGATTCCTCCTGACCATGCCATGAAACACACTCCTTCTATATAGATGTGTATGTGTGTAGCTCCTTCCATATAGGTGTGTGTGTAACTCCTTCCCTAAATTATTGGCACGTGTGTGTGTGTTGGTACACACATCTATATGGAAGGAGCTACACACACACACACACCTATACAAAAGGAGTTACACACACACACACCTACAGTAAATGGAAGGAACTACACACACACACATCTATATGGAAGGATCTACACACACATACACACACACACACACACACACACAGGGTCCCTTTAACTTACTAAAGGGTTTGAGACAACATTATCTCTCCATGTTTGGGGTTCAGGTGACGACTCCGTCCCACCCTTGTGTAAGTTGTTGCAAGGTAGTAACTGCAAATGGGGATGATATTGCAACAGTCAGGATATTTGCACAACTTTGGGGTATTTTAATAATTTCATTTACAGTATATATCATTTTTTTTTTTTTGTATCAACAGGCATTATTATCTATTCATTTGATTTTTTGTATAAATTTTTATCTATTCATTTGATTTTTTTATATATTGTTATTTCAATTTTTTTTTTATTTTTGCTATTTATTTGATTTTTGTATCTATTTTTATCTATTTATTTGAATTTTTTATGTATATGATCTATTAATTTTATTTTATTTATCTATGTTTATCTATTAATTTGATTTTTCAATTACTGTATTGATGATTTTATCTATTCATTTGATATTTTTTCTATGCATATTCCACATGCTCTTATTATTATTATTATTATTACCATTATTATTATTACTTATATGTGTTTTTTATGGTCAAAAGTGTGTCATGACTTCTGTATAATATTGTCATGAGAGGATCATTTTATTTTTTTTTATTTTTAATGAACCCTGTGTGTGTGTGTGTGTGTGTGTGTGTGATGTAGTCAGAAAATTGGAGTTAAATGAGTCCTTCAAATATTGCCACGAAACACACACACACACCAATATGGAAGGAACTACACACACACACACACACCTATATGGAAGGAGCTACACACACACACCTATATGGAAGGAGCTACACACACACACCTATATGGAAGGAGCTACACACACACACACACACACACACACACACACACACACACACACACACACACACACACACACACACACACACACCTTTATGGAAGGAGCTACACACACCTATATGGAAGGAGCTACACACACACACCTATATGGGAGGACCTACACACACACACACTCACACACACCTATATAGAAGGAAAGAGGTTGTTTCGTGGCATAGTCAGGAGGAATCAGAAGCCTCCAATTCTCATACACAATCACAGGGTCATTAAATAAATAAATAAATAAATAAATAAATAAATAAATAAATATAATCTATACTGTACTGTAATATACATACACTGCTGCCTGTAATGAAAGTATTATACATTAATTAATTAATTAATAACAAAAGTGGGATTGTAATGTATGGCAGCTTTATAACAGTACAGATTTTGTTATAAATTCATTATACTGTATTTCTTTACATTACTTTAAGGGGGTAATACAGTGTTGGTGTTGGTAAAGCTGGAGCAACTGATTCCTCCAAACTATTCAAAGCAACAACAACAACAGACCATCATTAAGGCGGCTTCACACGGGGCAATACACGGCTAGTTTTGCTACCCACTAGTTTCCAGCCAGCCTTGTCTAGTCGGAGTTAGCGGCAATTTTTGACAAAAGCTTACACACGAGCAGGAGCAATCAGCAGCTGAGCTGGCAGACTAGCCACTATAAGACTGTGTAAACAAACAAGATAGTAGTGGTGGGCAATACCACCAGATTTTAGAAGTCGTGATTACTGATTACTTTATAGAAAATAATCGATTAGTAATCAATTATCGTTACAATTACTGGATTCTGAGATAATAATTTTGTTATAAAGCAGGAGGTGGAGCTAAAGGGGGAGGCGGTGTGGGGGATTGGATTTTAGCTTCCCCCACATATAGGTTTTAGTAATTGTATATATCTTTTTAGTTTTTAACATTTTTTTAACATCAGTGTGACCCTTTTTTTTTTAATGCTGACGGCCCGTGTCCCTCCGGGAATGAGCGCTGCATTGGCCTTGCCAGCCATCAGCGGCCCCCCAGTGGGGGAGTGGACAGATAAGGCTGCAGGCGGGGGGGGGGGGGGGGGGGGGGTTCCGGGTTTCCCTGTGGGGGGAGGGGGGAAGGGGGGGTGCATGAGAGTGGTAGCAATGAATGTGAATGGGATGGTTGAAAAGACGAAGAGGCGAGAAATAGTTGAATGTTTTAAGAATGGAGGAGTAGATGTGATGGGAGTGACTGAGACACACTTGAAAGGATGGGGAGTGGAGGAGTGTGAGGCTGGAGGAGAGAGTGTGATGTGGGAGGGAATGGAGGGAGGTGTAGTGTGGACAAGAATGAGTGAGAAGTGTAAAGGAAGAGGGAGGGAGGGGTGTGCAGTGCTTGTAGCACCAAGGGTATGGAAGAGAGTAGATGGACATGGATGGTGTGGGACAAGAGTGGCATGGATGATAGGAAAGATTGGTTTGGTTAAGTATGCATGGGTGTGTGCGTATGCACCTGTGAATGAGAGGAATAAGGCGGGGAGAGAGAAAATGAGAGATTTCTGGGAGAAGTTGAATGGGTGTTTGAGGAATTTGCGAGTGGGAGGAAGATTGTAATGATGGGTGATATGAATGGGAAAGTAGGAAATGAGAGAGTAGGAAGTATTGTTGGTAAATGGGGTGTGGAAGGAGTGAATGAGAATGGTGAATATCTGGTGGACGTCTGTGCTGAGAGGGGGTTGTTCTTGGCCAACACCCTCTTTCAGCACAAGATGATCCACCGGTATACATGGAGGAGAAGGGATAATAGAGGAGAACAAAAGAGTTTGATTGATTATATAGCAGTGGATGAAAGACTACAGAAAGATGTGATGGATGCGAAAGTAGTGAGAGGAATGGTTCAGTGCTCTGACCATTTTGCTGTCTTAGTAAGGATGAAGGTCAGGGTTAAGTGGGAGTACTGTAGGAGGGATGAAGGGGAGAACAAGAGGCAGGTGGCAAGTGGAAGATTAAATGACAGTGAGTACAGAGAGGTATATGAGAGGAGGGTGGGTGAGGTGTTAGAGGATGCAAGGCTGAGTATGGGGGAGGGAGTGGGAGTGAATGATGTGTATGAAATGTTTAAGACAATAGTATTGACGACAGCAGCAGAGGTAGTGGGATATAAGTCACAGAAGAGGGGCAAGAAAGGGAGTGCTTGGTGGTCAGAAGAAGTGAAAGATGCCGTAAAGGAGAAAAGGAAGGCATATAGGAGAACATTACAGAGGAATGAGTAGGAAGAAGTGGGAGAGAGGTGGAAGAGAGAATATAATGTATGTAAGAGACAATTGAAAAGGATGGTGAGTGAGAGTAAAAGGAGAGTGGATGAGGAGTTTGGCAGGAAACTGAGTGAAAAGTTTAAAGAAAACAAGAAATTATTCTGGAAGGAGGTTAAAAGAGAAAGAGGAGAAGGAAAGTCTGGTAGCTTGAGAATGAAGAGAGAGGATGGAGTTACTGTGAGTAGAAGTGAGGAAGTGAAAGAAGTGTGGAAGAGACATTTTGATGGTCTGATGAATGGGGGGACAGGAGGGGAGGCGGTGGTGACATGCATGGGGATGGAGGCAGGTGGTAGACGACAGGATGTACAGGGAGATTTAGGAAGGGAAGAGGTTAGGAAAGCAATAGGAAAGTTGAAGATGGGAAAGGCACCGGGGGTGGATGGGATAACTGCTGAAATGTTAAAGTGTGGGGGGGAGGTAGTGGTGGAGTGGATGTTGCTTATATGTACATTGGCCTGGAGGCAGGGAGAGGTGCCAGAGGATTGGAGGAGAGCCATAATTGTACCTTTGTATAAGGGGAAGGGGAGTAAGGAGGAGTGTGGTAGCTATAGGGGAATAAGCCTTCTTAGTGTACCGGGGAAGGTGTATGGGAAGGTTCTTACTGAGAGACTGATTGAAGTAACAGGGAATAAAGTTAGTGAGGAGCAGGGAGGGTCCAAAAAGGGTAGAGGATGTGTGGACCAAATATTTTCATTAAAATCAATAGTGGAGAAATATATTGGGAAGGGTAGGAAGTTGTATGCTGCCTTCATGGACTTGGAGAAGGCATACGATAGAGTTGATAGGAGAGCTATGTCAGAGGTGTTGAGAATTTATGGTGTTGGGGGGTCTTTGCTGAAAGGCATTGAGGCCTTTTATGCAGAGGCAACAGCATGTGTGCGGGTAGAGGGTGATCTAAGTGAGAGTTTTGATATTGGTGTGGGGCTGAGACAGGGATGTGTTATGTCACTATGGCTGTTCAATATATATATATGGATGGTTGTATGAGAGAGATGAAAGCCTAAGTGAATGGTCTGGGGGTGAAGTTGAGGCTGAATGAAGCAAATTGGTCCCTGGTGGCAAGTTTATTTGCAGATGACACTGTGTTGATGGCTGAGAGTAAAAGGGAGTTAGAGAGAGTGGTGGACGAATTTCAGACTGTGTGTAAATGAAGGAAACTGAAGGTGAATGTTGGCAAAAGTAAAGTGATGGTATTTGAGAGAGCAGAAACTGAAGTGATTGACTTTGCTACACCTTACAGAGTGGCTGTACCAACTGGGACTAAATGCGAGATGACTCTGAGGGGTGAGAGGATGGAGGAAGTGAAGGAGTTTAAGTACCTGGGTACAGTTCTGTGTAAACATGGAAGTATGGAAGGAGAAATTAGGGAGAGAGCAGTGAAGGGTAGACAGGTCATAGGATCATTGGGAAGGATTATGAAGGGTAGAAGTGTGAGTATGGAGGTGAAAAGGGGACTGAGAAATAGTATAATCCTGCCGCCATCGTCAAATTTTGCTAGCGGCTGGAGAAATCTTGCTAGCAGGTAACAAAAGCAGCCACGTATTGCCCCGTGTGAAGCCGCCTTTATATTCATTCATCATTTGTTTCATGGCAAACTTTGGAGGAATCAGGACACTCCAATGTACCCAATATATACATTACTACTGTATACTCTTAAAGATCCATTCATACATATCAGTATTGTGTTCACTCAGTGTGTCAATGTTAGTAAAAATAAATATTGCTACTTTGAAACCGAAACAAACTGACACACATCCAGTACAGTACAGTACAATATTTTGATTCTTCCTATCAGTGCCAACAAATTGAATATCGTCACCATTGATATTTTTAGGTTTTCACGGATGTTGGATTGTAATGTAGGGAATCAATCAACCAAGTCACACACAGAAATTTATCCATTTAAATTCTTGTCACACACACACACCACTCATATGTGTTATGGATATTACTGAACACACACACACACACACACTACTCATGTGTGTTATGGATATTACTGAACACACACACACACACACACACCACTCATATGTGTTATGGATATTACTGAACACACACACACACACACACACCACTCATATGTGTTATGGATATTACTGAACACACACACACACACACACACACCACTCATATGCGTCATGGATATCACTAACACTGAACACACACACACACAACACACACACACCACTCATATGTGTGAATGGACATTAATTAAATAATATAATCAAAATGAATACAATAATATTCTCAATTAATTCATTCCTTTAAAAATATTACTGTATTTCTTATGATTTAATTATACTGTACAGTCGGCAAAAAAAAGTTTCGTTACCACCCCTACGTTAATTTTAACATCGATAAGCGCGGCAGGGTTGGTACTCCGCCGTCTGAGCAGCTGTGCCTCGCGGGCCGCGGCAATGACAACTTAGCACAAGGCATTCCCTTTCTTTTTATATCAAAAGTTTAACTGATTTTAAATTAAATTTTGAGTGTTCAAGAACTATTACTATTTAACTATTCATCATTAAACATAAAGAAATACGTTTGAGTATTTTAGAACATGAATAACCTTGAAATACCCAGAAAAAGTTGCACTGGGTAAAAGTACGTCATTCCTACTTGCCTGCCCATTAGACACTGAGGGGTCCGGGAGGGTGACGGAGGTATATATGACACTCGCACCACACCTGACTCACCAGTCAGGCCTACCAACATTACATCACACTGTTAAAAGGATGGTAACGAAACTTTTTTTGCCGACTGTACAAAGCTACAATTATTTCAAAGTGTAGCAAATCTATTACAAATATTTCAAAGTGTGACAAATTTATTACATCAAATAAATATTACAGTTCATTAATAAAATACATAATCCTTTCCATAACAACATTATGTTATTATTAATTACTGACCCTGTAATTGTGTATGAGAATTGGAGGCTTCTTATTCCTCCGGACTATACCACGAAACAAACAAGTTCCTTCCATATAGATGTGTGTGTGTGTGTGTTTGTGTGTAGCTCCTTCCATATAGGTGTGTATGTGTGTGTGTGTGTAACTCCTTCCATATAGGTGTGTGTGTGTGTGTGTGTGTGTTTAGGTCCTTCCATATAGGTGTTAGTGTTTGTGTGTGTGTGTGTGTGTTGAGGTCCTTCCATACAGGTGTGTGTGTGTTGAGGTCCTTCCATATAGGTGTGTGTGTGTGTTTGTGTGTGTTTCATGGCAATATTTGAAGGACTCATTTACCTCCAATTTTCTGACTACATCACTCTCACACACACACACACACACACACACACACACACAGGGTTCATTAATTAAGATAAGTGTGTTGTTTCCTGGGATATTTTTGGAGGACTCTGTTCCCCTCCAATTTATCAAAAAGTTAATAAATATCCCTTTAAAATATTGTATATATTATCTATCCAACATACCAGATGATTAATTAAACATACGGTAAAAAAATATATATATATATATATATATATTGTATTTATAATTATAATAATATTGTTTATCATCAATACTGTATAATATTCTATTGTTGTATTCAAGAACACTGATAGTGTACACGATGGTGTGGTACTGATACTATTACTTCAATACACTCAACGACAACAAAAACAACAATAACACAGCCATTTTGTACATACCACCAATGATCTTATAATAATAATAATAATAATAATAATAATAATAATAATATACAAGGTGTTCAAAAAAGAAATTATTCTAACTTTACATATAATAATAATAATAATAATAATAATAATAATAATAATAATAATAATAATAATAATATTACGAGTTTGTTGTTGGTAAATCTGGAGCAAATGATTCCTCCAAACTATGCCACCAAACAACAAACACATTTCCCATACAAAGATATACACACACACACACACACACACCTATAAGGAAGGAGCTACACACACACACACCTATAAGGAAGGAGCTACACACACACACACCTGTAAGGAAGGAGCTACACACACACACACACACCTATAAGGAAGGAGCTACACACACACACACACACACCTATAAGGAAGGAGCTACACACACACACACCTGTAAGGAAGGAGCTACACACACACACACACACCTATAAGGAAGGAGCTACACACACACACACACACACCTATAAGGAAGGAGCTACACACACACACACACCTATAAGGAAGGAGCTACACACACACACACACCTATAAGGAAGGAGCTACACACACACACACACACACACACACACACCTATAAGGAAGGAGCTACACACACACACACACCTATAAGGAAGGAGCTACACACACACACACACACCTATAAGGAAGGAGCTACACACACACACACACACACACCTATAAGGAAGGAGCTACACACACACACACACCTATAAGGAAGGAGCTACACACACACACACACCTATAAGGAAGGAGCTACACACACACAGATCTCTATCCTAGTAGTAACATTAATAACCCTGTGATTGTGTATGAGAACTGGAGGCTTCTGATTCCTCCTGACTATACTACGAAACAAATAAGTTCCTTCCATATAGATGTGTGTGTGTGTGTGTGTGTGTGTAGCTCCTTCCATATAGGTGTGTGTGTGTGTGTGTGTGTGTGTGTGTGTGTGTGTGTGTGTGTGTGTGTGTGTGTGTGTGTGTGTGTGTGTGTGTAGCTCCTTCCATATAGGTGTGTGTGTGTGTGTGTGTGTGTGTGTGTGTGTGTGTGTGTGTGTGTGTGTGTGTGTGTGTGTGTGTGTGTGTGTGTGTGTGTGTGTGTGTGTGTAGCTCCTTCCATATAGGTGTGTGTGTTCTTACCTATTTGTTCTTACCTATTTGTATCTTTACAGGATTGAGTCAAGCTCGTAATGTCCCGTATTTTAAATCACAATTATCATATTTTTCTTTAAAGTTATGTATGTTTTTGACACACACCACTTCTTCTGGTAATTTGTTCCATTCGTCTATTACTCTATTTGGAAAGCTATATTTCTGTACATCTTTATCTCCTCTTCTTTTAATTAATTTCTTACTGTGTCCTCTCATTGTAGGTATTCCTTGTTGACATAAGTTATCTATATCTATCTTTTCTTTTTCTGTGACACATTTGTAAACCATAATCATATCTCCTCTCTTTCGTCTTTCTTCTAGTTTGGGTAATTTTAGTTTCTTTAGTCTTTCTTCATAGCTTAGTTCTCTTAGACTTGGTAGCCATCTTGTTGCTGCTCTTTGTACTTTTTCTAATTTAGTGATATGTTTCTTTAAATGTGGGTTCCATACTACTGCAGCATATTCTAAGGTAGGCCTTATAAAGGATGTTATTATTTTCTTGACCATTTCTTCATCTATATAAGTGAAGGCCACTCTCATATTTGCTAACAATGCATACATGCTTCTCACTTTTTCATTTATATGATCATCTGGTGTTAATTTCTTATTTATCATTACCCCTAAGTCTCTTTCTTTCTCTGCTTCATATAATATTTTGTTTCCAAGTTTGTATTGCCAATTTGGTCTTTTCTCACTTTTTCCAAACTTTATAACATGACATTTATCTGCATTAAACTCCATCTGCCATTTATTACTCCACTCTACCATTTTGTCCAAGTCATCTTGTAACTTTTTACAGCAGTCTTCATTTTTAATTGTTCTTTGTACCTTTGCATCATCAGCAAACATATTCATGTAAGTGCCATCTGTACTATTTACTTCTATATCATTTATATATATTAAGAACATTATTGGTGCCAATACTGAGCCTTGAGGAACTCCACTTGTCACCTTCAGCCATGGAGAATAGTTCCCTCTTAGTACTGTTCTCATTTTTCTTCCTTCAAGGAAATCTTCCATCCATTTTAGTAGTTTTCCGTTCACTCCTCCTTTATGTTGTAATTTCCATATAAGTCTTTTGTGTGGAACTCTGTCAAAGGCTTTTTTAAAGTCTAGGTAAATACTATCCACCCATCCTTCTCTTTCTTGTATTTTTTCTGATATTCTCGTATAGTAACTTAGTAAGTTTGTAACACATGATCTTTCCTTCCTAAACCCAAATTGTCTCTCTGTTATCATATCATTTTTCTCCAGGTGTTCAACCCAATTTTTTCTTATAATTTTTTCCATAATTTTACATACTACACTTGTTAGTGATACTGGTCTATAGTTAAGTGGGTCTTGTCTATTTCCTTTCTTAAATAATGGGACTATATTTGCTTGCTTCCAACTTTCTGGTAATTTTCCTTGTTGTAATGAGTTTTGAAATATTATAAATAATGGCTTACTTAGTTCTTTAGCACATTCTTTTAATACCCAACATGAAATTTCATCAGGTCCACTTGCTTTAGTTTTATCCACAGCTTCTAACTCTTTCTCTATTTCTAATCTGCTCACATCAAACTCTTTTAGTTCATACGTGTTTGTGTTCGTATTTTCTTCTGGTGTGAATACATTTTCCTTAGTGAATACCGACTGAAATTTTGTATTTAATATTTCACAAATTTCTTTTTCTTCTGTACATATTTTTCCTTCATCCATTATGTTTTGAATTTTGTCCTTTATTTTTGTTTTGCTTTTGATGTAACTGTAGAATAGTTTTGGTTGTTCCTTACTTTTATTAATAATATCTTTTTGGTATTCCACTTGGGCTTCTCTTCTTATCTTGGTATATTCATTTCTTACACTTTTATATTTATTATATGTTCTTTCACTTCCATGTCTTCTGAATCTGTTCCATAAGGTGTCTCTCTTTTTCTTGGCTTCTATACATTTGCCATTAAACCATTGTTTGATTCTGTTAGTTTGTGGTTTCTTGTTTGGGATGTATTTATTCACTCCATCCTGATATATTTTGCAAAAATTTGAATATTGATCATTTATGTTATCAACGTCTATCATTTCGTTCCAATTAATATTTCTGAAATACTTTTTTAATTCATTGTAGTTTCCTTTTTTAAAGTTTTGTATTTTGTTTGGTTTATCTTGGACTTCTACTATATCATATGATATTATGAAATCCCACTTTATTACAACATGATCACTTTTTCCTAATGGTGGTTTATATTCTATATTATTAATTTCATTTTCATTTCTAGTAAATATTAAGTCTAATAGTGATGGTTCATCCGTTCCTCTTATTCTTGTATTATTAGTAATATGTTGCGTTAACAAGAAGTCTTGAATTAAATCTAGTAATTTACTGTTCCACTGGTTTTCTGTTGCCTTTGCTTCATAATTTCTCCAATCTATATTGGTGTTAAAGTCTCCTGTTAATATTAACCTTTGAGATTTGTCTTCCATCCTTTGTAACATTTCTTTGAGGTTCTTCTCTGTGAAATTTATTAGTTCTAAATATTCATTATTATCCCATGTTCTTGTCTTTGGTGGCATATATAATGTAGCAACAGTAATTACTTCTTCTGGTGTTATAATATCTACTGCTATTAATTCAACTTTATCTGATGCCTGTAATTCTGTTTGGTTTACCTTTAAATTTTTATGGGTTAAAATCATTACTCCACCTCCATTTTTTCCTACTCTATCTTTTCTCCATATGTTGTATTCACACAGGTTAAATACATCATTTGTTATTTTATTATTTAACTTAGTTTCTGTGAAGCATATTATCTGTGGTTTTTCTTCTTGTATAACATCTTTAATTTCAGTTAATTTAGATACAATACCATCTACATTTGAGTATATCATTTTTATTTTTTCATTTCTGTATATTTTTCCTAGTTGACATCTCTTTTTCTCCACCATTTTTTGACTTGCATTCCCACTACTCTGTAGAAAAAATGTCTTTCCTCTTCTTCAGTTCTTTCACTGTTCTTCCATTTTGCTTCTTCCACTTTTTCTTTGAGTATTTCTCTGTCTTCCTTGGTTAAGCATCTGGCTACCTGTATCTTGTTCCATTCTTCAGAGTCCTTCAAATTCCTGGCATTTCTCAATACAGTTTCTACCATGTTACTACTTTGTACAATTATCTTTAGTGGTCTCATTTTATTTTCTTCAAATTTCCCCAGTCTGTGGAATTCTTCTATCTTTACTTCTTCTTCCTCTTCTTCCATTATGGTTTTCATTATACCTGTGATTTTGTTCATTTCTTCTTTATCCCTAGCTATTTTATTTCTCATTTCTTCTTCTTTTACTCCATATATTATTATTGATTTATTCATATCAATTGTTTCTCTGACAAACCTTACATTTTTTCTTATTACTTCTTTTACTTCTTTCTTTATGTCCATTATTCCTTTATCTTGCTTCATGTTTGTTTTTATTTCTTCTTTTTCTTTTAGAATCTGTGCATATGTTTTAACCATTTCTTCTTTACATGCATTTACTACATCATTTGCCTGTTCTATTTTCTCTTCAATTTCTTCATTCTTTTCCACTATGTGACTGGCTTTGGTCAACACATCTGCCTTCTGTTTCATTTTGTTTATATCTTTCTCCTGTTCTACTAAATTTCCTCCTATTTCATTTGTTTTGGATTTTACTGTTTTTAGTTCAGTTGCCATCTCTTCCAATGCTATATCTTTCCTATTCATTTCCTTTAGTAAATTCTCATTTCTCTTTTTTGATTCAATTAAAGCCTCTTTTATTTCCAACACTTCATCCTCCAACTTCTTAACTCTTTTTATTACTTTATTTAGATCTTCAAACTCTACTAAATCACAATACTCCTCTTCCTTCTTCTTCTTTTTTCCTTCTCTTCTTTCAAACAGACTCATGATTGGTTTTTTTACTTACAGTTTAGCTGCCTGGTACAGTACCATCTCTCACCCTGACTCAAACTTGTTATGTCTGCTGGCTACCACTGCTAGATTCACTCTTTTCTTCTCTCAGTTATTTACACTTTGTTGTTTTATATTCACTGCACTTTTCTACTCATTATCTTTCTTTACTTTTATGTGACCAATTAAACACAAGCTTGACTCAAATCCATAAACAAATAGGTAAGTGATGATTTATGTCTGGAGCTGTGGGTCAGCACGTCCACTCCCTGTGACTGACTGTGTGTGTGTGTGTGTGTGTGTGTGTGTGTGTGTGTGTGTGTGTGTGTAGCTCCTTCCATATAGGTGTGTGTGTGTGTGTGTGTGTGTGTGTGTGTGTGTGTGTGTGTGTGTGTGTGTGTGTGTGTGTGTGTGTGTGTGTGTAGTTCCTTCCATATAGATATGTGTGTGTGTGTGTGTGTGTGTGTGTAGCTCCTTCCATATAGATGTGTGTGTGTTTCATGGCAATATTTGAAGGACTCATTTACCTTCAAATCTGATACATTGGAGTGTCTTGATTCCTCCAAAGTATGCAAAAAAAAAAAAAAAAAAAAAAAAAAAAAAAAAAAAAACACACACACACACACACACAACAAAACTAATGTTGTTGCTTGGAATAGGTTGGAGGAATCATTTGCTCCAGATTTACCACTTAAATAAATATCAATAAAGATATATATATATATATATTTTTTTTTTTTCACAGAATAATAAATTAAGTAATAAATTTAACTTTTATATAATTATAATTTTAATTACTTCCTTCCTTGAACACCATGGTCTGTATTCAAGAACATTCATAGTGTATACGATGACCTCTATAGTATAATAATACATTCATTGTATTATTGTTAACACCAACACCATGATAATTATTCATGTATACAACCATAATGTATGTATGTATGTATACTGTATATCTATTATTACTTACATACATACCACCCCATTATATGTATGTATGTATATATGTATTAGTACTTTCATACATATAACCATAATATATGTATATATGTATTAGTACTTACATACCGGTACATATAACCATAATATATATATATATGTATATATTAGTACTTACATACATAGAACTATATGTATGTATATATGTATTTATACATACATACATATATATAACCCCATTATATATATTTATACATACATACATATATATATATAACCACAGTATATATATATATATATATAATAATAATAGTACTTACTCTTTCCTTTAGTCGTTCTACAGTGAAGGCCAATAACATGTTTAAATCTTCACGACTGATGCGATTCTTGATACTTCTCTGGTATAAACGTTTCTGTATTAAACAAACAAACAATATTATTACAACACTCACAAGTAAATATATATACAAATATTATTATAACACTCAAAAGGTAAATATATATATAAATATTATTACAAGTCATAAAAATTAATTCCAATAATATGTCCCAAACATTTCATATATTCAGTATATTTATATATATAAATTTTTCAAAACTCTAGAATAAATATCTATGTCACAAACAAACAAACAAACACAAACAAAATTAATATAAGTCATAAGGTAAATATGTAAACAAAAAATAATTTCCATATGACCATAACATTTTATATATATCAAATTTTTCACAATAGAAAAATGTAATTTGTTTAATCAGCAATATCAAAATTTCTATTAATAATTTCTTTTCTCAGTGTTGATATGGAGTTTCCTTTTGATATGTACAGTATATGACATTATTATCATTATTACTTTATATTTATTTACCCCATGGAATATACAATAAATAACATTATTATTATTATCATTATTATTTTATATTTATTTACCCCATGGGATATACAATAAATATTATTATTATTATTATTATTATTATTATTATTATCATCATTATTACTTTATTTTTATTTACCCTATGGGATATACAATAAATAACATTATTACTATTATTATTATTATTACTTTATATTTATTTACCCCATGAAATACACAATAAATAACATTATTATTATTATTTCTTTATGTCATGAAATATAGAATAAAATGTTGTAACTTACCTTACATACAACACATACAAATGGTTCATTGTCATATAACTGGTCTTCCACATTAATACACATCTTATGAAACACTCGGTAACATTTAGAACAACAAACCACTTCACCACCTTTATGACATTCAAAACAATACCAATCATGACGGTCTGGTTCATCCTGAAATACATAGAAAATATAGTATTAATTTTAATATTTGTTTACTAGTTCATCCTATAAAACAAAAAATTATGTAAATAACTTCACTATTGTAATGTAATATGTTCATCCTGTAAAACATAGAAAAATATACTATTAATTTCACTATTATAATGTTATATGTTCATCCTGTAAAACATAAAATTTTTATTAATTTTACTATTTGTTTACTAGTTCATCCTATAAAACAAAAAAATATATAAATAACTTCACTATTATAATGTAATATGTTCATCCTCAAACACAAATAATATAAATAATTTCACTATTTGTTTACTAGTCCATCCTATAAAACAAAAATCCATAGCATTAATTTCACTCCTATACAGTAAGGTCCCGATTTATGTGGGAGTTGGTTTTGTACATAACTTGAGTTTTGGTATTGAAGAGTGAGGCCGGAGGAGTGGTGGAGGAGTGGTGAGAAAACATTAGTAACACCTGGTGGCCGACAATGACACTAAACACCGATCTTTAAGCTTGATTAATATTTAATTTCTTCATTTTTAAAATAGCTTGCAGTGGACTGACATAACCACAAGTTTGATGTACAGTAACTCAAGACTGACGTAAACAGGGACCTTACTGTAATGTAATATATTCATCCTAGAAAACAAACCACTATTTGTAATGTAATATGTTCATAAAATAACAATATTATAATATTATAAGTATGCATAATTTATATAACATAAAAATAACAGTTCAGTGCAAAAAGTGGTTTAAATATTTTCAAGCTGTATTTTGGGTTAAACTTGCAATAATATTTTATCTTTGGGCTGTATTATATTTTGTAAAACGTGTTTAAGTTCAATATTTAATGCAGAGGGTAACGGTATAAAAAAAATACGGATAAACAATGTAATAGTCGAGTTACAAATAAATAAAGGGGGAAGTTTTGTGTTGGTAATTCTGGAGCAAATTATTCCAAGCAATAAAACACTATTATTTTTGCTCTTCTGGTCCTGTTTCCTGGCATACTTTGGAGGAATCAAGGCACTCCAATGTAACAAAAAAGAATTACCACCTTAATAGAGATGTGTTGTGTTGTAAGTGGCTTAGAATTAATGTGTACAAGTCTAAGTAAAAGGAGTATAAAATATAAACTAATACATAATAATAATATAAACTAATATAAACTAATAAATATAAAGTAATATAACTATACTTACTGGTGGTGTTGGTAATCTAAATCCTTCTTGTTCAATGCCAACTTTTGAACCTTTCTGACCAACTTTACGTGTTACAGCAATAAGGTTATCACTCGCACATTCTTCTAAGTGTTTCTCAACCTCATCTGTAAAGTGTTATCAATATAATTTATCAATATAAGTAATATAATTTATAAGTAATATATAATTTATAAGTAATATATAATTTATAAGTAATATATAATTTATAAGTAATATATAATTTATAAGTAATATATAATTTATCAATATAAGTAATTTATGAATGGACCTTCTATGTTATATAGTCAAATAATTGGAGGTAATCGAGTCCTTCAAATATTGCCATTAAAAAAACACACACACACACACACACCTATATGGATCAATACAGTAATTAATTAATGATAGTCAGAAAATTGGATGTTATTAATATAGTAATTAATTAATGATCTGTGTGTGTGTGTGTGTGTGTGTGTGTGTGTGTGTGTGTGTGTGTGTGTGTGTGTGTGTGCGTGTGTGTGTGTGTGTGTGTGTGTGTGTGTGTGTGTGTGTGTGTGTGTGTGTGTGTGTGTGTGTGTGTGTGTGTGTGTGTGCGTGTGTGTGTGTGTGCGTGTGTGTGTGTGTGTGTGTGTGTGTGTGTGTGTGTGTGTGTGTGTGTGTGTGTGTGTGTGTGTGTGTGTGTGTGTGTGTGTGTGTGTGTGTGTGTGTGTTATATAGTTAGAAAATTGGATGTTATTAAAACAGTAATTAATTAATGATCTGTGTGTGATGTAACCATAGTATTAGTACCATAGACAACACCACATGTGTTCTTGCATACAACACTATATTTCACCATCGTGTTATTATTAAAACTACATCTGTTCTTACATACAACACCATAGTATCATTATTAAAACTACATATATTCTTTAAAACTATATCTATTCTTACATACAACACCATAGTATCATTATTAAAACTACATTTCTTCTTACATAGAACAACATAACAAACTAACCTGATTCCATGTTATGCATTCGACTCATGTATCGTCTAATACGGTCAAATGAAGGAAGTTGTTTATGGTTGCGTATGGTAGTAATGGCATCCCATAGATGTTGACAATGTAAAGGGTCAGAACAACGTCTTGTTGATGACTTCATTGTGTTCAGATCTGTGTGTGTACCAAGGAAAAGAAGAAAGAGATTAATCTGTGTATGAAGGAAAAAGAATAAATAGATTAAATACAATAATAATTTACTGATGCTTTCATTGTGTTTATATCTGTGTGTACCAAGGAAAAGAATAAATAGATTAATCTGTGTATGAAGGAAAAAGAATAAATAGATTAAATACAATAATAATTTATAGAACAACGTCTTATTGATGACTTCATTGTGATTATCTGTGTAGGAAGGAAAAGAAGAAATAGATTAATCTGTGAATGAAGGAAAAGAAGAAATAGATTAAATACAACAATAATTTACTGATGCCTTCATTGTATTTATCTGTGTGTATGAAGGAAAAGAATAAATACAATAATAATTTATAGAACAACGCCTTATTGATGACTTCGTTATGTTTATATCTGTGTGTAGGGAGGAAAAAGAATAAATACAATAAATACAAAAATACTGTTGCTATCATTGTGTTTATCTGTGTATAAATAAATATAATAAATACATCAACACTATGCCTTCATTATTGTGTTGAGATGTGTGTTATAAAAATGATTTAAGCTGCATAAAAGGAAATAACAAAAGGAAAGGTAAAAATTTAATTATCTTATATCAAAGGTCTACTATATAAAGTGATTTACTGACCCTGTGTTAAGGGGGTGCAGGAGTAGGGGGACAGGCTTGGGGGGGGGGTTTATGGGAGGTGCGGGAGTAGGGGGACAGGCTTGGGGGGGGGGGTTTAGGGGAGGTGTGGGAGTAGGGGGACAGGCTTGGGGGAGGGTTAGGGGGGTGCGGGAATAGGTTACAGGCTTTCTTCCCACCCCAAGCCTGTCCCCCTATTCTCGCACCCCCCAAACCCCCCCCAAGCCTGTCCCTTACTCCCGCACCCCCTTAAAAGGATATAATAAGTGATAAGTTTAATAATTGTATATTGATTTACTAAGCCTGTATTATTAAGGGGGTGCGGGAATAGGGGCCAGGCTTTGGGGGGGGGGGGACTGGGGGTGTGTGGAAATAGGGGGACAGGCTTGGGGTGGGTAGAAAGCCTGTATCCTATTCCCGCACCCCCCTAACCCCCCCTCCTAAAGCCTGTCCCCCTACTCCTGCACCCCCGAAAACCCCCCACACCCCCTTAAACCCCCCCAAGCCTGTTCCCCTATTCCCGCACCCCCTTAAAAGGATATAATTATTAATGTGATAATTTAAATATATAATTGTATATTGATTTACTAAGTAAGCTTGTATTAAAATTATAAAATAATGTGATAAAGTTAATAGATTTACTAAGCCTGTATTAAAATGATGTAATAATGTATTAATTTTAATATTATTATAAGAATAATTTGTACTAACCTTATATATAATAATAAATGATAAGTGGTCAAATTAACATCCACTTTAATTTTCTTGTTATCATGTGACCAACTTCATGAAGGAAGGTGTTGTTGTTGTTGTTGTTGTTTACTTGTCTCTCCTGTGTAAACCATCATTGTAAACACATCATCTGTAATATACACACATACATTAGTTAATATTAATACAGTAACATTGTAAACACACACATACATTAGTTATTGTTGTTGTTGATGTTCTCCCGGGGCAGAATGGCCTCCTGCCCTACAGACCCCTGGTACACTCTGGTCGCAGTGAAAAAACAAATTAAAATATGGGAGGGGCTGGCCCTATATGTCTGGACTACTGAAGCACATCCCAGGGAAATGGGACCACAGCTTACTGGACCAGGGAGTCTGTATGTCCCTATATGTCTGGACTACTGAAGCACATCCCAGGGAAATGGGACCACAGCTTACTGGACCAGGGAGTCTGTATGTCCCTATATGCCTGGACAACTGAAGCACATCCCAGGGAAATGGGACCAGGGAGTCTGTATGTCCCTATATGCCTGGACTACTGAAGCACATCCCAGGGAAATGAGACAGAGCTTACTGGACCAGGGAGTCTGTATGTCCCTATATGTCTGGACTACTGAAGCACATCCCAGGGAAATGAGACAGCTTACTGGACCAGGGAGTCTGGGGGCCTCATTGGGGGGGAAGGTCTTTGATAACACAGCCAGTGTTGTGGGCCCAAGTCCACGTTACAACAAGAGCTACAAGTGGGGCCGCACATTCCATGAGACCAGCCCTGAAGGGACCATAAGGGGGAGGGAGTTTACACTGCTGCATGCAAAGGGAAATGCACCCCCATGTGCTGGTGGTCCACACAGCAGTGAAAAAAAAAAAAAAAAAAAAAAAAAAAAACTACATTAGTTAATATTAATACAGTAATGAATTGTTCTGTACTGCAACACACACACACACACACACACACACACACACACACACACACACACAATGTCATTAGTTAATATTAATACAGTAATGAATTGTTTTATGTTGTTATTGTTGTTATGTGTGTGTGTATGTGTGTATTGTATTATTTGTTTGTAATGAATTATTTTGTATTGTTATTGTTGTTATGTGTGTGTGTGTGTGTGTGTGTGTGTATTGTATTGTACTGTTTGTTTGTTTTTGTTCATTTATTTGTAATGAATTATTTTGTACTGTTATTATTATTATTGTTGTTATGTGTGTGTGTATTGTTTGTTTGTTTATAATGAATTATTTTGTATTGTTATTGTTGTTATGTGTGTGTGTGTGTGTGTATTGTACTGTTTGTTTGTTTGTTTGTTTGTACAGTCAGCAAAAAAGTATTGTAACTTTCCCTATGAATATTATAATTAATTTCAATATAAGAATGGTTCCAATACTTTTTTTGCCAACTGTACATTAAGGGGGTGCAGGAATAGGGGGACAGGCTTGGGGGGATTAGGGAGGTGCGGGAATAGGGGACAGGCTTTCTACCCCCCCCAAGCCTGTCCCCCTATTCCTGCACCCCCCAAACCCTCCCCCCCAAGCCTGTCCCCTTACTCCTACACCCCCCCAAACCCACCCCAAGCCTGTCCCCTACTCCCGCACCCCCCAAAACCTGTCCCCTACCCCCACACCCCCTTAATTATAACCATTGGTGGATGATGAGGGTTGTATAGAAAGAATGGGTTATCAGGTGTGTGTGTGTGTGTGTGTGTGTGTGTGTGTGTGTGTGTGTGTGAAGGAGTGTGTGTGTGTGTGTGTGAAGGAGTGTGTGTGTGTGTGTGTGTGTGTGTGTGTGTGTGTGTGTGTGTGTGT
>JAWQEG010000646.1:70000-72500 GCA_033782935.1 Petrolisthes cinctipes
TTAAAAACGGTGCAATTTTCACTACTCCGGCATTTAATGGCAATCCATTAAAGAGCCTTATTGGTGCACACCTTTCAAACACTCCGAAACCCATTGTCAGAATACTCCTTGGCTCATTTAACCTGTATTGGTCATCACTATGCCTGAGTTCCATTGTGGTATTTACTTGAAAACCTCTTAAAAGATTCATCAAGTACTCCGGTTTTCCAAATTTTAATGCTTAGAATGTTAGAAGACATATGTTGTACACAATGCTCACCTTTATTGGTAACCATACTAACCAATGTAAGTCAATGAGTGCTGGAGTTATCCTCTCACAAAATGGAAGACCTTTAATTAATCTTGTTGCTCTGTGTATTATTACCCACTGAGTGTGTGTCTGTGTGTGTCTATCTGTCTGTCTGTGTGTGTTTCCTGGTATAGTACTGGAGGAATCAGTAGTCTTACAATTCCTCCATAAAACAATTTCACATTAACAAGTTCATTGATATTATTTTATTTTATTTGGTCTAATTTTTTTTCCTTTATAATTTTCAGAGCCAAAGAAAAGTGTATGTAACACCAGTACCAGTAACACCACCAGTACCAGTAACACCAGTACCAGTAACACCATAACCACCAGTACCAGTAACACCACCAGTACCAGTAATACCATAACCACCAGTACCAGTAACACCATAACCACCAGTACCAGTAACACCATAACCACCAGTACCAGTAACACCATAACCAGTAGTACCAGTAACACCACCAGTACCAGTAACACCATAACCACCAGTACCAGTAACACCACCAGTACCAGTAATACCATAACCACCAGTACCAGTAACACCATAACCACCAGTACCAGTAACACCACCAGTACCAGTAATACCATAACCACCAGTACCAGTAACACCATAACCACCAGTACCAGTAACACCACCAGTACCAGTAATACCATAACCACCAGTACCAGTAACACCATAACCACCAGTACCAGTAATACCATAACCACCAGTACCAGTAACACCATAACCACCAGTACCAGTAACACCACCAGTACCAGTAACACCATAACCACCAGTACCAGTAACACCATCAGTAACACCACCAGTACCAATAACACCATCTTAGGAAACTACATTCATCCATTAATATATATACAGAGAGAGAGAGAGAGAGAGAGAGAGAGAGAAATAAATAAATACATAAATAAATACATAAATAAATAACACGTTACTTGTATTCACCATTACTTCATTTATACATTCAATTATTCATTACAAATCAGTATATATTTTCCGTGTTTTGTGTTATTAATGACCATACACATATAATGATGTAATGTATTTGTATTAACTATATAAAATGATAAATATATTACGAATAAATGAAATAAATAATAATAACATGCCTCACCATCACCGGGGCTTTAACAATAACTTATTTTATTTAGTTACAACCTTATTTTATTTATTTAAAGGCTATTATACACTTCTTTATTACCTTACCTACTTTATTTGATAATGGGAATAATGTATCCTTCCTTTACTTGCCAGAAAATGAAGAAAATGTTTAATTATTATTTTCTATACGACGCCATTGGAGAATTCTTTATTGACACTTGTAAACAATAGCATTTCTTAAAAAGAGTTCTGGAGTAAAATAATTCCTCCAAATTACTTTATAAAACAGACCACCATTATTTTCGATAATTTAATCCTATTTTTTTGAATAATTTGGAGGAATCAAAGAACTCTAGTGTACCAAAACTATATAATCACCTTAAAAACTTTCTTATTATGGATAAATTTATAACTGATATTGTTAATAATTTGTAGTTTTTTAGTATATATCTTAAAATGGTGGACTAAATGTTAACAGGAATCACATCAATGTTTGTTTAAGAAATGCAATTAACATGGCCTTGGCGGGATATTCAAATGTGATTATTATTATCTAAAAAGAAGGGGGGGATTCTCTTGTTGGTGAATTGGAAGGCTAATGATTCCTCCAAACTATACCAGAAAATAGATGCCCTCAATGGTACTAATATGAAATCTCTCTCTCTCTCTCTCTCTCTCTCTCTCTCTCTCTCTCTCTCTCTCTCTCTCAAAGAAAGAAACTGAGAGAGAAAAAAAAATAGAAGGAAAGGAGGGGAGGGACAGCAATAAGCAAGAGAGAGAGAGAGAGAGAGAGAGAGAGAGAATACATTCGCTATTAGGCTATTAATACGATGGCTACTACATAGGCTATTAGTACTGTAACAAAAGGGTGTTGTGTTACTATTGAGGTGAACAGACTCCATTGTACACGGTAACAATTTATTGGTATAACTACATCCTGGACTCCTATCTATATCCTGGACTCAGTAGCAATTAAGGTAGGCGAGGGTTGTGGTTGTAGAAGGTTGTGGTTGTAGAGAGTGAGACTTGTCTGCCGTGGCCGAGTAGAGAGAGAGTTGCTGTAGGAGGTAGTGTTGTGTGTTGTAGCTTGGTAGAGTGGCAGTGGGTAAGGT